>CM037795.1:11170728-11220728 GCA_021229015.1 Solen grandis
GTTCTTTTTGATGTTATGTGAAAACACATTTTATAAATGGATCTTTGCTTGATAATTTTTTGCTGTCATTTTATACACTGCATATTTCTTGGCGATACATTGCATATCAAAAATTCAAAACATAGTTACGTCATTTGTATGTGCATTAATGAATTACAAGCTACACCAATAGCCTTACATGAAAATAGCTTATACAAATAAAACCTGAGCTATCACTAAGGACAATGAATTCCCTTATTCATTACCTTGTCTGGACTCAGCAAAATGAAGATATTTTTTATTAACCCTTTCCCTCATATAGACTCATTTTGACGCACTCAATAGGTACCACATAAAGCCTGATCTGCAGAAAACCACAATTAAACCTTACCAAATTTAATTAAAAAATCCTCATTTCCAGACCACTGAGGAGCAGCGAACAGCATAAAACCTGATCAGCCTGCGAGTTACTCGCAGGCTGATCTGGTTTTATGCTGATCGCATAGGTCTTTTCATGGTGTCCTTTATAAGGGAAAGGGTTAAACAGGCAAGATCCTTAGATAGTATGTGGTAGGAATACACCAATGACTTCTATAAAGTAACCCAAGAAGCACACTCTAACTCAGACAAAAGACTGACAGCAACTGCCTTCCATTTTGAATATCTGACTTGTATTTGAGCAATTATCAGCACCAATTTCCTTGTGGACCACATTTGTTGGACAAACTGCTCTCTTTTACTGGTCACAATAAACAGATGCCTTGGTCAAATGGACAGTTCATGTTATAGACCCATCTTCTCCAATGGTCAGTTTTCCCCGAATGTTGCTTGGCTGTAAAGAAGACATGATCATTTCAAACAAAAGCAGCATTATCATTATTTTTATATACTGTGTATTGGATTTTATGTCCAACCAACAGTATATAATTCAAATGAAGAATTTAAACATGATGCCTGTGTAACCAAGTAAAATCCAACTGCCCCGAGCTGGTATCGAACTCGGGACCCTCGGTATGCAAATCTGACACTCTACCACGTCGCAACAAAAGCTAGCTCTTTGCCATTTATACCTCTACTACATACACCCCCTCCTTTCAAGAATCTGTCCTCAGATTCCTGGAGTATGAAAGTCTGTGGGACTTTCTAAGGGTGCATCCCTTCTAAACTGTGAGTTATTTACGTTGGGCTCTAAATGTAACCAAGTAAAATCCTACTGCCCCGAGCTGGTATCGAACTCGGGACCCTCGGTATGCAAATCGGACAATCTACCACGTCGCCACAAAAGCTAGCTCTATGGCAAGATAGTACAAGTGCTACTTTATACCTCTACTACACCTGGGAGAGGGAATCAAGTCATAATATACCAGTACAATTTTAATGCATTTTGTATGTTGCATGTTTACAGTAATGCTAGATATTAAGTTGTTCAAGCTGTTGTTTACATGAAATTAATGTCTATAATGAACAGAACATAATAACATGAAAAAGCTAGAACTATTACAGCAGAAGATAAATATGCCCATATCATGGTTTAAAGTATGTAATGCGAAAAAAAAATGAAAGTCAGGGCAAAGCCCCTCTTAAGATCCTGAAATATCAGGGATTTGGATGACTGAAATTGCCTTTTCCCTGATATTTAAGCAGTTACAAGTAAATTAAATATATGGATGCTAACTCTTATGAATTACTGAATATTTTCTATTTTTTCACTAGAATATCACTTAAAGGAATACGTTCGGCTGATAACAACTAGGTTTTAATTGAAAGATACTGATGTAAATAAACCAATTTAATTACTCATTTCATTGAATCAATCGTAATAAGAAAGAAATTGCAAATTAAAGACGTCTATTTACACCAATTTGCTCCGAGACATGGGCGCAGACATTGTTTACGTCTCGTGGTCTCGCTAGACTTTTTTTACAACAATCGTGACGTCACGGTTGCATATATACATTGAAATATCGAAGGGAATTACGTGTGTTGTGGAGAAATTTTACCCCCAAAAAAATATTTGTTTGAAAAATGTTTATTATTTGAATATGATGAAAATATATTATTAAAAGATTAAACTATGATCATTTTATTGTTTTCTTACTTGTGAGAGTCTGGAGCCCTCGTCCTATGACCTTTGTATGCCAGAATGGTAATGAATGCAACTTCTAAAACAGAATCATTCAGAACTAAGGTGTGAAAGTCCGTATGGTCCGTAATGCACGTACGTTCATCTAAATTATCAACAACCAAGTCACTCGATTTGCAACATACATTTTCCATATTGGATGGCATCATAACAGTTATCACACAGACAAAAGTCCTCAGCACATAAATATTCCTCCTCCCGTACGTCATTGTCTTGAAGCAGTTGCAGCTCTTCCTCAGTATATTCGGGCTCAAAGTCGTAAGGAACTATACACTCCGTTTTAAGAAATATCTCAAAAACTTTATTAAACTTCCTGCTATAGTGATCGAACCATAACTAAAGTCAATACCCCTTGTCACGCAATCATTTATGCACATTCTCACAAACATCGCTATTTTAATTGCGCAAATCATTACAGCAATTATCAACAATTTTTAAACAGTTTTTTAATCAAACATATAAATATACAAGAGGGCCAAGATGGCCCTAGATCGCTCACCTGAGAAAAGTATCATTCATTGCCTGTACAAAACAGATTGCTTTAGAATTAAGATGATGAGGTGAAACAATGTTCAGGAATTTTCTGACCCCATCTACAAAAGATATCATCATGACAAACATTCTGCCAAAGTTTGAGGATGATTGGACCAAAAATGTTGCCCTCAGAGTATAAACAAGATTTTTCTAAGATTTGACTTACTGACCTACATTTCTATCCAGCCCCACCCATTTTCAAACTGGTTTGAGATATCATCATGACAAACAATCTGACCAAGTTTGAGGAAGATTGGATCAAAATTGTGGCCTCTAGTGTGTAAACAAGATTTTTCTAAGATTTGACCTACTGACCTACTTTTTGATCCGACCTGACCCGTTTTCGAAAGGGTTCAAGATATCATCAAGACAAACATTCTGACCAAGTTTGAGGAAGATTGGATCAAAATTGTGGCCTCTAGTGTGTAAACATCAAAATTGTTGACGGACGACAAGATTTTTCTAAGATTTGACCTACTGACCTACTTTTTCATCCAACCTGACCCATTTTCGAAAGGGTTCAAGATATCATCAAGACAAACATTCTGACCAAGTTTGAGGAAGATTGGATCAAAATTGTGGCCTCTAGTGTGTAAACATCAAATTGTTGACGGACGACGGACGACGGCCGACGGACAATCAAGTATCCCAAAAGCTCACCCTGAGCTATGCTCAGGTGAGCTAATAAAAGGGGCGGTATCATGTAAGTAGAAATCTAATTGCAATGACGGTAACTGTGAAATACTATAGAGACGAATCAAAGGGACACCGTGTTGTAATTATGATTAACACACCTAATTGCTCGCAATTTAGCAAAATAATGTAAATTATGCTAACTACTTTCTGTATATCACACTAACATGAGCTCATTGCGATACGATACTTTTACTTATATATATTTATTTAAACAGACTTTTTCCGTAAAATAGCATAATATTGATTATTATAATATAAAACGTGGATTCAACACTTTTCTATCATATTTAAAATTATACTCTACATGTCCGTTTCAGTAAAACGTGCACATCAATTGTCTGTTGACATGGTGACTCGGATGCACGCTTCGTTTTATGGCCGTGTTTTATGGCCCTGAGGTGCGATTTTATATGACGCTTATTCTGTTACAAAGGCTTGCCAGTGATTTCTTATCCAATCAGTTTAACACCACACAACTTTTCAACCGCAGTTGCAAGCATTTCACGGTAAAAATGACAAAGATGTATTATAGAAATATTGTTTTAAATAGACGTCTTTAACTTACAATTTCTTTCTTATTACGATTGATTCAATGAAATGAGAAATTTAATTGGTTTATTTACATCAATATCTTTCAACTGAAACCTAGTTGTAATCAGCCGAGCGTATTCCTTTAATGCTTTTATCACAACCCCTATTAATCGCACTCATCGATCGGGATATGGTTCAATGGGTATTTGTGACGTCACAAAAAGGTAAACATGAACAAAGATGGCGGCGGCCATAGCCGATCGGAATCACAAACTTTAAACAGCTATATCTTCACATATATAGCAGACCTGTGAACTCTCCCGATTTTGAGCGGGAGCTACCGATAATTGCTTGCATCTCCCGGTCTACCGACCAACACCAGAAATCTACCGCCTTTGATCTCAAGGCCCCCAATATACCGCTTATCAACTTTGTTTGGCGCATACGAAGAAGAAATCAGTAAATTAGTACCGCGGTTGTTTAAGTTCCGTAATGCACAAAAATACAGGTCGCTCTACACTGTATACTACTTAAAGTAACCAGCACCTGCTGTGGGATTATCCAATCAACACGCATTTTAAGGCTTCCTTATTATGCAAAGATGTGGAATACTCGGATAGTATTGGCAGCTTATAACTTGTTTACATTTGTCACACCCTCTACTGACTTTTGTTTATACCTGCATTTGGAACTGTTATGAAATTGCGCAATCATCACAATGGCGGCCATTTGCGAAAAACATCAGCAATGTTTACTACCGTTTCTTTTAAAACATTTAAATTGATTAATTGGTTAACCTAGCTAGATTCCAACTGGTAAATAGCATAGATGTACCGATGTATATAAATGACTCGATGCTAATCGCTAATGGAGCGAGTCAAAACAAACGTACCCAATATTTAACGTACCCAATATCTTTTTTTTTTTTTTTTTTTTTACTTGATATTTTATATAAATTTTTATAGGTTAATATTTATATTTTGTATGAACACATTTTTTTTTGTTCTTTTGTTGATGTTTGGTTATTAATGTATCAAAATATTAATATACCTATTCTCATAAAAATTCTTTAGAAATTTTTAATTAAGAAATTTTTTTGATAATTTATTTATAAAACTAAATGTGAATTAAATTCATTTAATTAACATTTAGAATTATATGACAGTTTTTGTAATGTTTTTATTTCAACTTATTTTTAAATTTTAAAATTTTTATTTTTAAATATTATGCACCAATTGAATATGTCTTTGACAGTCCAAGTATAACAAATGCATATATCATACCAGAATATAAAGACAATAAAGTATTCTGAAAACATATTGGAGCCACTTGCTTTAAATTTGGCTCCAACTTCTTAAATTTGGCTCTAATTTTTCTCATTTGGCGAATGTGTTGGCGCAAACATTTTTACATGTTGTAAGTAATTAGTAAGTAATAAAAAATGAAATAAAAGTAAATGAATAATAAAAAAAATGTGTTTTGTTATTACTGTAGTGCGAAAAAAACGCGCTGCGAAAAATCTCCCTCTCACACAACCCAATCTCCCACTTTGGGAGCACAGATCTCCCACTTTCAGACCGAATAAAGTTCACAGGTCTGATATAGCGTGTATAAAAATGAAAGTCATGTCAAAGTGATCTACACTAAAAGGTTTGTTGATGGTTAAATTTTCATTTCAGCCGAGCGTATTCCTTTAAGAAAGAAATTAGAGTACAAAAGTCACAGTAAGCAACAACTGCTATATCTGGCTTTGGCAGCCATAATCCCCACTTATCACCATTGCTAGCTTGTACTCCATTTAACCATTCCCACCTTCATTTGTTATTTTGTGTATGTTCTAGTTCATCAGTGTTACATCCCGCAGGCAGAAACTTCATTATAGCACTAGAGTAGATTTAATTAGTTTTCAAAAGTATCACACTTTCTTGGTTTACAGGAAGTGTTCTTCAAAACAAATGGTTCCCTGTTCATTGGTACTCGTAACAGTATTAAGCCGGTCAAAAATTAACCAACGTTATTTTTTCTGCACAGTAACATGCATAATTTATGCTTTCTGATTTCGTTCAAAGTTTCACACATTGTCCTCAACCCTCTGAATTTTTCAATGGATTTAGACAATTTGGAAAAAACTACCCTTGTTGATTTAAACGAGTGTTCTCTGGAATGCATGTGTCACCTGCTGAAGTGTGACAGAAAAAGTGTGGCAGACAACGGAATATGGATCCCTATGTGCCACCTCTGGTAACAGCAAGTGACACAATAAATGTTTTTGACCTTATCATGATGAATGGCACTTTAAAGACATCAACTCATTAGAATTAAAATTATCTAACATCTGAACACCAACAAAAAAAAACTCACCCCTCTTGTATTTTTCACAATTTCTAAAGTTCTCTCCCCTTGAGAGTGATCCTGCTGCGATCGACCAATCAGAAGCCTCATGTGAGGTACATGTGACCAATATCTACCAAGGGAGGCAACCCAGTGGTCAGTCTCACTCTTCACAACATTGTTTGTTACCTGAAAATTAATAATGTTTTAAAATGATGTTAGGTCTTGTATATTTGAAATGTCTGCTCATTCAAATTCATCTTTTTTCCTTTTTTTAATGACAAACCACCCGTATATTAATTCTTAACCTCTTATAGATGAATCTCGATGCCTTGACAACTAAGCAAAACCAGATCAGACAGCAAATTTGTTTGCTCAAAAAGAAGTGTACCTCTTATTCTATTTCATACAGCCTGCACGGCATATATATATCATTCAAATTTCAGTACAAGAGTGTTCTTTGGAACATGTGTGTCACCTGCTGAAGCGTGACAGAAGAAGTGTGACTGACAGACAGACAGACAGACAGACGAACTGATGGACAACAGAAAAGTGATCCCTATGTCACCTCTGCTTACAGCAAGTGACATAAAAATGATATTCATCAAAAATTAAATCTGCACAAGAATGTTCATGAGGTAAAGGTATTACTAATATTCTTTTGAAACACTGGACAGGAGGCAAGTATCTCTACATACATCAAACAACTATGAACATGTATTTTTTCTGAAAGTTTTCACATAATTTTAATAATAATCTACTAAGTGATACACTCCTTTTCTGATTTCTTGAATGAATTAATGTGCCTTCAACAATATGAGAATACAAACCAAAATTGCAAGAGAAGACTCCACAGCTAGCTGTTTCAACTTGTTTCCAAGGCAACACAAAAGTCCCTGGGCTGGAAAACAGGAAAAGAAAACAATAGAGATCAAGCATTAAAATATCATTTAAAAAATCTAGAGGGCCATGATGGCCCTATATCGCTCACCTGAGTACCACTACTCTTAAGGCAACCTTAAGTATTATGGACCATAACTCCCATACAAGGCATAATAATCCTTTGTTTATCATCATTATGTATACATCTGATCAAGAATGCTTTATAAATGTGGATGCTGGAATGAAAACAAAGTTAAATATGAAATGTTTTATACTTCAAGGACCATAATTGGAAATAGTGATCCAATACCAAGTCAGCCTTGGCAAGATAATAGCCATTGATATTAACATCTTGACAGATGGTTTCCCATAGAACATCTGGGCCAAAACATTTTAGAATCTGGCAATTAGTTTTGGAGGAGCAGTCTTTTAAAGTTTTCACTATATACATATGAGGCAAACTAGCCCCGCTCCTGGCGGCCATGTTTTTATAGAATCAGAATGATTTAAGCTATCTTGACAGAGGGTTACCCAAGGAAGATCTGTACAAAAACATTTTGAAATATGGCCAGAAGATTTAAAGGAGATGATTTTTAAAGTTTCTTTTTTTTTCTTCTTTTCATTGCCATGGCAACCAGAGTTCTACATGGATCAAGTTTATTTTAGCAACTTATATGAAGGTTTAACCATGGATCATCCCTGCCAAGTTTAATTAAATTCTGTCCAGTGGTTTCAGAGGAGATGTCGTTTAAAGTAAATTGTTTACAACGGAAAACGCACACACAGTGATCAAAAAAGCTCACCTTGAGCACAATGTGCTCAGGTAAGCTAAAAAAGGGGTAAAATTGTAGAATATAAGAAAGAACAAGAACACCGCATACGGATGCCAATGCTCGCCTGTTAAAAAGTGTTTGAGTAATAGGCTACATTAAAGTTTTTGCAAGACAACAATGACCAAGCAATCATAACAGCTCAACAGATTAGCTAAAATGCACATGTTTGCTTCTGTAAAAATGATTTATACTTATGAAAACAAGTAACTGGTGTTGCAGGCAACACAGGAGTCCCCTACCAGTGAGGTGCATAATTTTTCCGTTACCATAGCAACCAGAATTTTGGCAAGAGAAAAAAAAGTGACGTGCAGAATCTCCATACCGCCATCTATTCATATTCCAATTTCAAAATATTATCTTAAATATTTTTTAAGTCATTGCGTGATCCAGATTTCCGGATGGACAGACAGACGGAGGGCAAACCTTTAGTCCCCTCTGGTATAAACACCGGTAGGGGACTAAAAATGACCATTTACAGTTGCTACTCTTTAACCATTGTAACTATATTTCATCAAATGTAAAAGTACTTTTAATCTTCAAGATCAGTTTACCCTAAGAGATAAAACAAAACGTTGTTTTTTTAGATATTGATGAAAACAAATATCAAGCAATATTATCTTTTTTTTCACATTATTACACTATCATGACCATGTATACCCCGAAGGAGGTGATGATAAATAAACAGATATGAACGCAATAGACAGTTCTTTTTTGTCAAACCTTAAGCAAAATTTTGCAGATAAATAAACTTCTAATTTACTGGTCACTTTTATAACCCTTAAACCACTAAAGTATTAAGTATAAGGCCCATTTGACAAATATCAAACTAGGGCAGTCACTATTTTAAGTTTCAAGTCAATACCTTCAATAATATTCGAGTTATGTTCAGGACAAGAAAAAAGAATTAAACAAAGGAAAATAGTTCAAAAAAGGGACCAGGGACCCGTTTTACTAAACTTTGTATGAAAAAATATCTTCGTACGTGTAAATTCACAGATGTAAAATAGTATTTTTCCTGATATTTTTCTTTGCAAAAAGTGTTGTGCTTGCATAATCCAATAAATTGGGCCATCTTTCTTAATCTTTATTGTGAAAATTAGACATTAGTAGACACTATGTAAGACAACAGACTTACGACTAAGATCAAATTTGTTCGTGCGAAGTTTAGTGAAACGGGCCCCAGATAATGTTACAATTCTTGGACACTGCATTTCTCCTAGTCACCATCTGTTTACATTTTAAGTTTCAAGTCAATACCATGTATAATTTTTCGACTTATGTTCAAGACAAGAAAAAAATAATTAAACAAAGAAAAATAATTCAAAAATGGGATCAGGTAGAGTTAAAGTTCTTGGACACTGCACTTCTCCTAGTCGCCATTTGTCTATATTCTAAGTGTCAAGTCAATGCCTTGAAAAGTTTCCAAGTTATGTTCCGGACAAGATCATTCCAATGGCCTGACACCTGACTGACCGACAAACCAATCAACCATAAGGTGACTCCAATATATCCCCCCCCCCCCTCAAACTTCGTTTGGTGGGGGTATAAGGACGTCAGATTTCAGCCAATGACATTATGTAAGCATTGAGAAAAGGACACGGAAGCTGTATGCACATTGGGCAGTTTTCTGACGTTGGGAATATGTCTTTATGTGATCTTTTATGACAAAGAAACATGTGGCGAGTTTAAAGATTTTTGAAATTTTGACCTTCTCAACCTAACCCAATGTTGCCATAGTAACTGGATTTTTACATCAGTGCAACCTGTATCATTATTTCTTTCGTATTAAATTCAACATATATCAAACTTTCACTTTTAAAAAAATTATTTTAATAACCATATTAATAAACAGGTTATGGAACTTTTCTTGATACTTTTAGAACACCCCTTGTTTAGTGAAATGATGGGCCACAGGAAAAACGCCACAGGATAGGACAGAACAGGTGTGTGAGTCCCAGATATAGCTCACTACACTTCATATAAATAGGTCATCCAGGAATTTATTCCCTGATCAGAATGGATATGGGTAGAAAATTATGTGCATTTGGCAACTACAACTATCACTGATTCATACCCTAACATCCTACCTTGTCTTCATGTAATGAGAGAGTGTATGAAAAGACATGTTGTTGACATGAAAGGATGCGACAGAATACCATGAGAGTGATCTGCTCTTAGGGCTAGAGCTGGGAACCATGGGTCGGAACTCAACCACTATATACCTTGGTTTTCAGGTAAATACTGCAGTACGTACCACGATATACCGCACAAAATATTCCGAGACTTGAGTTGAAGTTCTTTTATTAGAATTTTGCAAAGGAAAACAAGTCAAGGTCATTACTGGTAACAAGTGAATATTTTCAAATTTGTATTTTTTAATTTTTAAATGAAAATTGATACATCTATATCATATTTACACAAGTTTTGATGTTGTTTAACTATAAAATTATCAGTTACGACAAATTTATCGAAAATTGTACAACCGGTATCATTTGTCCTTGTACTGGTTGTACCACAAGCTGCTTCGGACCGACGTTTACCGGTAAACCAGTAAAATCATGCACCTCTTCTTAGGACCTGCTTGAAATGAGTAATAACCAGTAAAAAGCAGGCTCTTCTCATCTCATAAGGCATTTTGGTAGATGGTGCTTTAACCCTTTCCCTCATAGAGGAAACCATGAAAAGACCTATGCGAACAACATAAAACCAGATCAGCCTGCGAGTAACTCGCAGGCTGATCAGGTTTTATGCTGTTCGCTGCTCCTCAGTGGTCTGGAAATGAGGACTTTATAATTAAATTTGGTAAGGTTTAACTGTGGTTTTCTGCAGATCAGGCTTTATGTGGTACCATTGAGTGCATCAAAATGAGTCTATATGAGGGAAAGGGTTAACTGAATTTTAAGCTATTATCAATTCTAAGTGCACCATGGTCCTGAGCTAAATAATGGTACTTCATTGTAGATCCAAGATCCAAAAGTTGTGGAGTTGAACATCATTGACAACAAGACAACTTACTTTCTGTAAAGCCTCCTCCACCCATGCAGGGGTAGGCAACTGCTGCAACACTGTCCACCACAACCAACCGCAGTCCCCTGTAGAATGGGTCATCCTCATCTTTTGTCTTGACCTTGACCTCCTCAAGGACAGTAAAGAGGTCAAACAGCGTATAAACACCACACACTCTCACCCGTGGCAATACATCAGTAGCCTTAAAAAAAAAATTAACCCTTTGCATTGGCAAACAGAGCATAACCAGATCAGACAGCTTCTATAGTAGCTGTCTGATCAGGGCCTCTTTCATTTGCTTAAATTAAGAAAACCCTTTATAACAAAAAAAGGGCCTTTTTTATTATTGTGCTCGATTCTATACAGTCAGCATAGCAAAAACTCCATTTTCATATGCAATTTAAAGTTCAGTAAATTCATATTCATGAAGTCATAGACTTGTACATGAATATTCATGAATAAAAGTAAAAAACTGTCTCTAGCAGTATTTTTTGGTCAAAAATTTATTACATAATTAGCAAAGATAATGGAGTTTGCTCTGTCAATAATTTGACAGAAAATCAGAGCACCCATATAAAATGTAAGTGTCAAAACAGCAATCATGTATATACGGTTTATATTAAACAAAGGACCAACCTCAGACCAAAACTGTATAGTAAAGGTGAAGTGAAATGTCAATGCATTAACCAATATGCCATGCCGAAATACTAGAAATATTTCAGTCTCGGATACCCATGGCTGCCTATTGCATCTGTCAGCTGTGGAATATTTGGCTTGCACTCAATCATTTATTGATAATGGCGATATTAGTATGAAGTACATCGACAATAAAAATGTTGCTACACAAGTGTGTACTCTTCAGTTGGAGATCTAACATCTGTAAGGCGGTAACGGTTTGTGTAAGTGCTGTAAGTATGAGAGTTTCTATTGGTTAAAAAATCCCCACTACTTAGTGGGGCTGCGAATAGTGGCATGGCTTTTCAAAAACTTGATAACAAGCAAATGCTAATTAATAATCCCACTGGCGATGTATGGAGTAATAGAATGAGCGTTCATGTGATTCCTAGACAGGAAGTACCTTTAATCCTTTATAAATTTAGACAAAAATTTTATCACATTACACTTATGAAAGCAGAACACCTGAGGCAAATTATCATTTAAAAGAGGTTAAGGATTGAAATATTACCTCTTAAGTACTCCTAAATCTATCAGAAGAACATGTGATATTGGGTTCAAAGAACGACAATGAATAGTACATTTGGCTATATATTTAATTACTATTACTATATACAGTGTGGCCATACCACATGGTATATGATGTCCTTTTAAGCTATCACAAGCTGCATAATTTTCCTGGATTCGAAAAAGAAAACTGTTGAAAGTATTTTATATCTTCACAAATTTTTGTGGTATATACAATGTAGTGCATGCAAAGCAGGAAAATTATGCACCACACAAAAGCCTTTATGATCCTTTTATCAGATGTACAGTATATCCTTACATTCGGGACTAACAAACAAACTTTCATGAACACGGAAAGTTTCCGGAATGTTAGGAAAAGCAATATATCTGACCTATGTTTAAAGCACAATTTTCCACTTCGCATGTGCTTTTTACCATTAAAATTGATAAAGAAATAAAATACTTTTTCCCCCTCTAAATCGATACAAAATATGCTTTTTTCAATAGCTTAAAAAACATCATAAACCACATGGTATGGCCACACTGTCACAAGAAGTTTAAACTACTAATACATGCAATATAAATACAGTAGAACCTCGTTAATCCGAAGTCATAGGGACCGGGCTAAAAACTTCGAAATAATGATAATTCGGATTAAAAATCCAATGATAAATTTCTGTTTGTGTGCATGTATGTTTGCGTTATCATTACCGGTGAGTATCATAAAAATCGCTACGTTGTAAAAACAACTACTGGTACGTATGAAATGAACAAGAGCTCCGCTGACAGCGGGGCAATATACGCCCGAAGGTATGTATTGTCAGGGAATATCCTAAGACAAAAAGGATAAGCACAAACATGTATATATAAAGTATTATTTCAACAAGAAGGATTGGCAATGTTAATCTTCAAGGGCTTTATTATAACAGTGGCTACAAATAGGTTTTTCATGTTTCTTATTATGTGAATAGTGCTTTAATCAAGAGTTACCTCATTACCAGCTAACCCAACATAGTTTATGGTCAGTGTAATATGCTTCTTTGGTTCCACATATACAGTCTTCAATGTTGGTGAATATGAGGTCAATTGTGGAGTTATTATCTGTGGTTGGACCTGTCATGATCTGTTTGAAGTGTAGTCTGGTCATGAACCTCTCCAAAAGTTTCTTCTCAGGGGATTGTATATTCCAGTCAATGTTGAAATCTCCTAAGTTAAGATATTTGACCTTGAATTGTGACCTTGACCTTAAACCTAGCCATCTGAAAGCTATGTTCTGCACATCCTCTCACTCTGGGTGATACTTCTGCCAAATAGTTTCCATTTACATCCAGCGGGTCAAAAGATACAGAGCGGACACAAAATACTACTTGCACCAGTTAAGATATTTGACCTTAAATTGTGACCTTGACCTTAACCTAGCCATCTGAAAGCTATGTTCTGCACATCCTCTTACTGTGGGTGATACTTCTGCCAAATAGTTTCCATTTACATCTAGCAGGTCAAAAGATACAGAGCGGACACAAACAAAAATACTAACTTAGCACCAGTTAAGATATTTGACCTTAAATTGTGACCTTGACCTTAAACCTAGCCATCTGAGAGCTATGTTCTGCACATCCTCTCACTCTGGGTGATACTTCTGCCAAATAGTTTCCATTTACATCCAGCGGGTCAAAAGATACAGAGCGGACACAAATATACTTACTTTGCTCCAGTTAAGATATTTGACCTTGAATTGTGACCTTGACCTTGAACCTAGCCATCTGAAACCTATGTTCTGCACATCCTCTTACTGTGGGTGATACTTCTGCCAAATAGTTTCCATTTACATCCAGCGGGTCAAAAGATACAGAGCGGACACAAATATACTTACTTTGCTCCAGTTAAGATATTTGACCTTGAATTGTGACCTTGACCTTGAACCTAGCCATCTGAAACCTATGTTCTGCACATCCTCTTACTGTGGGTGATACTTCTGCCAAATAGTTTTCATTTATATTAAGTGGTTCAAAAGATACAGAGCGGACACGAAATTGCTAACGGACGGACGGACAGACGGACGGACAGACGGACGGACGGACAGACGGACGGACGGACAGACGGACGGACGACCAGCGGCATAACATAATACAGCCCTTCGGGCGTATAAAAACGGAGACTGTACGTAAGAGGGTTCATGGAAATACAAACACATACACACACCGGGTATTTAACTGGATTGTTCTGACATTGACAATTGTGAGGAATTATCTTTGGAGACAATAATTCTTTCGGACGTAAGTATGCAGAGACGACGGAGATACAATTGATGATTAATCTCTGCTTACTAAATTTAAATTCACATAAAAACAAGTACTTAAGATCTGACACCTGGGTTTATCTGCTGACGCGTGTCTGTTACTCAACCTGTCAGACATCAATTAGAAGTAATCAATAATTTCCGGTCAGACACATGCTGATAATCCCTACCTGGAAAAAGGTGCGAAAAACTTACTTGAGCCATCATTCCAGTGACGCCGCAAAATAAACTGACCCGTGTACGATTGAAGTTAAGGGCGATATGTCTTCGAAAATGTACGAAAATTGACTTCCAAATAAAAATTGAAAAATAGGTATAAATAGTGAACTCGGGACCGGGATATAACTTGGAAATAGCGAAAAAATCGAAATAGTGAAATTCAGATTAAACATTTTATTTTTAGTTAAAATAAGAAGGGGAAAAATCGGGACCGAAAAAAACTTCAAAATGGTGAGGAATTCGGTTTAACAATGTTCGGTTTGACGAGGTTCTACTGTACATGAAAGGAGTATACACTTACTCTTGTAAGAATAACCAAACTGTGAAAAGGAATGAGCAGTAACAAACAGTACAAAGTATGTATTGCTTGCTGACTAGTCCGATTTATTCAGGTTTGACATCTACCATGAAAATCTATCATTTAGCACTAAGTGATATTCAAATACCTAGGAACATAGATAAATCTTCACACAAGACTTCACAAAAGTACAAGTGTAAACAAGCAATACGTTCACATGAACACTATGCCCCAGGGGGGCCTTAGACCTTGGGGTCAAGTCCTTTGAAGGTCAAGGTCACCTGGTGGGTAGAGCTCATCAAGGTGCATGCACCTGTGAAGTTTGGAGGCTGTAGGTGGAAGGACTTCTGTGTTATACTCAAGTTTTGTGACAAACAAACAAACAGCAGTGTTCGACATTAAGGCCCGACCAAACGACATTCACTAGTAGATTAATGGTCCAGTCCAGCTAGGTCCTAGGCTAACACGACCGACTGGTGGTGTTCTAAATTGGTCAAAGTTAGCAGAAATTTTATCTACTGACAAATCAAAAGCACAAAATAACTGTAATGGCCAAACTATTGACCCTTGTTGAAACAGTTTTCTTGGAAAACCCATGTGTGCTACATTTTGCAGCATTTTCAGTAACATCCTTGACATGTGTTCACTCATTGGTTTGTGTTTTCAGAACAAAGCTTTCTCCCCCACGCACTTGCACAGTTCAATGTCGTAATACTAAGCTAAGAATGCTTATTTCTTCATCTAAATTTTCATTTTATAATGTTTACGAAATCTTCGTATTATAATGAATAAAATTTAATTTAAAAATGCTAGATATGCAACTTGCCGAGTTAATGCATGAAAGCTGATATTTTTATTATGCTGGGATCCCATGTATAACGACAATAGATCTTTTTACAATTTGTTTTACCGCAATGTGCAGCCGATACGAAAAATGTCAAATAGTCTTTTCATCTGACAAAAAAGACAATGTCAGTAATGAATGAAAAATGTAAAGAGGAATCAAAGAAACTGTATGAATAGATGACAGGAAATAGACCGTTTTGCTTTAAATGGAATTGCTTGAAAATCATTAAACATTAAACTCACATAAATGGGGATTTCCATGTAAGTACACTCAAGGTGTTCATGCAATGAAAAGCATGCAATGAAAAGCATGTATTACACACATGTAATTCTAGTATTATCTTTGTAGACCTTTATTCATTTTTAAAGGTAAACATGAAAAAAAAACACTGTTAGGTAATCTGAAGTAAGTATACTGATCTAAGTATGACATGTATGTGTTAGTTCGGTTTAGGTCAGGTCTAGTAGGTTTCAAACTGGATACTGGACCACTGGTCAGCTCTCAAAAAAGTAAAGTCGAACCCTGAACTGACAGACCAAAAACAATAAGCACCAATTTAACGATCTGGAGGGGATAAATATACCTGTGATGTTAGACCAGCGATTGCCAGCATGCGTTCTGCAGAGAACGAGGCCCCAGTGTCAATGTACAATACCGTCTGCGAACCCTCCCGTATTGTGTGTCCACACGCACTGAGGCACACCTGTGGCAGGTGAACAGTAAACACAAATCTATAAACAAGATGTCTGCTATACACTTTCAGGGCTCTCAATCTCCATTTTTTAGTGCCAATATTGGGTACCATTCCCCCAGCTAAAAAGGATGTTATTTTTTTTCCCTATTTTAAATTAGCTAAAAGGTATGAATTTTCCCCTATTTTAAATTAAATGCAAGAGCTCACATAAACTAATGGAATGGTCAAGTGGTAGATTGTTGTACTGTATACTGTTTAATAAAGCTACTAGACAGGAATTATTTTGTACACTTTTATTATAAACATAACTAGAAGTCATTTGTTTGAGATACAAAGAAATGGCTTTCCATTTGCTTATTTCAAAGGTATTGAATATACAAGTTATTACAAAGAAATGGAATAAAGATGTTCAATAATGGAAGATTTAATACGTAAATCATCATTATCATAAATAAATACTAATTTTCAAAAGTAAGACTTATTTTTTTTTCCATTTTTATCTTCTCAAGAAGATATTGAGAAAGCATAAATGGATCTTATTTGATGACACAACCATTACTATCATGCAGAAAAAAAAAAAAAAAAAAAAATTTAAGATAAGACTCCTAAAGAATTTTTTTTTCCCCGTTATTCTATTGACTTTAAAAAAAAAAAAATTATTTTTTTTTTTTTTTTAACAAATATTCATTGCACTTTGTAACACTTGAATTGAAATTGTAAAATAAAAATAAATAAGATTACTTTGAAGTCCACGACTTTCAACCTTTAAACTGACTGAGTTTAACATTTGTAAATATAGATGGAAACAAGGGTAGAGGTGTAAGCAAAATCATGACAATAATTTCTTATTTATATGTAATTAACGTCATAAGTGTCTTGAAATTTTCAACAATTCATTTGCTTTACATATTGGCTTATTTTTACAGATTTAGAAAAAGAAACCGTTTAAGTTCTGGTAACACTCTACCAGTCAGCAACCAGGACTGATCATATAACATATTTATAGAAAATAAAATTACTGTAAAACACTTTTGTCATCATGTGATATGTTCACTATAGTGTAATTCATACCTGTGTTTTGCCTGTTGCCACACCCCCAACAATCTCTGTCACCTCCCCGGAGTAAACTCCACCATCTAGAATATCATCTAGCCTGTAAGACCAAGGGATACAACTCTTATATTATTCTCAGACACCAACAATCATAATTATGCCCCCTTATAAATGTTTGTGAATCTGGCATTTGTTGATTATCAGAAATATTGATCAAGTTTAGTTAATTATCAGTTTTAAAAAAAGTGTTTAAACCATTATTCTTGTAAATGTAAGATCACAAGCAGTAATAAAAAAACCTAGTTCATGAATTAGCAATTGAAATTATGAATCTTCTATGTTCTGACTGAAATTAAAGACATATGTGCCCAATACAGTTTTTACTATGCATGTATAGACAAAGAAGGAAAATTAAAACCGCCATGATAATTTTCTAAACTTTGCATGATTATAGAGATTACACAAGAAAAAAAATTTATGGGGAAGAAATTAGGGGTCACCACTCTACTTTTTGAGTTATCTGCTCCTAAAATTGAGTTTTGTGCTCTTTTCTGTCATTTTCAAGGACAACCAATTTCATTTCCAGTCATTATGCAAAGTTTAAAACAATTCTATCAAATAGATTTTTTACTATGTTTCAGCAAATAAACATACTGAGTTTTCTTGAAAAAAAAAAGAATATTAAATTCTATATATTCAGGTATGAAAGATGAAATTAAATGAGGTGTTTCTAGCCCATAATATTGATTTATTTGATTTGGAAGTAGTTAGAACCATTACAGTTCTGCATCACTCAATAGTTTCAGTTGAGAGGTATGAGGCAAACCATTCTTCCCTGTAATGAAGGATATATTGCAGTGATTTTTCTTTTAGTTAAATTTACCACCTTTTACAGGTGATTTCCCATAGCCAAAAACTGGAACTTTTCCCAAAATAACTACCTATTTTCCCAACAAAATAGCTTTTTTTTTTACAAATAATGAATGGAATTTTAATGAAGTTTGTGTTATTCTTATTTTTTTTTTTTGTTTTTTTTCAGGTCCCTATAATCAGGGTCACCTCATTTATTTGCTTGTCAATAGGTGTGTGTGGGTTGAGGTCATCATATGTTTGTAACTTTGTTGGGTTTAACGTCCCACCAACAGTATTTCAGTCATTTGATAATGTCTTGAGATACTTGAGACAGATATAGTGCTGCCACACTGCAGTATCAAACCGTAGACATGTGGCTTGATACCACACCCAGTCACATAATCCTGACACCAGGCCACCTAGTCCTGTAACTACGCTTTTATGCTGAGTGCCAAGCAAGAGAACTATACCAGTACCATTTTTTACGACTTTGGTATGTCGTGACCAACGATCAAACCCATGACATCCCACTCCCGAGGCGGACGTTCTAACCACGCTACCACCAGGGATGGTCGAGGTCATTATATTTATAATGTTAATACTGATTTGAAACTTTCTATGACATATATTACCTTTAATTAGGAAACTGTTTTATTATTTAAAACAGTTTCATTATATAATGTTCTTTTTTAAGGAAAATGTAACATTGCATGCCAATTCACCTTTTACAGTATTTTGCAATTTCAGACAGCTTTACAGAAAAAATCTTTCTAGTTTTACTTAAACATCAGTCCATTCAGCTCAAATAAAACAACTTGTTGCCAGTATAGTATATTACTTAAAGGAAAGCACACGCTGGGTGCAGATGAAAAATCAATAAAAAGGGTGCAGTCTGCAGTCACTTGTCTCAACATTTTATCCAATCAACTCACGTTCTAATGCTTCCTAATTATGAATAAATACAGAATACTCAGATGATATTGCTTAAAATGTCTGTTTACATTTTACAAGCTCTCTATCGACATGCGTTTTATCTGAGGTGAGAAACTGTTGATTTCGGATGACAATAAAGGAGATCATTGCACAAAATTAATCCAGAGTCAGTTTGTTATAAAATGTTTGCAAATAGTAGCATAAACATTATTATTGTAGAATCCAATCAGGTAATCCACATTTTACAACAAAATAGAAGTCGTACCATATATAAAGAAAAATTCAAAGCATATCCGTAATCTCAAAATGACTGGCTCCAAAATTATCATTAGTAACCTGTTTAAATGAAGATATAGAAGGTGCTATAAAATCTTTGATTGAGATGGATATTGTTTATATTTATTTTATTTTTTTTTTTTGACTCAGCCTCATAAAAAAAAATTGGTTGGGGGATAAAATAATGGGTTGAACAAGTCTTTTTTATGCTTAATTTTCCCAAATGAGAAAGCCACAGGTTGTAAAATATATATATATAAAAAAAATCACTGTATTGTAACCACAGTCAGCTAACTTAGCATCAGGGACTGTCAGCAACATGTTTTTTTTAATTATACTTGATTATTGTTTCATCGCTAGGCAGAGTAGGACCAGTCAAGGTTTTTCTGTACCTTTTTACTCCTGTAGACAGGATCCCAGTAGTGGACAGTACATGTGTGTAAAGGTCATCTCCAGTCAGGGGTACTGAGGCAAAATTGGCCAGAATTACATTCCGCATGGACAACACCTCCTGAAGTAAAGTAATTGTTATATTCTTTACTGTGCTATAACTCATCATATTTTAATAATTTTAATGATAAACTTCACTCATGTGATTTGTTTACACATGTATTTCAACATTATTTTAGGAACTGTTAAAGTTATGTCATTAATAGCAAATACATGAATCAATTTTAAAGGTATGGTCTAAAATGACCTGCCTCATCCGACAGCCTGTCATATCCGACATTGTCAGTTAGTCCAAGTGGATGTCGGATAAGACAGGTTTAACTGTACTATAATTCATGCACATTTGGGAAAAAAAATTCTGAATTGATTCTTGAAGACACTTTACATAGAAGAAAATGAAGAAAAGTAGCTAGAGCATTTAAACGTGATATCATTGTTTCAAAGTTGAAAATCAGAAAGTACAAACCTTGCGCCTTGGTCTAGTGGTAAAGTACCAGACCAAAAATCCAGAGGTTATGGGTTAGAACCCTGCTTGGGGAAGAATTTTTTAATACCTTCCCAGGTGCAAAGTACTAATCCTACCAAGATATGGTAGATTCACTATCGAGAACTCAAGACACCATTTTGGAAATTACATTTTTGACTGTTGCTGGTTTTGGCGCCAGTTTTTGACAGCTATTTTTTTAATTTGTTTTCAATTATCATGACAATTTTCTAGATCTACATTTTGAGGGAATGCATTGATGCATTCAGGAGTATAATATATTCAAAAGAAAGGTACGAGATTGTCTTGTTAGTTTTTCTTGCAACAAAGGCTTAATATGTTAGGTAAATATTTCTTAGATCTTAAGTTTACTAAAGAACCAGTGATCGGAAAGGCATGCGCCATGCACCATAGTCACATTAAAAATCAAATCACATCGTTTTTTGCACTGAATGCGCCCGTCGCATTCCAATTTTTCGGTCTCGCTAAATATTACAGCCTGCTTAAAGCATAGATACGAAGACAGTCCAAGACCAAATGAGGGGAATTCCGTTTTAAATTAACATATCACAGAGAAGGAAAAGCATTATTAATCAACCAATCAGATTTCATCAAAGCATTGTTGTATCAACTAATCAGACTGAGTCTTTTTCGCGTAGAATCTGAAAGGGACCCGTGATTCTGATTGACGCCGACCATCGGCGATTTGCCAAAAAAAATAAAATGGCCAGTCTTAGGTTAGTAGTTAAGACATTAGGGCAATCAAAATTGCATTTGATATTCATCATAAATTTCTATCATGTGACCAATAAAAACATGATTTAAATATTTATATTCAGTGTATGATTCCTACCAGTTTGTTTATTTACTCCATTCCAGAAGTTGTTTTCGATCATAATCCCAAATCATCTCTCAAGAGCTTGTCCCATTTGGGACGGCCAGTGGGTCACAGTGTCACACATTCTCAAATTATCAGCACATTAATTAAATCTTAGTAAGGTGCAATATGGTCCAAGTAAAGGGAAAAAGCCCTGTTATTAGAATGAGTTGAATTGGCCAGGTCTGTGTATAAATTATAGTGTGAGAAGCTGCCGATTATCTTGAAATGAATGCTTGCACAAGTGTCACCTCATACTGCCCTCTGTGCCCCCTCTACACATTCAGTTTCAACTTGTGTGACATCCACTCTACACACAGGAAAAAATAAACATACTGCAGCAGTAAAGTTCAAAGGGTGTGAAACATGCCAATGTCTGGCTTCCTTTCATCTCTAGCTGGCTGTGCTGATAGGGGTTTCTTACCTCTTTGAAATGCAGAGTTTTGTATTGGGTGACTGTTAGAGTGTTTGGATTAGGAAATACACTTGGACATTACCCGTTGTGTCTTACAACTGATGCATTATGACATCATCGATCTTTATTTTTTTGATGTGTGGAATAGAAATATTTTATCATCTAGCTTCACTCAATTTTTTATCTTGGAGGAAAAAAAACTATATGGCTAGCAGATGTTAAATTAACAAAGAAAAGTTGAAAGAGATCAGTTGACAGTGACCAAAACCTTTATTTATGTTTTTTTTTTATTGTTACAATGATAAATAAATGATGATAGTCAAATTGAATTATTGAATCATTGCATTATGTTCATATTTTTATTTTTGATCAATTGGTTGGCCAAATGAATTTTAATTTTTGTTTTGTTACATTTTGTTCTGCTTTTCAATTAAAATATTAGTTTGTCATTCAAAGTTTTTTTGGTTTGTTTTTTCAATTTTCAATTGTATCATGGTTTGAGTTTGTTGTTCATATTATGCATTTTAGACTCATTTTAAAAAGCAAGTTGTAGTCGTTTCATAAAATGTCACATTTGATCTTAAAGATGTCACATTAGTTTTGAAATTGTCACATTGATTTTGCCTCAGAAAGGGCCATTGTCTCATTGATAAAAATTCTTTCCCGATCACTGAAGAACTAGATAATCCAAGATACCCCAACATGTAAATTTGTAAGGCAGTATAAATGTACTCATGACATCTAAGAGATAAAGCCATTTTAGACATTCTAAGTAAATGAAATTGTTAAAACTATTCGAATTCACATTATTTCTTATGTTTAAGTAATCTCTACTGAGTTCCACTCCGGTTATTTATTCGTATTGGCCTCCGCTGTCGGAGGCCAATTCGAAAAAAAATAACCGGAGCGGATCTCAGTAGAGATTAACGTTAAAGAAAATTGTATATGTGGAGTTTGATTACCTTATATGGGATACTAGTTAACTGTACAATATCTTCAGCATCTTTAGATATCACATCGGTAATTTTGTTTATTCCTTTTGACTGAAGTAATAGTTTTTTATCCTCGGATATTGTGTCAACACTGTTTAAAGTTGACATTTCTAGCACCGTTTGAATTTCGCGGGAAATAAATCGGTGTCGTTGAGATATCTACACGTCTGAAATTATCACGAAAAAATTCTCTACAACAACTTCAGTTTTTAACTAAATAGACTAAGAAGGAATTAAAATCAAAACTAGCGAACAGAGCATAGAGAATCACACCAGAAACAAATTTATGGGATAAAAATGGGGGTCTCTATGCCAGTTTTTTTAGTTATCTGCCCCTGAATGTGAGTTTTTTTCTCTTTTCTGTCATTTCCAAAGGGAGATTTGTTTCTAATGTGATTCTTTATGATCGTGTCAATTATTTTAAAAATCTGATAGCTACTTTTGATTTTCCTTCTTTGTCTATATAGTAAAAGCAAAAGATGTTGTGAAATACACCCCTATATACTTATTAATTCAACCTGGAAACAATCCTGAGATCCTAGTTCATAATGCTATATATATCTGACTGAAAAATTTATATTAAACCAAACCATGCATAATGTTTATCTACCATGCGCGAATCCAAAACTTTTTCTCAGGGGGGAGGGGGGTGTCCGACAGGGAAACTTTTCATACTTCCAATTATGAAATTCACCGTACGTGGGGGTGGAGGGCGAACTCTTAAAATCTCTGTGCGTGGTGGGGGGGTGGGGGTAGGAACGTGGGAACTCTTAAAAATTCAGTATGTGGTTAGGGGGAGGGGGGGGGGGAGAATTACATATTAAAATATCACAGATCAAACTACTATATTTTCCCCAGAAGGGGGACATGCCTCTTGCCTCAGGGGGGAACATCCCCCTTTTCGCACCTCTTTTATGCATATTTTAGGCATAATACCCAAATCTCGGGGGGGGGGGGGTCCGGCCCCCGGTCCCCCATCCCCCTCTGGACCCGCGCATGTCTACAGTGGTCAGGAGGTTAAGATAACAGATTCTTTGCCCCAAGTGTAATAAAACTTGAAATAACTCTCGGCGAAGCATTTTTATTTTTGAATGTCTACAAATTTACAAAGTTTCATAGAAATATTACCATCCAGTGACAAGATATGGAATGAGGCTATTATGAGGCGTATACTATAAAGTTTAATTGGCGACATCGAATCCGCATGTCGCCACCATTCACATCTCCAAAATCGGGTTCTAGTAAAGCTAGCTATAACGTCCTGGGCTATGGTTCAGAATGTCAAAGGTTAGAAACACGCAAGACCTTTCGTGACTTTTCCATTCGCTAAGTACCAGTTCAAACCATGTAGACACTTTAAAGAATGATTAATATTTACATAAATTGTAATCAAAGGAAATAGATTAGAATATAGATTTAAACTAAATATTACATCTAACAGACACTCTATATATACATATTTGTGTATGTATAGAGTCCCAGGATGTAATAAACAAATGTTATCTTCTTCTCTAAACGACAAAATATGCGACTCTACTAAATATGGTTATTCTGAGCATAAGGCTTACACTCATGCATACCATATGATTCAAGATAGCAGACCCATAATCTATTCATGTTATCATCTATAGACCTTTATGTACGTATTTATATAATTTTTGTACGGGAATGATATTCAGTTATTTCATTACTGGTTCTATCAACAATCAACGCAAATATAGTATATGGATCTCTTTACTGGAATATATTATCACGGACATATTCAATGAAATTAAATGACAACGAAATATATCTGTTTAATTGCACTTGTAGTACGCACATAATTATCTGGGCGCATGTATTGTTAACTTGTGGTTTTAAGTGGGTAACGATATATTCAAATATTTGAGAAAGACACGGAGGACGTGTCCCAGTCCATGTGATTTCAAAGGACCATCTGTATTTTCGATATTGAAACCTGTGTAAATACACTTAGTTCATGAATTAGCTCATCGTATATGAAAAGTTAATGAAGTACATACATACAATCATGTGTACAATTTGTGTATATACATGTAGTTTAATATCAATTCAAATACATGTATTGCTTGATCAGATGAGAATCCCATTTCGTCATTTTGGTAAATCGACATGCATAAATCCACTTCTTAATCATCATCATCATCATCATCATCATCAAAAACAACAATTCGTCATCAATCGAATATTCTGGTACAACGTCCCCGGTGGCCGAGTGGTTAGAGCGTCCGCCTCGGGAGCGGGAGGTCGAGGGTTCGATCCCCGGCCAAAAAAGGTACTGTTATAGCTCCCTTGCTTGGCGCTCAGCATATAAGGGTAGTTGCAGGACAGGTTGGCCCGGTGTCAGGATAATGTGACTGGGTGTGGTATTACGGCGTTATACCGCTGTTAGACAACATAGTCACTATACGATATATACAAAGGGATTTGGATTATAACGAAAGATAAAATCATAAAACTGCATTTTTCTCCTAATCAAATGCATGTAGTGTAAACAGCACTGTGCGTATTAGGTTTTATATTCGAAAATATGTGAAACTGAAGAAAAACAAATGCAAATATTTTAGAAAGAGGAGTTATGCATCAATGCAGTCAGATTAAATCAGGGTAGATATAGACCGTACCCAGTGATTTGTTTCCCTGCAAACCATGTGCTATATACCCGATAAATTTGATTTTGTCTCACTAAAATATTTCTATATTTATATTGTTCACCGAATGATTCATTTGATTACGAAAAAGCAGTTGTAATTAGATGACTCACTTTGGATTACTTGTAGATAAAACACTGCTTCTCTTTAAAATATCTAAGTACCTAGCTGACAGTACAAACTGCATGTGTATAAAAAAAAGGTATATTTACACTTTTATCAGATCATAATTATCATTAACCTTATTCTGTATTTGTAAACACGATACAAAAATGATTTTAAACCAACTGAAATAAAATACATGCAAGCAATTTCGGGAATCGATATACTGTCTGTAACCATAACACAAAGTGTATTATTATATACGGGGCACCATTTACCACTCCGCAAACCTGGCATGCATCTTACAAACTATCTCACTGAAACTAGAACCTCTCAAATTTGTTATTTCGAAGGAATTGAGGACCAATTTCTAACAAGATAAAGATTCTAAAAATAATTATATTATTTTTATTATGCCATATCTATAAAGCACTCTTTTCATATCTAAGATACGTCCAAAAATGTTTCACAATTAAAATGACGTACAAAAGAAAAAAAACAAACTTTAAAGATATTAAAAACATAAAAAAAAAATAATATTTATAAGTAAGTTTCTAGACATTCCAAAATTTGCATTGAGAACAGTCATATATGTAAAATACGGGCCTCTGTGTTTCTTTATAATTGAATATAACTGTTTAATACCAGAAAGACACGACTTAATATGAATACACAAAAATCTAGTAATATGACCCATGAATAATGTCCATGTCATCGGACCTCACACCCTCTACGCTTTAATGTGGATTTTGCTTGGTTCATCCCCTTTCGGAATTTGTCTCGGACAGATAGAATATGGTGCCGCAGTGCGCTATGAGTTTCGAGACGTCGACAACAACAAGTCATATTACCATGAAACCAAGCTAGAAAGTTCTGGTGCAACCATTACACGCCAAACACTAAGCAAGAGGACTGTATCGGTAATATTACGACGTATTTGATATGTCGCGGCAAGGCATCGAACCAATGACCTTCCGAATTTTAAAAATCCGGTCACACGAAAGCCTACTCTGCGCCTTTCTATAAACAATAATATACATGGATGTGTATAATTATGTACATGCATATGCCCCATATCTTGTAATATTCATTTCGGCTAAATGCATGGTCTATTAAGCTTTACTTCCTGATACTTTGAATGTTTAAGCAATACAAATCACATCATGCATGCAGTAATGATTTTACAAAATTAAATATCACGCTCGGAACATGTTTGCCCGGTTTCTGTGCTGTCAATGTTCAGTTTGAATGAGATTTGATCTACTTAATAAAGGCATTTTCGAGCCGCACTGAAATATTACACCAGTCGAATCAAGGTATCTGGAAATCTGCGTTTAACAGTGTTATCGATGACACAGTCAGTGGCAAGGGTGTGTATGTGTGTGTGTGTGTGTGTGTGTGCTGCGGTTGGGGGTGTCCGGGAACAGAATAAACTCAAGTCACAATTTCCTTCTGTGCCATCATTAAATGGGTGATAGGCCAATTGTATGATTTATCACCGAGACGTTAAACTAGCGGCAACAGTTTTAAAGAAAAATTCTCCTGAGAGGCACCCTATCGTCGTAATCCCCGCCCTCTCTCTCTCTCTCTCTCTCTCTCTCTCTGATCATTTACTAAGAATTAAATTTCTATCTATCTATGTGTGTTGCGTCAATACCCATCTACAGACGTATGGTCACCCAATGCAACACTCCATGACAGTAAAAAATGGGAGGTTTATCTATTACAGGTGATAGCGTTGCGAACGGTATTGGACATATATTTAGAATTTCTTTTTCTGTGACTCTCAGCGTACATGTCACTTGGTACATCTGCTGCCGATTTCTATACTTAACCAAAGACATATTAAACAGAGATAGGAAACTCCTGTAAAAGTCAGTGGAAAATATTGTTTAGGCACACAGCAGGTCATTGAATATTAACAAACTTCAAAAAAAAAGTGTGGAAAAATTACCGTGGAAAATATAACCATATTGTAAAATAATCATTTCTCTTTTAATTTGCTTTATTTAAAAAAATAAAAATCATTATTTAAATTCAACCAGTGTGACAGAAAACAACATATTTTACATAGTACATCCTCATGCAGGTACTTTTCTAGTTTACATATCTTGACTTATTTTAATACATAAGGTATCATTATGACGGTAATTTAATGTTCTTTTGTAAGATACAATTTACTTCCACATATCTTAAATAGAACAAGGAGACATTCGAAAATGTGACTTTGCGAGAATTGGACAATTTATTACGTGCTTTTGTGAGATTTAGACTAGTAGCTAATCTTGTTTAATAGGTCTTTGATTTAACCGATTTCCCTGAAGTGAGCGTTTACGAAATAAGCGTTTTCCCCGTACAATATAACATACACTTACAAAAATAACTCATTCAATCAATCAATCAATCAATCAATCAATCAACATTAACGAGGGAGAAAAGAAAAACATTTTTTATTTCTATCGGTCATCTGCGAAATAGCTGCTTTAAAGACCTCATTGCTGATATTTAAAAAAAAATGAAAAAGCACAATGCTTATAATTCACCTCAGATTTCAGGGAGATTACCAGTAAGTCATATAATAAGGGTATCGGCGAACTCCTCTATTTTTGTGCATTAATGACTGTTTTGACACATATACTCCATACTCTGCACATCAACTGAGCGAAGTCTGCAGGTACGGATATATGGTGTGTCATTTTAGCCACAATTAGCAATAATTATGTGGTCAACTGTAAGAAATCAGCACATAAAAGCCATAAGTTTGCATAAAGTTGCAATATACAGGTATGCATGACCAATTCTGTACTAAAGCAGCCAACCTTTATTGAACAGACGATACATATATATGTTTTACCTCGATTTAACGGCCACCATCGTCGGATACCCACTCCTGATTGATATCACGATGTCATGTAGTGAAACACAATAAGTCAGCCGGGGTTTCCGACGATGAACATCCACCTGTGCTAAGCGGTCTGTTACATTGCTTGTCTGGAGTTCTACCAACAATACTTAGCGCTAGTACTCAAATGCTTAATTTAACGCACCCCATCATCCATACTGTCAGAAATATTCAAGAATCTGACAAAGTCGCCAACATCATTATAATTGCAATATGTGCTCAGAAATGAAATATATAGAAAAGTTTTATTTTAGTTACAAAAATGGCAGAATTCGCTCCTAAATATTAAAGTATTACTTAAAGTTTAGTATGGTTGATGAGATTCGAGCAATATCGTACGTAGAGACAAGTTTATCCATAGCTTAATCAAGATAAAAGCTTCTCAATTACATGTTTAAGCTACTTTGCGGTTCTGTTAATAACTGAATTGTTGATTCTTTTTGGCATTTAAATATTCCACCGGACAGCCCCATAATCACGGGTGAAACGGGCCTAAATGTCTATTTATAGAGTACCTTGAGACAACACCACAGCTAGGCGAGTTGCAGACACAAATAGTTCCAATATATGTTATAGTCTGGTTTCCCGGTCGCCCTCAAGATTATAAATAACGTAGTTTAAGGTAAGGTGCCCCAGCCAAGTACTAGACTACAAAACACAATGGAACTATTTGTGTGTGCAATTCGCCTCAGTAAGCCATGCTCTGTCTCCATATTCAACTTCAACGAATCTGCTCTTCCGTTACCTGAAATTTCCTATCATCTCTGTCAAAATTTCTACATTGAAAACGGATTTTTTTTCAAAGTTAAACTTTACTTATTTTGAATTTATACAAGTCTCTCTGTAAATCTTGAATGAGAGCGCATTTGGTTATTACAGTACTGTAGAGGGGAGCCGCAGAACACGGAGAAAACCCGAGTACCCCGGGTGCAATGATGTGCGTTATCATTAAATTATCATGGCACCCCAACTTTGAAAATATTTGCCTTAACCATTTATAATCAAGTCTTGTTTGAATAAGAATATAAATTATCCCACGTTAACATTATCATTTTCATTTCTAGAATTTATAAAAAAGAACATATTAATTTAAAAAAAAATATCGGTCATAGAAATTAATTCAGATAAGGAAAGTATCAATATGCGATGATTTGCTGTTTGTGGTTGTTTCAGTGGTATCCATCATTTGGAACACTTCGACCTTTTCCTTGCGAAATGGAAATGGACGAGATGTTCCAAATGGATCGGCCATCGCTTTGATGGTATTTCAGTCTGAAGGGAGGCTCTTGGTGCACAGAAGAACCGGAACAAAACAATTGGCCTTCCTAAAGCCAGCCAGCTTCCACACATACAGACTGGAACTCGAGCCCACAACGGAGAGGGGGCTGATGTTTGTGCTGAAGGAGCCTGGGATAAAGTTACGAAAATTGACACTCCTTCTCCCTCATAGCTTACATAGTTTACACATGCTTTTTACCCACAACTCCGTATCTTATTTCAAACCGCCAACTCTCCTTGCCGTGTTTGCAGGCAATAATCTTTACCATACTAGCTCGTATATATAAAAAGTTATATGCGTTTTTATTTCGTCTTCAACGATCAATGTTAAAAGGTTATGTTTTCATTTCTTTAGAAGTAATGAAATACATAAGATACTATAAAAATGTTTTTTGCATCATCACTCCATCTTCTGTCTTTGTATATTTATATTTTTTTAAGATAAAATTCTGTCAAACGTGTTTTCTTTCAATAGTTTATCACACAGTCTCTCTCTCTCTCTCTCTCTCTCTCTCTCTCTCTTTGCTTGCAAATACATCTGTGTGGAAAACCTTGAAAACCTCATACTGTATTATGCTAATGATTCACTGCAGATTTTATGACCAGGGACATATTCGGTTTGTACGTATGTAATCTAACAAGGCTCCCGGCAAGTTTATTTATTTTTCGAACACATGATGACTGTTCTGACACATTTACTTCATGTACTGCCCTTTCATAGAGTGAGAGAGCTAACCGGACTTAGCTGGAGTCTTTAGTGAGACAGCTTAAGCTGAGCATAGCCGGGCAACTGGTGCATCCGCGGTACAGTGGTCACTGTCTTTAAATCACACTGACCCTTACTGCTGTAGGTATGGCATGTCAGACGTCAAAAGTCAAATGGATGAAAGAAGAAGAAGAAGAAACGGAGTAAAAGCAATAATGGTCCAATGAAAATCTTTGTTACAAAAGAGTAAACAACTCCAATGATTCAATTATAGAACATATATACGCCGTTTATCCCTCAATTATACAATACATATACAAAAGTTATGGTACATATATATGGAATTATAATGCAACTATATACAATATATCTGATTATTCCAAATATAATTACATTCATACACTATATATATATATATATATATATATATATATATATATATATATACAGTTATACAACACATATATAGTTATTGAAATTGCAACGTCTGACATGCCATATGTAGGTTCCAGTCCTGGAAGAGTCATTATGATATTTCATGTGAGACAGTGCCGGTGGTTCTGTCATGGCCTCCCGCAATCAAATATTAGCTGGACATCACTGTTTGACTTAAATACAATCGCAGCGATGGTTAATTCAAACACGACAACTTTTCTGGTAATTACTTTGTTGTTGATTCTTTTGGCCCAAACAGTCCACCGTATAAAAAGTTATTACGGGTAACACGGAAGTCGCGATGCAGCCGCAGCGTCTATAGATGGCATGCCTAGATAGAGATGAAAACGATTTCAAAATTGAGATACGGCACGTCAGCCTTGTACTATTTGTAACAAGATACACATGAACCCACCAGGCTACCACATTGGACACCTTCAACCAGGTGTGCCGGGAGGGATTAACTCACCTGTATCATTCTCAACCGACCCCAGTCCCAAATATATACATCCTAACAATTACAAAATATGATATACATTTATATGTAATTTCGGCTTCCTTTCTGTTAGGTATCTTCCTTTTTTTTTTTTAGAAAGGACTAATTGATGCAAACACTGAAGCAAGTGGTGTATTGAATTTAAACAATGTTATAATGCTGATGTGTTCATCATGAAACACCCAGTGTTGTATCTTCCTTTCATTTCACCATGTTAATGTCACTTGCATACTGATTACACTAGTATTTATACATACCGACTCTGTAGTGTAGTAGTACATACATCAAATGAAATTGTTCCGTTCAGTTCTTATAGACCATACCCAGTCATACCTGTCCAAACTACCCTTGGGTCTATTTTAATTAGCTAAACATAAAGCCGGGCGATATAACTTATAAGCAGTACAATTTTAACGACTTGGTATGTTGCGGCTGAGAATCGAACATACACATATACTTAACAAAACTTTTAACTACACCGATTACATTTTGCTGCAGTTACCCGATTTGATTTGATGCAACTTATGCAAGTGTCATTTGATTATTACATTCTCGCGCCAAAACATATGGCAAAGCATCATTTGTAATTAATATACCTCAACGCTTCTGATAGTTTGATAAAGTTCTGTTGAGTCAATATTGAAAAATATCAAATGCTCTATCGGAGTAGTTAGGAGATTTGTTTAGTATATATGCGTTCTATCCACTTTGCTATCTAGACTAGTAAATGTGATTTCACAGTATATAACAGGTACAGTTGTACACGAAAGAATTTGTAAATGTATTTTGATAGAGGTTATAAACATTTACAGATGTCACACCCATATGATTAGCTAACAATATGACAGTAAATCCGGAAAATAAATTTACATGTATGCAGGCTCATTTGTATTTCATAAAACGTCTCAAATTTACTTAAACAACGTGTTTGTATGTATTTACACTCTGTGTGTCAATAAATGGGGATTGCCTGACATTCAAAACTGAGACAATTCCCAGTAATGCAAATAATACAGACAAATGCCCCCAGCTTCATCTTTTGGAGGTTTTTGAACTTACTTAGTTTAAGCAATTTCATTTAACATCGATACACTGGTATGAATAGTGCAAGCTAGTGACACCACAGTCTCTCTTTGCAGATTGGTCGATGGATAGATCCGGATGACCCACTAATATTTCGGACATGGTAGATTATCCGAGATTATCTGTTTGTGTACACGTCATTCAGTTTTCCGGCAAAGTTAACATGAATTATGGAAAGGAACAAACAACTAATCACATACACACAAAAACTTGCAAACATGCGACAATGCTGGAAAGCTAAAATTCAACTGTACTTTGTTATTTTACTGGACCCAAGACTTGAAAAAAAAAGTTGGTGGTTAAGCAACATATGCTTTGGATAGACCGGCTAATAATAAAATTGGCAAACATTTCTTTTAAAACAAAATTTTATCATAATTTGATATCATTAGATCTTAGCAACAAACACTTCGTCGCATACCCACAGCCGGTCAATCGATATTATCTATCGACCTCCGTTAGGGCGTGTCATTACGCCATTTCATTGATATCATCTATCGACCTCCGTTAGGGCGTGTCATTACGCCATTTCATTGATATCATCTATCGACCTCCGTTAGGGCGTGTCATTACGCCATTTCATTGATATCATCTATCGACCTCCGTTAGGGCGTGTCATTACGCCATTTCATTGGTTCAATCGCGTTTTTACCAGGTAATGCAGAAAGAATTTTATCTATAGAGAGCGTGTGCATGTATGTGTGTGTGTGTGTGTGTGTGTGTTTTGCTGGCTTTGATGTCAAGAAGTAATCGGGGGTTTCCAGCGATGTCACAAACATTCCCAAATTCCCATGTAGAATATAGCCATATCAATGTTTGTGGTGAAAATATAATACTTTTACTTTAATCCTTTATCATCATACAAATTCAAAAGGTCACGTACCTGTCAATATGTAATGTTAATATGTGACCAGGTGACCTTTGGGCAATCTACCATATCATGTTGCGTGAAACTGGGGGTATATCTCTTGTTTGTGGTGAATATATAATTGTTGTAAGATAATGCAAATGCAAACAGCCTTTGAACTACTCATTCGAAAACAAGCGTTTGTCCCTCTCGGCAGTTCCCATGGTGATCTAAACTTGTACTTTCCGCTTAGTTATGTCATGGAGGACTCTCAGTTTCTCCTTCCGGTTGTCTGATCAAAATCATCGGATCCATAATCCATGTATATAACCTCAATCCAAAGGTACCCGGTACGTTGCTGCCCATTCATAAAAAAAAAAAAAAAAAAAAAAAAAAAACAGAAAAAAAAGAAAGAAAATCAATTACCTTATATATAATTCGGTCGGTCAAATCTCTTCCGACCCACAGGCTACCGACGTGGGACCCCCCAATGATACAAAGTAACAATTCAAAACACATTTTATAACAAAATTTCACAATTCAATTGAAAAAAAAAATAATATTGATATCATAAAATAAGAAAAGGTATGTAACTCTCCGTTCAAAATCTATAGGAAAACTGACATGGTCGTATTCTGAGCTTCGTATCTGACACAATTTTCAGCCGATTTCAAATATGCCGGGCTTGTTCAACGCTTGTTATGACTGGCGGCTACCATATTGAATTGGTTATCGGCTTTTGTAATGATTACAATATGACATTGGGGAACCAGCGATTATGGTAGTCGTCAGTCATAACAAAATGCAACCGTGGAATGAGGGCGGAATGCATCGATACTAGCGACTTCTGGAAAAAAGCATAACTTGTGAGAAATAAATAAATACATAATTTATTGTTTAATATGGGTATTTGTTGGAAATATTGTATTTCTGTGAAGTTGCCGTTGAAAAAAGCATTGACTGTGATATACATTGCTTCGGCCACATCGTGTCCGAGTACAGTTTCCATTGAGTTTCGTGACTCGTATTGTCTTTGTAGTTTATCTAAGATAGAAAATCGACTCGGCAACGAAAAGGCCTATTGTTTCTGCGTTGAACAAGCCCGGCATATTTGAAATCGGCTGAAAATTGTGTCAGATACGAAGCTCAGAATACGACCATGTCAGTTTTCCTATAGATTTTGAACGGAGAGTTACATACCTTTTCTTATTTTATGATATCAATATTTTTTTTTCTTCAATTGAATTGTGAAATTTTTTTATAAAATGTGTTTTGAATTGTTTCTTTGTATCATTGGGAGGTCCCACGCCGGTAGCCTGTGTTCCGACCAAACCTGTTTTTTTTTTCGACTTCGCGAACTGTTATAGTGCGGGTCTTCTGGCAAGGGGGTGTTTTTGTACCTGGTTGTCTTTATTCATCATTCCACACAATATAAGACCAATTTTATGAAATCCACCAATAAGAAGAAGTTATCTACCTTCTGATTATATATGAAGTAATTGATTTTTTTTCATGAATGGGCAGCAACATACCGAGTACCTTTGCCGCAATCTAGATACTCAGCTAAACAAGCCAGAATAGGCGATTAAAGATGTGTGTGAATATTGCAGCTTTACAGCCTATAGCCTGCGTTTGTCATCCTGACGATGTATCGGCCATATCGATTCACCGTCACCGATAGTCCTGATTTCATTACATTTGTAACGTATCATCATGTCATCGAAACATTCCAACTGTTCGAGAGACAAAAGGGCTAGAAATAAATCTGTGTATGTGTCGAATTCAATGTTTCCGTTCCCTGTACGACAATGACTGGTCTAACATGGTATATCTGAGTGTCCTCCGACAATATGGGCTGACAACACACACACACACACACACACACACACACACACACTTTTTCGCCTCTATTTTTCTCTTGCTCCTTCTCCCGGCCTCTATATGCTTTACGCGAATATTCATCTCCCCCCCCCCCTCTCTCTCTCTCTCTCTCTGTATATCTTGATATATTGCTTTTAGTATAAATCGCTAGGAAACATTCAGAAAATGACACTTCATCAAAGGGGCCAATGTTATATCCGTTAATGAGCTACATTGTAAATAAAATGTATATAAAAAGTAACTTGAAAAGTCAACAAATGCTGTCTTCAAACACATTGTCGTGGTGGATCTAATTTTACGATAAAACTACAATAAAATTGTCATATGAATCATAAAAAAATACCATAACAAGTACCCTAGCAAATACTGTTTTTTACCCTTTGTCTGTAAAGATTGGGACATTAATAGAGAGAGAGAGAGAGAGAGAGGCAATATCAAGAACATTTGAATGTGATATTCTTGTTGTATAAGGTGCATTTCAGACCGGACTGTGCTTCAGACCAAGTATTGTAACACTTGACTGACAGAGAGAGAGAGAGAGAGAGAGAGAGAGAGAGAGGACAAGAGGAAGATGCTCATGAAATATGATTGTCTCGGTACTTGGCACGCTAGTGTGTTACTACATGTATACATTTCTCTCATAAAAATAAGATGTTCAAGATTCCACTGGTATAAATTGCACAAATGTTCACCATGCGGAAAACTGTGCTATTGTATTTCATGAGTCTGGAATGTACACTTGGAGAGGACTTTATACGGACCTGTAGATTCGAATGGCGGGACAGGCATCCGTGTTTATTTACGCTTGTGTTTAGTTCGGCGGGTAATTTCTCTCAAATGAAAAAAAAAAATCAAGAATATTTCACGACCTTCTCATGCTCAAAGTACAGGCCCAACCCGGCATTTGTCAATGCGTGTTATAATAGCTTAAGGTAAAGTCCCTGTAATGGTTCCGCTACGTCTTGGACCACTTAACCTCTACCAAGATGACAAAGTACCCTAATGATATTGTTTTCAAATTGATGTAAAAAAGAAATATCGTGAAATAAATAAACGGATATATGTCTACATGTATTAATAGAAAGCGATATCAATTTAAGATATTTCTATTTTGTGAAATCATGTCTTGTGCTTTGTGAAAACTCGTCATACACGATGTATTAAGCAATATTGATAACAAAATCAAGATTTATATATGAGTTTTAATGTTTCATGCAAATCGTATAGAAATGATAACAGTCTAAACAATGTATGTATAGCTCTCTTATAATACAACTGTAATCCGTCTATATAAATGTTATTTGATTATCTATAATTGGGTAAAATCATAGGATGAAAATTATATCATGAAAATAAACATGAATATATTATTTTACAAAATGGGGGTACGATAATGTATACATGTATATTTGCATCAAATATTGAACAATGTCTACAAAATGTATACTTTTTAAACATTAACAATGCAATATCTTTCTTAATGCTATCACTCTAATCACAACGATATTTTCGCTGTGCCATTGGCAATGACATACCGATTTATCCCGATGATATAGTTAAAGGTTATAGCGATAGGAATGATACCTCGATATATCTTGTTATTGTTGAAAGATATCAATATCAAAATGTTAAATCGCTATAGTTAAATACATTGATTCCATGTAAATCCATATTCTATCAATACTACGATATGTATTAACATCGATATGTAACGGCATATCGCTATCATCATTGCAGGTATATCAATATCAGAATGATAAATCGTTGAATCAATTTCGATGATTGCGGGCAAAGTAAAAAAAAAAAAAAAAAAAAAAAAAAAAAAAAAAAAAAAAAAAAACCCAGATCGAAGCAACGATATATTTTATTACGATTGCAGGTTAATAAATATCCCACTAACACATTGACATGTACAAGCATATCGATATCATTATTAGGAATGGCTGATCGATATACATATATTGATTTTATTACCGGCAAAATCATAATAAGAATGACACATTGGTACAACTAGCATACTGACACCATTTCAATAGGCAAGCTCGAAATCGAATCTTATACCGTCACATTATCCAAACGATAGGTCAATATTTCTCAATTACATGATTTAGGTAAAAATATCAATTGCCGAGTGACAGAGCGATTCATATCGGTGTCATTTTACAAGGAAAGGAGATATATCCAAGAATATCTTAAAAATATTTTCTCACATACATAAAATATCTCATTTATTAACAATTAGTAGACTTATATCACATATAAAGTATAACAAAACTGCTATGTAAACTTTACATTATATATGCAATATTCATCTCATATCAATACTGAATTGTCTACTGCAGGAAAATGACCTTTCTGCATGGGTGAGAGCAGTACAATGTTGATATTGTTCTACCAGCCATGTAGGATTTCATCCCTCTTCTAGACAAACTGTAAACAGCACATAATTTATCAAACATTAAACTGAAGACTGAGAATGTATTAATACTTTGAAATGTCGAAATAAGACGTTTATATTTACATCTCTCTTTAAACAGCTAATAAAACATTGTAGATGTAGATCTATCACCCTTTGTTCGGTCATAATAAGGCATAATGTAATATAAACTCATATTAATATTTAGGCCGTCTTGCTATCATACTTAGGACTCCTCGCTACTGTGATCGCTTAGTTTTAGAATAGTTTATCTTATGATCCGATCTATTCACAATTAAGATAACCTCACAATTAAGATTACCTCGCTATTAAGACCACCTTGCCATTCAGACCACCTCAATTATAAGATCATCTCAATATTAAGATTTCGTCAATATTGAGACCACTGTTTTCAAAACTGCTCTCCCTAAATCAATAATAAATATGGTAATCAGACCACCCCAATATTAAGATCTCCGAACTTACATCGTTATCAACATTTTCAGTGTCTATTTTCCCTTATTTTTTTCTTTCATTTGATAACCATTCCTGCATTAGACTACGTATTCACTACTGTCTGTAACCGTATTTGTGGATCATTTTCCTTGGTTTCCCCTTTAAATTGTTTATTACAATTATTGCAACACCTGGATATTAAGACCACATAATTCACTATAGGGACCAATTCGTTTTGACCGTTCCGTTGACCTCTTTACTTGACCAGACCGACCCATTGTTAAGTCCCAGCTGACTACAGTGCAAAGACAGAATACAGTGTTTTATCAATAGCTTCGCTATATATCTTCAAATTAAAAACATACCGTTAAATTATTTTCTTCTTTAAAATACCTTAACAGTGGATCTGACAATAATGTTCCATGACGATTCCCTGTGATACTTGTAAGTGACAAAACAAATTCGTCCACTTAGATGTTTGATGAAGTCCATAAACATCTCGTGGTAAGCCACTGACTTGTGGTACCAATAACACGACCATATATTTAATCAGAGTGACACATCCTGCAGTGTTATAAATAAAAATTAATTATTCAATAATACTTAATCAAAAATAACTTAGATTTTCATGAAGTCCTTTATATATACAGTAGTAGTTTTACATGTGTCTTAACATATAATAATGCTATAGTGTTTTGCCATTCTGACTGGCTTTTTTTTTTTACTTACACATATATGAATTATAATTTAATCTATTATTCTATATAATCAGGTTAGTTTTTCAAATGGAAGACAGTTTATGCATAAATATCATTAATAAACAGTAATTAAACAAAGTAATACTAACATATCAATTACATTCTGCACTCAAGGAAATCAAAATTGGGCCAGCGGGTTATTTTTGATTTTTTATTTATTTTATTTATATATTATTATTATTATTATTATTATTATTATTGATGGAGTTTACCAAAGTATCCTGAGTACCCTCCTCCAAAGAAGAACCACCGGTGTACCGGAAGCCGGGTGGCAGCCTAACTCTAACCGGGACTCCTACCCACGAGGGGAGGGGCAAAGTGAGTCAGTTACTAAAACCACTTGGCCATGGTGGCCTTCACATTAAAACTTATGGTGTCCTCTTTTTTTTTAATGCTTTTACAAGTTATGATTGATAATATCCCTCAAAGATGTATTTTCGGGAAAACTGATGACCTACCATCAGCTAAGAGTATCTCAAAGACACAGACATCCTTCATTAAATACATATACATGTTGTCTAAAAATATGCATACGATTATATAATGGAGAATATTTTGATTTCCATGTAGTCTAGTTCAGGTAATTTAATCTTGACTGCCCTTTGCCTGTAATACACAAGTACCAGGGGGACCTAGTACCACGTGATGCGGTGACACATGGCAAATACTGAACAAAACACCACAAGTATTGACATAATTATACAAACAATTGTGTTAGGTCTCTGGCATGTTAGAATAACATTAATACTAAGTAGACAAAGCCCTAGACGGATTCATCAAAACAGGCACCATGTTTGCAACGGTTCATGCGTTTTGTTGCTTCATTGCTAAATAATGGTTGAATAGTTATTATCAACAAATGATTCTTAACGAAATATACAATATATGACACACATTTTGATGTCCTAGGATTTTGATTTGTTGAAATCCAATTCCGTCGATGCGAAGTTGTGTCATCGAAACCGGATTATCACACCTGACTGCGCCGTTCCTATCCTGTATCCGGTTGCTCTGTGTATAACTTGCGCAGATTAACACTTCCTGTCAAATATGCCCCACAGACTCTACAACAAATACAAATAATAATGCAATAATATGAAGATAAAATACAGCATTGCACTGTAAAAAGGAATATCGCCATTAGAAATTGAATGCAAGCGTGTTTTCTTTGAACCATTATATATTCACAGTAATGACATTTGGTCAAACAAAATTATTTAGTTTATATACTGAATAACTATAATTCGGCTTGGTTCGGTTCAGTGCTCTGATACGGCAGACCTGTCTCTTTAAAAAACAAGAAATATCTTACAAAAAAAAAAGAAGAAAAAAAAGAAGATATTCGGCGTAAGAAAAAAATAAAGAAAGTAAAAGTGTTACAATAATAATGCTGGCAAGTTTTAAATGGTATGTGGTTTTAAAATAATGCTATAAAACGTATTTGTCGCTAAATTTAAAAAAAAATGGTCATATGATTAGATAAAGTTAAAAATTTAACAATGATTGTCTCGAATAATCAATGTTTAATTAATTTGAGAATCAAAGATAAAAAAAAAAAAACTTAACTCCCTAACTTAATACTGAACACAAAATTATCCCAATAGCTTAAACGAAATTTAACACGTCAGTCCTATCTTTTTTTCTTCTATATTTTCAACTCTTATCTTCAAAAAAATCTCTTTCAACCCCAAATCCTACCAAGTTACACCACATCAAATAGCGCAATGCTCTCTGAGTGCAGTAGTAACCTTACCTAAAATGCTTAACGTATTTCTCCAACTGCTACCCGGACCCGGCCAGCAGGTCTTACATCTCACCAGATAGCGTAAGAATGAAAGGAAGTGTTTTGAAAGTATGTATAAGCGGAATTATCTTTGGTTTTGCACAGACGCACAAAATTATATGTTGTATGTGGAAGATTTATATATAATACATTAAAGGGAGGTAATTCAAGAAAATATAATTATTTAAAAATTATCACCATGTAGAGAAAACTCAAATAACAAAACCGTCCCCTATATCATATGAAAAATTTAAATATTATGCCAGCACAAATTAAGCCAAAAGATTATAAAAGCCCAGAATCGTGTCACTATTTATGGCTTAATAAAAGTTATGTTAGCTAATTTATACGCTGCGAGTTTTGCGACTTAGAGGGACAAGTCCACTACCAAGATTAACTACGTTTTCTAAAGACTCACAACTGTTTATTTCTTCAACTGCTTAGTTTTTATGTTTGAATTTCTCAACTGGATGTTTTTTATGTTTAAATAAGTAGGTTAAATTGTTATTTGCCAATTGACAATCATGCAGAAAGATATGCACCCTGAAACTCCAAGTTTACGATGGAATATCCTAAACAAAACGAGTGCTTTTCCGAACTCTTCGGTTGTTATCCAAGATTTCATTGGTTCAAGAAATAGGTCAAAATCCATTTTATACAGCTTACGCCGAAAAAAACAAAACAAACTTGCATACTTGCATTTATCAAGATTGAACAAACAGTACGGTAATGGTAACAAATGGGAACAAATACCTTGTCAGCTTTTGTCAGAATGGTTGGAAATGGTTACAGATGGAAACAAATATTTGGACAGGAGGGAATGGGTCGATAAAATTAAATTTTGAATTTAGAGAGTACGGCAAATGCAGCACACGGGACTTGAAATCTTAACTTGAAAATACACGCCAATAAAATAGCTCATTCAGCAGTTGCCAAAATAAATGACTATGGTGCAAACTTAAACAGCAAGTAATTTAGAGAGCGGGGCTAAGTTACGAGAACCTTGAAAATGACCTTTTAACCCTAGAAATATTACTGAAAGAACACCCTGAAGGGTATAAGCGAACATATAAGTGTGTCGAGCTGCAATGTCACACATAGTGTGATGTTTCATTCCCACGCTCGAGTGACTGCCTAATGGAGCGATGGGAAATTAAAATTGAAGTACCAGCATAAAAATTGAAATGTATGGGGATGGATACTACCACAGACTCAACATTATCTAATGGTTAATTGCTCGTATAGATCTACCAACATAAAATATAACTTTACCAGGATATTAATTTAAGGGATCTTTAAACAAACTGATCCAGATTTAGATAGTAACACCTTGTCAAATACCTAGCAAATAGGTCATACACTTTATAGCCATTGACATCGGCCGCATAATGTATTCCGGTGTTGTTATTGAGCTTTATAGTTCTAATTACTGTACATACATTCACGTCAAGTATTTCGCGAAACATGACAAAAACGTCAGTCGCTGTTACTGTCATCATTCATTCGCTCAAAATGTCCCCCTTTTTATGAAATATTCACTGTCACAAACGTGAAAGTTAAAATCCTGGTATGCAACAGAGCGTTTCAAAAATTAAAGTAGAGAAAATGAAATTATACGCCAGTAGGCAGTGACCTCCTTTCGGCCGACTTAAGAAGTGGGGGTTGACCAAAAATGTTCCATCTGCAGCAATGGCGTGATATTGCTTTTTAAAATAAGCCCCGTTTTTTATGATTTATATGCTACATGTATATAGTACAAACATGTACTTACGAAAATATGTAATAAAAGAACGAAAAGTCATATAAAGTTATAAAAGATATAAACTAGACGTATTTGCTACAGGCTCAAAAACTAGCTTCATTTTGACCGCCCCTCAAACTGGAATGTCAAGATTGTCTTTAATAAAACGTTTCCATAGCGACAAAATTTCCATTACTCCTTAGACTTTATTTTATGAATATGCAAAGACTCAAAAAACCACAAAGCATGTCATCATAACAGTGTCAAATATTTAACAGACAATCCCTTACTGTATATGTATAAAAAACTGTCACATTTCATATACGTATATACATATAAAAATGCTCGTGCAGCAACACGCGGTGAGTAATGGTGCAAATAAAATTTAAATGTTTTTTTTTTTCTCTAGAGGATTTTCTAAGAAATAGAATATAGCAATATTGATAATACAAATGTCTGCATGATCGAGAGAAGGAGACTAAAACCCTCGGGTGTTGTTACCGGCGGTGTTTTGTGTGTGTTGTTGTTTGTCTTGTGTTAGGTCTGGTTGTTGTTGTTATTGTTGTTGTTGTTTTAGACTGGTTAGCAATAGGGCCAGACATTGAAACGGAACATCTTCTGGGTCTAGAAATAGAACTCTGTTTTACCCAATCTCGAGATGGGCGGGGGTCTTGGAAACATTCCAGATCACTCGTTTGTATTTACTCTCAGCTCACGTGTAAAAGTATTTACGGTTTATTAAGTATATTTAGTATAAGATCATTTTATATAATGTATCTAAGAAGCAATTTCAGATATAGGAGAACGTGGCTGCTTAGTTTATGTGGTTGCTTAATAGACGTAAGATATGTAATTAAGTACATTCAGGACTTTAAGATGACCTTTTAAGCTAACTAGGTTGCCACTAACATGGATGAAATACATACGTGTTGTATACATGTGTTCACTATGCATGTACAGCATTGTTTTCATATCATTTGCTACATTACTATTTTCTTATTTATGAATTAGTCTACAGCTTTAAAACTACTTAAGATGTAAAGTACTGGTACGGGTATACGCTGTGAGTGTCGGGAAAAAGAGGTCGGCAAACGTTTCTGGAATGTTCCCATGGGAGGACAGCGCAGCAAGTCAAACTTGTAAATCTTTGATGAGAAAGTTTCAACCCCTTTACAGATATTTCCCAATTCATTCAGCCGTTATTCAGTCTATTTCCCCTGGAAAATGATGCTTGTTTATTCACGTTTCCCATTCTATTCGCAACATATTGTTTCAAGTACAAGTTAACCTATGTTAGACGTCATTCAAAACGCACAAAGCCAGTACTTCCTACGTTTATACGGAAATTTAATCTTAACAACATCTTGTATCTGTTTGAATGTTATTATTCAAGCAGCATGCACCTTGTTAATTCATATATCTTCCTCCATGTAAAGGTCGTCTGATTACGTAAAACATCACAGTCCGCCTCTGGAGCAGGAAGTAGTGGGTTCAATCCCCGACCGCAACATATCAAAGTCGTTAAAAGGGATTCTGGGAGTCCCCTTCTCTGAACACACCAAGACGGGTTGACCCAGTGTCAGAACTATGTAACTGAATGTCGGTATTATGCCACATGCCTATGGCGTGATACTGTAGTGTGACAGCACTACATCTCTTAAGCATAGACCCCAAATTACTGAAGGGGGCCGCCGTGGCCGAGCGGTTACAGTCGTGGACTACAAATCTCTCAGCCCCTCACCGCCATGGGTTCGAATCCCGATAGGGGCTTCGGATTTTTCATGTGAGGAAGCCTTCCAGCTGGCTTGGTCAGTGGTTCTACCCGGGTACCTCTGTGTACTCGGGGTCTTCCTCCACCTGTAATTAGCTGGACGTCGCTATATGATTGAAATACTATCGCAGCGACGGTAAACCCCAAACAACAACAACAACAACAAATTACTGAAATACTATCGGTCGCTCTACTTTTGTAGCTAAGCATACACGGGACGAGGGTCACTGTGATTTAGTCTTCAAGATGGTATCGCCAGAAAGCACTATTAATTATTTTTGGTCACTTTGGTCAAAAACTCATGCTGGCCATGACAGTAACTGTTGAGATGAGAGCATAGCTGAAATACATGTACATGGAAATACATGTACAATGTACAACAAAAGAAATCTCCAAGGGTGTATTAACCAGGAAAGAGATATATATGTTGTATTTCATTTATATTTATGTATGTAAATACGCCATACGTACTGTACAATAATCGAGTATTTGGAAGGATAAAGTTATGTTCTGTTCTTAACTTCTGTTTTGGATACCGTCGGGGCAAAGAAAATAGTATTCACGTTAATACTGTTTTTTTTTAGAGAGAGAGATAAATAGAGAGAGAGAGAAAGCATTACTATACTTAATTAATTAAGCTCACTCAGACAGACTTATTCACAGATGAGAAATTGCGATCAATTTCAAATTTTTAAGAGATTTGCTACCTATTCGAAAATATAATTGGATCATTATGAAAGGGGCGTAAAAGAAAATACCAAACTAGTGCAAATGTAAATATCATGGATTTTAAGTACTTAATAACTCAATTTATTAAGCCGAGATTCTTCATAAAGTGGGCGTTTTATTAACTGTGGGTGACTGACGCCTAATGGCGTTCTTCAAACATTTTATCCTGTAATTTACACAAGTCACACTAAAAAAAAAAATGATAAAAACTACACACATTATAATTGGAAAATGATAGCAATACCAACAACTGTGTAACTTAACACTTCAATATTCCCACACCAAAGTTACAGATCTCTCGAGCCGATCACACGAACTGTGAAATCATCAATTTTCGTGGGACATAAATTTTCGTCAATTTTGTGGAGAGACAAGTCTACGTGGGGATTGATATTCGTGGATAAAACTCTTATATAGACCTTATGTTTTCTAAACAAATCCACGAAGGTACAAAATCAACTAAATTTAGTGTCAACGAAAATTAATGATTTTACAGTATACGAAAACTTAATCCTACCTCTCCTTATTGTGTACTTTAACTGCGTATATACACTTAACATAATCAAATGAACAACGCGAATTATCTCCCTTATATGGATTAATACATTCCGAGCTCGAGACATTTGTTAGGTACAGTTAAGCCTGAAATTAAAGTAATCTGTACTAAGCGGCAATCATGCTTTATTTGTTTGTTTAATAGATTTTACGTCCCGTCGATAGTATTTCGGTCATTTGGAGACTATGTCTACTTGAGACAGATATAGTGCTGACACACTGCAGTATCACGCCGTAGACATTTGGCATGATACCATACCAGTCATACTATTCTGACATCGGGCCAACCTGTCCTGGAATTCATTTAGAACTCATCAGTAGTATTTTAATGTACTTACAGTTTAGAAAGTTTTAAATGAAGATAATTTTTTAAGTTTTAGTACATGTACTGAAGGCTTGCTTTTCCATATGATAAAATAACCAAGTGACCAAACTGGGGTTCGAATTAACAGACGTACTGGGCTAAATATTGTAAAATAACGGTTATAACCAGTCAACCACGGAGGCCCCGCTTACATTCGTAATTATTCCTTTAACGTGTTGACTCATTACAAAATGTATGCAAAAAACAACAACAAAAAACCGAGTTTTTTAGCTATATTTTTAATAAAACAAGAGCACCACGTGCGGCTCGTCTGATTGTTTTTAAGGGGAGAGGGGGATGAATTAGATGAAAATGGACCGAAGAGTAATGACCCTTGATAAGGATGTAGCCCTCGTAATTGTGACGAAGTGTGTGATGTTTGAAAACAGACGCTTTAATAGTTTAGAAATTATGGACAATGTCACTTTTTTCAGCGTATTTTAAAGGGAGGTAAAGGTCAAAATGGCATAAGAGTTATGTCCCTTAATGGGGTGTAGCCCTTGTGCTAGTTAACAAGTATATGAAGTTTGATGACAGAAACTTTAATAGTTTAGAAGTTATGGCCAAGGTTAACGTTTTTCGACGATGACGTCAAGAGCTTTACTTTTTTCTTAGAAAAACAGACGAGCTAAAAATAAGCAGTAAGTTCTATACTTAGATACTGTCACAATTGTTAGAAAATTATTACCACTATGCATTTTTTACTGTGATATAAAAATCACACTGCAGTTTCTATCTGAAGTATTTATAACAAATGTAATAAAATCTATTTTAAATTTTATAAATATAAGAGCAGCCAGTGCGTGACTCACGTGACTAGCTATAACTATGGTAAGCATGGCTAGTCAAACCAAGACAAGTACCACACTATGTGCAATGTGCATTCTAGCCTTTACAGAAGCTTCATTTTTACTGAGTGTTTGTTGTCACTATGTAATTCATTATATAGGTTAAGCTGAGGAATCCTAGCGAAATACTGCTCCTCGAAAAGAAAAACCTCGAAAAGGAGCCGATGCTAAATTAAAGCCCTATACAGTAAAGCATGAATTCACACTGTGAACGCCATAGCGCGAGCATGTTGCTTATACTTACATTTGATAAAGTGATAAAGGATAGGTTTATTAAATATTCACTTGTTACTTGTGTGTATTCCATATTTCACTGAGTATATGTTACTTTAACTGAGTATTACTTTTCACAAGGCGCAGAAATCCTACTGTGAAACTAGCACGATCAGATGTATGAGATGATCTAGGCATTAAAGGGGGGAATCTGAAATGTTTTGAAAATTGGTAAATCAAACACTGTCTGAGAAAAAAATGAGTGGGTAAAACTTACTTAGTACATGCTGAAGTCCACATCTTCATTTCGAAGTCTGGATCCTCGTAAGGACCCTCCTTGTGGTTTCTGCATTGATTCATTAAGTTCATAAGCCGTCGGGTAAGCCTTTGAGTCACGTGACCGTCTCGTCTCTTCAATTATACTTTTTCCAAATCGTCTTTCATTCAAAAACTGATTTTCGTTCTTCCTAAAGTCACGTGGCGGGTAAAACTGGTACCCGGATGAGGATTCTGCTGGTCGTGTTCTTTTTGGTAAGTCAGAAGTGTACCCGGCATAACTTTCCGTAGAAATGTCGCTCCTGGGCCGAGGTGGCGGTGGTCCGAAGTCCTGTTTAGGATATCCATTCGGGTAGTTTCCTACGTAATACCGAGACTTGGGTTGCTTTTTGTTCTTCTGCTTCTTCGCCTTCTTTGACTTTTTCCCTTTGCCTCGTTTATTGGGAGATTTTGATCTGTTACGCGCATAAGGCGGCACTGATCTTGACCTGGCGTGTGGGTTATACATGGAGAAAGGCGTGTAGCCGCCATTGGCCGGCGGATACACGTACATGTCTTGAGGGTGTCTTGGGGGAGGGGGTGGCATCACTCCGTACTTCACCTCATACGTATCGCGTCGGCTCATACGTTGACCCTTATTGTATTTGACGTAGTCCGTAGGGGGAGTCGAGGGCCGACGGCGGATTCTTGACTCGTCACTGGAGGAGTCGGCATCACCGTTAGGAATTTTTGGCTGTGTGTTTTCTGTGTCATTTACATTTGGCTTTGGACTTTTTGACCTGGAGCCTCGAGATCCGGCTGAAGAACTGGAATGGGATCTACTTCCGGAATGTGATGCCCGCCTCGGTCGACGTACAAATATTGGCGGTGCCATCATTGGCGGGGGACCTCCAGGTCCCATCATGGGCGGCGGAACCCCTGGTCCCATCATATGTGGAGGGGGCATCATGAAGGGATGCGGCCGCAGTCGAGGGGGTGGAGGTGAAAAGAACCTCGGACGCATAAACATGGGCGGTGGTGGAGGGCCGTAAAATACAGGCCTCATCGGCGGCGGCATCGGCGGCATTGGTGCTCTGACAAACTGTGGGCGGTATGGCACGTAGATAGGCTGGTTTGGGTATGCCTGTTGGCGGAGAGGCGGCTCCGAGGGTGGGGGAGCGGGAATGTCATTTTCGTTCTGTATTCTCTGGGGAAGATCTGACTGCGTCTCATAGTTTTCCTTATTTTCCTGGTTAAACCGTTTTTCAATATTGTATTTCCTAACCTCTGTCTTGTTGCTGCTGTAGAAATACCCCTGGGCTGATACTGGCTCGAAAAACTCAGGACCTGCGTTTATCCTCTGTGTTATGGGCTCACCCGGGATAAGCCGCATGGCGGTGCCGTTTGCCTGAACGTTGTCTGGCTGTTTTGACGACGTTGATAAACGATTGAACGTGCCGTTCTCAATAGTTGCTCTCACGATTCTAGGGCTGTTGTCCCCTGATGACTGACTTTGTGGTATGCCGTTCGAAATTCTGGGGGACAACTGTGATTTCTGGTCTGCATTTTGCTTGTGGTTTTTTCCAGCAATCGATGCTGTTTTAACCAAATTCAATGCATCTTTAGGTGACGAACATATAAACCCATGACACTCTAGCACTTTCCGACCCTGAGTCCGTCGTGTGACGGCAGCAAAAATTGCCGGCCGGCTGGAGTTTTCTCCGCCTGCCGCCGGGTCGTTCAGCGACACGAACCTTGCGGTTTTTTCTCCAGTGGAAGCATTTACGGTGGATACACACCGTACGGCGGCGCACAAACTTAAAGACGCAATAGGAAACTGAATCACCTGATCTGAATCCGATAAGTACTGCATCTGAATACAAGAATTTGAAATAGAAACTATAGCGTCTATACCTTCAATCTTGGACTCGTCGGCAGGGTAACGTTCCCTTAACGGTTGTTGTATGGCCTCCAATCCCATCGTTGTCTCAGTTGGGACAGCGCTGCCAATGTATAACACCCTACTGGATGTCATAGCGGCTGACGACGTCAAAACCACCATCTTGGCAAGATGTACGTGTAAAACAATTTCAATCAGGAAGTTTAAATTGCCAAAATCTAATCAACAACCACTCGTCTTCAACATTTTTTAACCACACACACACGACTTAATAGTGTTTTCCCTGTAATAATTCCTCTGTCAATGTTAACCCTTAATAGTCCAATAGCACTGTTTATGAATTACCACAATCCAAAATGTCCGTCTTATTTTGGTCAATGTCGACACTTAAGTAATGGTTCCTAGACGCAGATATTTACCTGGTCATGAAATTCAGTCACTCAACCGTTGACAGTACACTTCACCGTGAAATTCCAATATGTCACCTGAACACAAGTCATGCAAAGATTCCCGTCAATGAAACCGAAATGTTCGTTTTTGATGCCATCGGAAACATACCAATTACCACGAAACCACTCAGGTAAATCGGACAATGAAAGTAGGTTTGTATCCTTATTAGACACACATGTCGATCTTACTTCATAAATAACGAAGATTACAAGGTAAACACGGTCGAGGTCCACTGATCATGCGCATACACACCTTTTCAAAACCGGTTTTCAGCACTGTGTTTCTAAAATTACAATTTCTTTTCACTAAGCGTAGAGGTAGCCTTGGGGGGTTTATAGAGAATGTCCGTTTTAGGAGTATCGTAGAAAGGTTATTATATACCATCAGTAAACCTCCCGTAAGTCCAGTATGTGATGAGCAAAATATTCTATTGATTGTTTTTCTGGTCTGGGAGCGGCCCACAGGAAGAAAATCTTCTTATTCACAATCAATAACGACAGAAATACTCTGGTTTTTCGCACCTGATCGGGTTATGTGAGCGCCTAGGTGTCCTCTG
>CM037795.1:11220828-11270828 GCA_021229015.1 Solen grandis
CATATCATAATTTAAAAGATATCTCTTGTTCATTGTGTTTTCCACGATCTGGGGCGTTCACATCTACCAACAGCAGAAATATATGGTTTTAAGTTTCTGGTTGCCGGGCTAACGTTAGCATAGAATGCTCTGACAAAGAATATGATCTTGACGGAATTGTATATCAATTTTATAGTAGTCTTTATTCAAATGACAAAAGAAAATTATATGTCAACTTAAGTCTCAATGCTCACATAGGTAAGATACCTAATAGCGGGATTGTTATTCTGTGATACGCAGAGTTAAAATAGGGAAAAAGAAACTTTTCATAATCAAACTCTGCTCCCAGAAACCCAGTTTCAATCCCCATTTTAAGTGAGTTTTTTTTTTAAAACAGAAAACATGTCTTAATTATATTTATAAGGTTACACCGGATTGCATAGAATGTTCATCGATTTGTATTACCAAATAATGGCAGAGAAAATCAAAGCCATGCCGAAGAGACAAAGTGCCAATAATTATAGTAAGAACCATCCATTTTATTTTACAAAAGAAAGGTTTCATTTTATCTTTTGGTTATGTATTCACTGCTGGAATCACCATATTAAGCACATTGTCTCCAAATTAATGTAATCCATCTATCATTAAAATGTGATCATGATCCATCAAGTGATCGTTGAAATTTTTATAGAAAATGAAAGCCTTTACAGACTTAGAGTAGAGAATAGGCTATGCCTCCAAGTCGATGGAAGCTTGCATCTGCATTAGAATAACCATGATGATAACTGACTAAATGATGGATGGGTCACCTTAACCCTTTCCCTCATATAGACTCATTTTGACGCACTCAGTAGGTATCACATAAAGCCTGATCTGCAGAAAACCACAGTTAAACCTTACCAAATTTATTTACAAAATCCTCATTTCCAGACCACTGAGGAGCACCGAACAGCATAAAACCTGATCAGCCTGCGAGTTACTCGCAGGCTGATCTGGTTTTATGCTGTTCGCATAGGTCTTTTCATGGTTTCCTCTATGAGGGAAAGGGTTAAATACCACAGTACAAAACAAGGAACATCTTCGGGTTAAATACCACAGTACAAAACAAGGAACATCTTCAGGTTAGGCAATTCATCTTACAAAATTCCTTCCAAAACTCATATTCCATTTTTCGAGAAAACATGTATCAAAATTGTGTTTGATTTAACGTCTCATTGCCAGTAGTTCAATCATTTGGAGACGATGTCTACTTGTGACAGATATAGTGTTCCCGCACTGCAGTATCACGCCGTAGACATGTGGCATGATACCACACCCAGTCACATTATCCTGACACCAGGCAAACCAGTCCTGAAACTGCCCTTATATGCTGAGCGCCAAGAAGTGGGCTACGTCTTTGGTATGTCCCGGTCGGGATTCGAATCCACTATCTCACGTTCAAGAGGCATACGCTCTAAACCCTCGACCACCAAGGACGGTGGGGTGATAATTAAAGCTTGCTAAGCAGTACCAAAGCTTCAAAACTTGTGAATCACCATAACAGAAATTGTGGTTTTAATCGATTCATAAGGTACTAGGTAGTAAATGTCAAGGTACTTGCAACCATGGTAACACTTTCTGTAGGAGGAACCGCGAGAGTCATGTATTAAATTCCATTTGTTGCAGTGGTTCTTGAGAGAGAAAAAATACTCGCATAGATCAAACAGACAGCGTTCGAAAGATACACACCTTTTTTCTATTTACTGACAGTATAATTAGTCTGTTACATGCTATTTGATATCAATATGCGCATGACCTTTCCGGCTCGGAGTTTTATGTGACGAAACATTCCAGCCATAGAATGCGGTATGTCGGCTGTTTTTTTTTTTCCTCATCCTATACGTAGTTGGACATCAACATACGATATGGATAATGTTGTCAGTACACCGACATTACAACCTACACGTTGTTGATTTAATGTCTTAATACCGCAAAAGGCATCTCACCTCAATATAAAATGGGACTTTGGTAAAGTTTAGATATTTTAAGAAATTTGAGACATAATCATATAATGCATTTTTCGATCGTGAGTGTTCTCGAAAAATATAGACAGTGTTTCATATTCACAGAAACTGTATATATTTTTCAATAGGCTTTCATTTTAACTAAAATACAGGTTATCTACCACCTCCCCCCCCCCCCCCCCCCCCCCCCCCCCACCCACACAAATGTAACATTTTTATTTTTGAATGTCGTCAAAGGGACAGAGCTTCATAGAGATATTACCATCCAATGGCAAGATATGAAATATGGCTATGAGGATGCTAATACCTTCAAACCTAAATACAAATTTATTCGTAACAATTGAAGCGACCGTAAATCCGCCATATCATGTCTGTATGTCATAGTATGTCATAGTATCTTTGTAGCATCCGATAATAGATCAATCTTTTTGAGTTTGCGGTAGGTCGGTGGTTCTACCCGGGTACCTCTGTGTACTCGGGGTCTTCCTCCACCTGTAATTAGCTGGACGTCGCTATATGATTGAAATACTATCGCAGCGACGGTAAACCCCAATACAACAACAACAACAACAACAATCTTTTACATACGTGACGTAGATTTACGTTCATTAATTTATTTTAAAGCGTGGTATAAATTATTCAAAAAGAAATTCAAAGGAAACCCATGTCATGAAACTTTAACAAAGGGTCTTAAATGGAGCTTTCCTTTACAGAAGGACATCGAAAAAGTTTATATCGATTGTAAGCACTCATCTTTTTACTTTATAAATTCTTTTGATGAGGTTTCATAAAATAGCTAAAAGTACATAATTCCAGGGTTTGGTGCAAAACTATGGTAACAAAATATAAATAAAAAAGGAGTTACAACAGTTTTGAAATAAGCTCTTGATATATAATGTCCAAATTATGTTCACCCCCTTTTCTTCCTCAGAAATTTTGACCATAGATAATGCAACCAAAATATATACTAGTGTACATGTACGTAGATTGTATTTTGTTGGAATTTACAGTAATTGCGGTAGTAATTCCGTCATAAAGCGAAAAGTTCTAAGCGAACCAACGACCTTCTGTAATCCAGTTGCCAAACATGAAAAATCGAAGTGACCCCACAGCGGTGATGGTTATTCAGAGACTAAAACCACCCGGCCACGGAGACCACTGAAAGTATTTACGTACATCAATAAATACATACGTTCCCTCTGTGATAATGCTTGGGTTCATCTGTTGACAAAACGGTCAATAAAATTTTAGATTATTCTTTCTTAGGAAAATATTATCAAAGGTTAGGGTGATTTTTTTTTGTACAAAAATACAAATCACTCATGTATGTATAAAAAAGGAAATCATTAAAAACTGTTTGTTTGTTTGTATGTTTGTTACGTCACAGTTACGTTATTTCAGTCATTTGGAGACTATCTAATTGAGACAGATAGTATCCTGCCGCACTGCAGTATCATGCCATAAACATACCACACTCAGTCACATTATCCTGATACCACACTCAGTCACATTATCCTGATACCGCGTCAAACAATCCTAGAACTACCCTTATAAGCTGAGCGCCAGGCAAGGGAGCTATACCAGTACCATTTTTACGTCTTTAGTATGTCGCGGCCGGGGGGTCAAACCCACGACCTCCTGCTCTCGAGGCGGACGCTCTGCCACTCGGCCACCGGGGACTGTATTTAAACAATTGAATTATGCTAATCAGATGGAAATACAATTATATATGAAAGTGTTTCATATTTATTAGTTTCTTAAGCAAGCAGTTTTTCAAATAACAATATAGCTATATGACAAGCTTCTCCCATTGATGATAAAGTATTTTAGAAGTCGTTTATTTTATTTAAATGTGAACCTCAGCTTAAAAATAAAGAAAAATACAGGATTTTAGTTCGCGAATGCGTCCAGATACAGATCATACATATTGTACGGTCACGTGATTAAAAAAGCGTCGCTGATTGGACGTGAAACATTAAAGGTATATAATAATACAATTTATGTCTACGAGGAAACAGTAAAAACAGTGATGTGAAAATCCATATATGTTATTATTTTCTGAGTCCGTAAAGTACAATAGCATATAAATGTGTTTATGTATGTATATATTTTGAATATAAAACTGTTACTAGAGAATCCTGGATAGAGATAAATCTATATCCCCTTCATGTATAGCCAATGGCCCAATACTCCAGTATAAAATGATGTACTGGGTGATATTGAAAATATAAAACATTTTTTCAATTCATTTAAGCTTCCATACTCCAGTATGAGCGATAACAATTGAACTGTTTCTGCCATGATACACTATTAATATTTACCTTTCTTTTTTAACTTTAATAAAATATGTTACACATTGAATGAAATGAATAACACTACAGGGGAATACTGTTTGGGTAATTATTGTATACATATGAATAGTTCATCATGCAAGATTAAAGTGAATGTGAGATATCTTTCATTATAAATGAAAGCAAGATAACACTGGTTTAGAAAAAAAAAAAAAAAAACTTGATTATCATGAAGGACTGATTTTTTATTTTCCATTTCTGTATTTCATAAATATATAGTTTTTTTTCTATAAATATTTTAGCCTTCATTTACCAAATATTTTGATTGACTTCGATATTTCTATGGCATGAATGTAATAATTAAACTTGAATCGTGCCGATTGGATTTAGACTTTTATCTATTTTTCGGGGAAATAAAATTTTAATATGATTCATTTTTATGTCAGAAAGCGATACCGCATCTGGTATTTTTGGCAATGACGTCAGTTTCAATATCGTAATTGATGTAGACGAAAACAGAAGTTCTAAATCTAGACCGGCAACCAAATACCCCACTGATGAGCGACAGAACCGGGTGCATTTCTGAAAATCAGTTGCCATAGTCACTTTTGCGTTGTGTTAGCTCTTATTACTTTTTTTTTTTTGAAATAGTACAGTTTTAATTCTCTCGCAGCAGAAAAACGGGATATAGTTAAACTGACAGAATTCCAAATGCTGCTGTTCGGTTCATGCTCCTTTTATCCACTGACATTGTATTTAGGGTATCCTGAAATTTAGGGATACAACCATGAACAAAACCTCCATTCATAAACTTTCTCCCTAGGCTGATATTAGGTTTTATCTAGAATACGACACGGTATGTATTGTACATGTACATTTTTTACCAAGTATATCAAGTCACGGTCGTACCCGGGCCTGAACTGATGCGCAGTTTCGGAGGATGTAGATGTGTATTTCGGCATATATGTGGCCAAAAATTCAATATTATATCTACATGTATTATAAGTATCATTAAGTTTTATTTATAAACTTTAATGCGATTTTGACTCTTGAAAATACCCCTTCCCGAAATGATGTGCAGGCCTGAACCTAAAGTGCCTCAAGGGCCGTATTTCACTTCGAAACTGGAAGTTGGCCAACAAAAACATTACATCGGAAACAGCAGGACACTATGTAAATAGCATTATTAAATATAACGTACGACGTGTCAACACTTCCTAGAATAAGAATTGATGCCCATTACATATCGCACTTCTCCCAAATCTTATAAATCATTGGTAACAGCTGCCTGTAACATGAGGGGAAAACACAAATATTGCGAGGCAAATTATCACATGCTTGTTTAATGGCCATTGCTTGTAACAACGGTGTCATCCGTCCTAATTGAACGAAATATCCGAGTATTTCCGAATGCTCAATCACTGTGGTGTAACTTCCGGTAGTTTTCACTTTTTACAGGTGATCAATACTTGCACGTGTTGTATGAAGTACGACAAAAAGATACCTTTTATAAATGTTCATATAGAGATGGTTATATGAAAGAAACTACACACACTAAAATAAAAGAACACAATCATGTTTAAGTTACTAATAATTATTTGACATTTTGGAACATGACAGGGTTAAATAAACACATCTTCAGCCTATAGTGATTAAGCATGTCAACAAAAAGCTAGATCCTAAAATGTTATCGTTTTCTTTCAATTGGGAATAAAGGTCACGTTAGATGTCAAATTTTATTTATCTATTGAAAACACTAAATATATATTTCCGTGAAAAATGGCAGACATAACCCAAATCATAAACTATGAATAGTTAGTATATGCAAACGTAATCCATGACCATCTAACAAAGTGTACCAGATACATTTGACTAAAGAATCGATGCATATTTCTGGCACAATAAACACGAATACAAATGCAAATAAGGACAAAACAAGAACACGATTTTGAGTAACAGGCCTGATATAATAAATAATATATGATTTCCGCAATCCGAATTAGTTTTCTTCTACAAAACGGTTAATGAAATGTTAGCATACTTCTCAATGTAATAAACGTAAAGAAAAGAATCTGCTTACGAAAGATCTTTTAAGTAGGACAGTTTTGAAAAGTTATTTGATTAATATAATGTTATTGCTTAACTGAAGTTCAGATTAGTAACAAATAGTAATAAATGTTAATACAACATTTTATTACGTAAGATTAGAAAATATTATATAAAAAAATACAATTTTTTAATAATTATTTGTGTTTTTGAGATTTTATCCCACGCGGAGTGTTTCAGTGAGAGGTCCTTCCACTAAGCTATTTTGAGCAATGGTTTACTTTAATATACCGAGATTGTTGCATTGAAATGATGTGGTACTTCCGTTGTTTTTATGTCCCTTTAAAGTCTTTGGCTAGGAATCAATATAAGAAACGAACTGTATATTGCAAAAGCAATTGCATCGAATATCAAAAGAAGGGAGAAACATTGGCAATTAAATGAATAATGATACCTTTTAGAGGCGGCAAGGATCAAAGTCAGCCAGGAGAATTTCGATTCTTATTCACGGCGAATTTTTCAATAAAATAATTCAACAGCAATAAAGGTTTTCCGAAGAATGTTTTTTTTAAAAATTTCTCAGCTGTCTTGTCGAGAAAGACGTATCGACGTATTTGTTCATTAGTAGCATGGTTTATAGTTACGGTATGAAATAAATCTATACTTTAAAAGTTACGATATAATAGAGTATCGAGGTTTATCGATGAGGGGTCGATATTAACAGTGGCAGGTATCGTATATTTAAGATGTGTCCATATTACTGCATGGTATGTGTTCAGAGGGGGTGGGGGGAAGGAGGCAAAATTAAAGTCGGACAAAACAATCAGTTATGACAATTATATAAATGCAAATAAAGTCATAGAATAACAGAGGAACATAATCGACAAATAGCTCTTAAAGAGAGAGAGAGAAGAGAGAGAGAGAGATTTTGACAATTTGGAAAAAATATAGGAAAAAAATCATAAGGAAAATTACTGAAAATAATACACAGATAATATCTTTCATGAAAGAGAGAGAGAAGAGTTTACCAATTTGGAAAAAATATAGGAAAAAAAGTCATAAGGAAAAACACACAATAACATCTTTCATGAGAGAGAGAGAGAGAATAATTAGGAACTTTATCAGAAAGAACCGATATGAAAATTAGACACGAAAAAATAGCAATATGAGAAAAGAAAATGAAACACATACTCCTTGACAGAATATATCTGGTAAATACATGTATAATTTTGTTATAAATGTAAAATCAATCATAATAATGTATTACACGTGGCCTTGTATATGTAAATATTACTTAACCCTTTCCCTTATAGAGGATACCATGAAAAGACCTATGCGAACAGCATAAAACCAGATCAGCCTGCGAGTAACTCGCAGGCTGATCAGGTTTCATGCTGTTCGCTGCTCCTCAGTGGTCTGGAAATGAGGATTTTTTAATTAAATTTGGTAAGGTTTAACTGTGGTTTTCTGCAGATCAGGCTTTATGTGGTACCTATTGAGTGCGTCAAAATGTGTCTATATGAGGGAAAGGGTTAAAATACAAAAAAAAAAAAAAAAAAAAAACAAACCCAAAAAACATAATGTACGAAAGAGCCTTATAAACATTACTCATATTAACGTGTATATGTTGGCATTTATGCAGATTATAAGTGCAAGATCCGTGTAAGAGGTAGTGAACGTATTGAACTTGTTGTTATTGTTGATAATTATGACTGCATTAATTATGCATGTGTTTGGTTGTTTCGGTTTAACATCCCACCGAGTATTGCAGTAATTTGGGGGACTTTGTTTGCATGAGACAGGTATGCTACCTTACTGCAATAACACGTGATTCATGCTACCACATATCGCACGGCTACCGAACGCGCAAGTCCTGAAACTGTCTTCATGAGAATATGCGCCATTATAACGACTTTAGTGTGTCGCGGTCGGGGATCGAATCCACGACTACCAAATTTTGGGACGGACGCTCTTACCAGTCGGCCACCAAGACTAGTAACTTATACATTGGTATAAATGAATACAGAGTGCTTACATTATGATCTTGTAAATCTGGGATGGGCGATGTAAGTAGGATGACAATGAGGGGTAGAGGATTGTTTCAGTTTTAGAATTGACAGAAACGGTATACATCTTAATTATTATTATGTAACAAGTGCAATAATGTACATATTCTATTTTTTAAACGCTGTGATAGTATCTTATAATTCATAATTGAATGTCATGGTTCATTTATAATTATGTTATTACATATGGCCTTATAATTGTGTTTATGTTGTTACCATGATATGACTTGACTTGACTATTTGAGTTTACCGTCGCTTCGACAGTATTTCAGTCATATAGCGACGTCCAGCTAATTACAGGTGGAGGAAGACCCCGAATGCACGGAAACATCCGGCTAGAACCACCGACCTACCGCACGCCAGCTGGAAGGTTTCCTAACATGAAAATCCGAATGACCCTGCCGGGATTCGAACCCACGCAGTGAGGGGCTGAGTGAGTGTTAAAGTCAGCGACTTTACCCTCTCGGCCACGGTGGCCCCTACCATGATTAGACTGTAATAAAGGTTTAATATGTATAAACATGTGTAAGTAACAAAATAACCATCGTCTCCAAATATTTAACTTATTTATTTTACGTCGATTAGGAAAAAAGCCCTTGCAACGTATACTTATCCATCTCGACGGCTCATGGGGTGAACCAGTACTTTGAGCCTGGGAAGGTCATGATAAATACTTGCACTAAACGGGGTTCGAACCAACGACCTTCCGATCCACAATCGGGTACGTTACAACTGGACCACGGCGAGTACAATCCATTCATTGCTTTATCACAGTTTTTAGATATCATTATTACTGATATTATTATTTTAATCATTATTATTAAATGTATTGTATTATCATCATTGTTGTAAGCAGTTGTATTGTTCTTTTATTGTTGTTTAAATCATCCGGCGCCATAAATTTACCTATTTCCATTTCCTACCATTCAGGGATGTAGCTTTCTATAAGCCGTGTGGGCCGTTTCCTACACATTTTTCACAGGAAAGTGAAAAGAAAATACAAAAATGCTGAAATTTAATATATCATGGATGTGCGATGATTAGCTTGCCTACCTGGAAGCCAAAACGCATCTCCGATAATCCAGAGCGCGCGGTGGGGGGGGGGGAGACTCCAAATCCCCTATAGAATTCATATTTATTTTTAGTTATTCATTTCATTTCCAGTTTAGTGAATAATTCACATGCTTCCTCCGACACAATAGAGAAGCGATTGTTTTTTTTCTGTTGAAAGATGACTTCTAAAGTATTTCATTCATTTGACTTGAGACAGATATATAGTGCTAATACACTGCAGTATCACGCCGTAGAAATGTGGGATGATACCACACCCATATTATCTTGACAAACTTTCCAGATTTAATTTGAAACCACAACCATCGTATGTTATCTCATGAACTTAGCAATTTTAAATTTAACCCTTTCCCTCATATAGACTCATTTTGACGCACTCAATAGGTACCACATAAAGCCTGATCTGCAGAAAACCACAGTTAAACCTTACCAAATGTAATTACAAAATCCTCATTTCCAGACCACTGAGGAGCAGCGAATAGCATAAAACCTGATCAGCCTGCGAGTTACTCGCAGGCTGATCTGGTTTTATGCTGTTCGCATAGGTTTTTTCATGGTTTCCTCTATGAGGGAAAGGGTTAGGGAATGTTGCTTTATGCCGAAGTATCTGCGTTTATGTTTGTTTGTTTGCTGGGTTTAACGTCCCATAGTTAGTATTTCAGTCATTTGGGGACGATGTCTACTTGAGACAGATAAAGTGCTGTCACACTGCAGTATCACACCGTAGACATGAGTCGTGATACCACCAGGCCAACCAAATACCCTTATATGCTGAGCGCCAAGCAAATGAACTATAAAGGTACCATTTTTTTACGACTTTGGCATGTCGCGCCGGGGATCGAACCCACGACCTCCCTTTCCCGAGGCGGACTCTCTAACCACTCGGCCACTGGGGACGGTACCTGCGTATGCATAATTTCTCTCTATTTTTGTTTTCAATTGACTTACAAGTGTTGAATAATTTATGTAAACATTCTCTACCGAGTACGTTAAAATTGATCGGGTAAATAATTCAAATTATTAAAAGCTTTTAATTATTTCAAGCACATACGCATTTATTAACCAATAACTAATAGATAAAGAACGGAGAGTAAATATCGATTTGAATTTTTTTTTAAAACCTTGGAATTTACTTAAAATATAAACAAACCTCAAAGTAATGAAAATGTCAGAAATGCATTTGAAAATTAAACTGAGCAGCAAATGAGAATAAAAAAATAAGAAAAAAAAAATGAAACAATCATATTTAAATGAAAAACATAATAGAAACCTATGCTTTGCTTTGAATTGAATACCCATGACTTTGAAAAAAAAAAGTCTCACAGACAAACGCGCTTCAACAGTTAACAGATAACGTTTTCGTCTGAAAGAGGTATACATACTTTTACCAAAAATACGGAAAATATAGAGGAAAAATATTGAATAGAACAGTTGTTGATTTTGTTCTAGGAGAGTTTTTGTGCATTTCTTTATCCTGTGATCTCCGCCATTCGTGAAAATAGTGTTTTCTGTGAGGAAGGAAAATACGATATTACAAAAAATAATGCCCGTGTTTATTTCAATACATGTATATAGACCCACCTTGCTGTTTTAAAACCGTTAGGTACACAGACATTTCCAGTCCTAAGTCCTGCAACCATCTGGTCCCTCTCTCATATTCCCATAGAGACAGAATTATCGTCCATTTAAATCACATTTTTGACTCTCATAATATTCGCGTTTGCTTCCATTGAAAATGTCTCAATATGGATATTACTAAAATGAGACATTTTCTTGACTTCCCGCTGCCATGGCGACCGTCTGTACGCCACTATCGATCAAATATTCTACAAATATCGTATATCACAGCTCATCGGTTACCTTTCTCCACGCAATAAGTCACCTTATACTGGTCGTCTCCAATTTCCTGCCATTTCTGAGAGACATTTAACAGGGGAGACCCACTGAAATACCATACCTCCCGCAAGTAACGCGCATCTACGAAATACAACTCTTTAGAACTGTCACTTTAAATTCCAATAATCTTTAAAACTGAATAGATCTTAATTGAGCAAATGTTTTCTCCACTGAAGTGTATTTCCAAAGTAATTATTGCCCGGATTACGTGCGGGTTGAAATTATTTTCCGTTGACATGCTACGCAAGCATTATTGCTTCGTCGCTGGATCTTTTTGTGTGCACATGTTTTCTCTGGACGGATAAATAGCAATGTGGCCACAGTTAAAGCTAGTTTACCTGTCCTGGTGGTCATGCAACTAGTGAGCTAACACATCGATTATCTGTTGTTAAGCCGAGAGGTTGCAAGCCACGGGCAAGATTTCTTCGTCATACATATTAATATAAATGACATAATTGAAGATTATTCCAGTAGGGTACATACAGCTAAATTCTAGTATGGCCGGCAGCTGCTGTAATCACATTAAGCTTGATCATCATATCGTCCATTAAAAGCCAGAAGGGGCTATCAGACTCTTTTTTACATATGCCGATAGCCCCTTCTGGCTTTCAATATGCCATTATAAACTGCTGATTATATTTTTTTCTGGTTCATTTGGAGTAATTTGAAATTCATTTTTTTTCAAAGGAAATTCCAGTTCAAGAAAAGGTTAGAAAACATTTAGTATTGACTTATCAGATCCCAGTGGTACAGGTATTATCGTGTGATAACTTGATTTAACATGTTTAAACTAACACTTTGAAGGTGAATTTTGATATAACAGAACTTTCTGTTCATTCCGATAATTTCATGGGTACAAATATGCGACAAGAGGTACAAAGTAATATTTAACTGACAAGAGTACCACATGTGGATGCCAATGCTTGTCTCTCTTTTGACTTTAAGCAGTTTGTTCACAAATGGCCATTGACTAAGAATTTGATTTAAAACTGTCTGTGTGTATGATCTCTATGGATACCCATCTACAAACGCATGATCACCCTTGGCAACAGTTTTTCACGACGAAAATGCCGCCGACGACGAGACACTAGAGTGATGGCAAAATCTCGATTTTTTTTCTTTAAAAACAGCCGAGCTAAAAATTACTAGATAAATTTGCGGTTTAAATTTCGATATAACTTCATCAGATAAATATTTATGTAAACGTTAACGCTAAACAATCGTAAGGATTTAAAGTATTAAAGCAAGAATTTTCCAAGGCAATTTTGAAATAGGGTGTCAAATTTACGACCAGAAAAAATTTCCAAGAATTTACTGACTAAGTAATCAACCTAAGATGACCCTCACCAAACAATTTGTTATCGGTGCCCTACAGTCCACCCGTATGCACACCGTATTTTTTCTTGAAAAAAAAAATCCTGTTAAAACCCAAGCAATAAAATCAAGCGCAAAACACCAAGCTGTATAAAATTATTAACAAAGACAACATCATTAACTAATCATGTCTCTTGGGCCATAAAACTGTAAATAAATAAACAAATGCATAAAACTTGCACTGACGCAGTATAAACATATAGATATGTCCTTAACAACGTACTGAAGTAATAATTACATATAATCAAATCAAGTCCAGCAGTACTTTACAGCTAATCACGTGACCTTTCAGCACAGGTCCAGCTATTTTCTATGACTACTACAATCTTACTAAAGTGCCTTTACTCATAGCGCAATGAGGCTTCTTTCAGAATGTCATATTGTGACATCTACAGAGCAAATTTGCAATGAAGTCTTGCAAACAGTAATTCAATTACGTTGTTAAAGGTTTCACCAAAAAATATTTCAGTCATTTGTAGTCTTTTCGTCTACATGAGGCCACTCTGCGATATCATACCGTGAACATGTGGCATGACACCACACCAAGTCACATTATCCTGACACCGGGCCAAGTCACATTATCCTGACACCACACCAAGTCACATTATCCTGACACCGGGCCAAGTCACATTATCCTGACACCGGGCCAAGTCACATTATCCTGACACCACACCAAGTCACATTATCCTGACACCGGGCCAAGTCACATTATCCTGACACCACACCAAGACACATTATCCTGACACCGGGCCAAGTCACATTATCCTGACACCACACCAAGTCACATTAACCTGACCCTACACCAAGTCACATTAACCTGACCCTACACCAAGTCACATTATCCTGACACCGGGCCAAGCACGAGGGTTATACCAGTACTATTCCTTACAACTTTTTTATGTCACGGTCGGGGATCGAACCAACGACGTTCGGAAACCCCGGTTGACTTATTCCGTCTCACTGCCGTGGAAAAATGAATAAGAAAAGTGTCGTTTTATGACAGTCACTGACTATACTATCGCCCAATGAAAACGCGCCTTATAACTAAAATGCTCTTCAGCAAGGAGGCTTGAAAATCATGGCAGTGAACTACTGTATGAAACGACCTCTATGGTTGGGTTATATTTCGTGGCAAAAACGCGATGGAACCAATTAAATAGAATAATCTTACATACCCTAAAACGACGATATTATACGGCTGATGGATGATTATCTAACGATCGAGTGTGGGTTATCGTCGCTGCAACAGCGTTTCGGTCAACAAATTAACGTTGTTCCAAGTCATCTTTCGTGATCAGAGGTGATTTTGAAGTACAGTAAAATTGGATAATTGAACACGATTTCATTTGCCAGTTTCTACGGAGCAACGTAATTGACATAATTATGACACTGTTATAGATATATAATGTTTCGATTTCTACGGAGTTAATTTTATTTTATTTATTTAAACAAAGTCTTGTCCCTGGCCATTACTTTATGATCTTCTTTTTTAAAAAAGAAATAGGTATCATTTTGAAAAAATATAAATTTGTCACAGGAGAAACAAGAAAGTCAGTAGAACTGACAGATGCTCCCCGAAGAACGTCATTGTTACAAATAAGGCCTTGGTCAATGGGTGGGAGGATATGTTGAAATCCCCATTCCTAAATCATATCTATTCTACTCATCAGATGAGATGTTTTACCAACTCTAATTTGGAGGCTTAGTAACAGTTTACTATTTAATATGATAATACGTGTTACTCATCAGATCTTTCATTGATTTTTTTTAAAGTTTTTATACTACTAAAAATTAAGTCATACATTTCAATGTGTGCTCATATCAAAGAGGTTAACCAACACTCTTGACATATGACTGGATATTTGAAATAGAGTATAATGGCCTTAACAACAATTAGCTGACATGATAATGATTGACATTACTTGCATATTGAATTTTGTGGGGTTTTGTTTAAATGATATCTCCTGTTAAATTAGGCAAATGACATCAATATTAGTCAACAACATGGTAGTAGGGGCCATAACTCTCTTAAAAATTGAGGAACCAGGTCACGTCGACGATATGCGTATCTACTCTTGGTAATAAAGCTTCCCATAAAGTTTCATTGAATTCAAGCCATTAGTTCCTGAGAAATAGCCCGGACAAGAATCATGCAACATGAACTATAGGCCAAAAAGTCAAGGGGCCATAACTCTGTGAAAAATTGACGAACCAGGTCACGCCGACGATATGCGTATCTACTCCTGGTGATAAAGCTTCCCATAAGGTTTTGTTGAATTCAAGCCATTAGTTCCTGAGAAATAGCCCGGACAAGAATCATGCAATATGTACTATTGGCCAAAAAGTCAATGGGCCTTAACTCTTTGAAAAATTTAGGAATCGGGTCATGCTGACGATATGCGCATCTCCTCTTGGTAATAAAGCTTCCCATAAAGTTTCGTTGAATTCAAGCCATTAGTTACTGAGAAATAGCACGGACAAGAATCATGCAATATGTACTATAGGCCGAAAAGTCAAGGGGCCTAAACTCTTTGAAAAATTTAAATGGGTATGACGATATGCGCATCTCCTCTTGGTAATAAAGCTTCCCATAAAGTTTTGTTGAATTCAAGCCATTAGTTCCTGAGAAATAGCCCGGACAAGAATCATGCAATATGTACTATAGGCCGAAAAGTCAATGGGCCATAACTCTGTGAAAAATTTAGGAATCGGGTCATGCTGACGATATGCGCATCTTATCTTGGTAATAAAGCTTCCCATAAAGTTTCGTTGAATTCAAGCCGTTAGTTCCTGAGAAATAGTCCGGACAAGGAAAGTGTGACGGACGGACGGACGAACGGACGGACGGACGAAGCGGCGACTATATGCGTCACCTTCGGTGAGCATAAAAAAAATGACCACTCTTTTGAGGTGTGAAAATGATAAACCGTCTGTTAATGAACGCTGTAAACCTTTGAACTGTTTTAAAATCCTGAACTCGCACTCATAAATCGTTATTCGGTCTAAAAATAGTCAAAGAAATGAACGCAAAGAACTTGTGTAATCATCTTTCGTTCAAGTATTTTTGTAAAAGTAAATTCAAGGTTTGTTTGTTCGTTTGCTGGGATTAACGTCCCACCGACAGTATATCAGTCATTTGGAGACGATGTCTACTTGAGACAGATATAGTGCTGCCACACTGCAGTATCACGCCGTAGACATGTGGCATGATATCACACCCAGTCACATTATCCTGACTCCGAACCAACCAGTCCTGCAACTACCTTTATATGCTAAGCACCAAGCAAGGGAGCTATAACAGTACCATCGAACCCACGACCTCCCGCACCCGAGGCGGACGCTCTAACCACTCGGTCACCGGGGACGGTAAATTCAAGGTTGAAATCAATTGAAATATCGTGAACACTATGTGTGTCTTTAAAAGTTAAAAAATTATAACAAAATGATTATTATTCCTACTGTGTGTTTGCTGTGAATTTCTCACATCACTGTTTGGTGTATTGACTTATTGAGAAATATTGGGCTTCGGCCTGGTTTCAGGATAATGTGACTGTTTCTACCATGCCAGTTGTCAATATATCATACCACAAATTGCCATCACTAGGTCGTTCAAGAGTTCTCCAGCTGGGAAACCAAAGACGAGATGAAAACAACAGTTGTTAGGGACAATATTTCAGCCATTTTGAGACTACATGGTTTATTGACAAGCCACAATTAACACAGTATGTGATTGATACTCTAAATTCAATGACCATGACGCTACTATTGATGTATTTTAAGGGAATCCGTTCAATTTATAATCACGGTCCTTCTTTTGCTAAATGCTTAAATATTCCGCATATTTTTGTCAATTTTCACCCAAGTATCATCCCTGCCAAGTTTAATCAAATTCAGTCCAGCGGTTTAGAAGTAGAGGTCGTTTAAAGTTTTCACTATATACACTTAAGGCAAATTAGCCCCGCCCCTGGTGCCATTTTTTTGTTACGGATCGGAATAGTTTTAGCAATCTTAGTAGATTACCAAAGGAACATCTGTGCTAAAACATTTTGAAATCTGGCCTGTAGTTTTGAAGGAGATAATTTTTAAAGTGTTCGTATTTTTTTTCTTTCCGTTGCTTTGGCAACCAGAGTTCTGCATGGATCAAGTTTATTTTAGCAGCTTTTGTGGAGGTTCACCCAAGGATCATCCCTACCAAGTTTAATTTAAATTCTGTCCCGCGGTTTCAGAGAAGATGTTGTTTATAGCAAATTGTTGACTACGCACGACGCACGACGACGGACGCAGGGTGATCCTAATAGCTCACCATAAGCACGTTGTGCACAGGTGAGCTACCCCCCACCCAAAACAACAACAACAACAACAACAACAACAACAAAACAACCAAACTTTAATTACTTATACAAATACCATACATCCACTAATACTACCACTAAATTCAATATTATTGCTGCTAGTGATGCTTTAACTCAGACACATTCAACTTCACCTGCAAATAAAGATTGTTATATTGTTGTATTTCCATGCATATTTCAAGCGTTTCATTAATAATATATATAAAACAATGTCAGTAAGATCCATCGAACATTCTACATTGAAAATTCCAAGAAACAAGAGGCCCATGATGGCCCTAAATCGCTCACCTTAGATAAAGAGGTTGACCAAAGGAACATCTGTACCAATTTATTTTAAAATCTGGCCAGTAGTTTTGAAGAAGATGATTTTTAAAGTTTTCATATTTTTTTCTTTTTGTTGCCATGGCAACCAGAGTTCTATATGGATCAAGTTTATTTTAGCAACTTTTGTGAAGGTTGACCCAAGGATCATTCCTGCCAAATTTAATCTAATTCTGTCCAGTGGTTTCAGAGGAAATGTTGATTAAAGTTTTCCCTATATACATATAAGGCAAATAAGCCCCGCCCCTGGCGGCCACGTTTTTTACGGATCGGAAAAAATTTAGCAACTGTGGTAGAGGATGACCCATGGAATATCTGTACCAATTTATTTTAAAATCTGGCCCGTAGTTTTGAAGAAGATGATTTTTAGTTTTCATATTTTTTTTCTTTTTGTTGCCATGGCAACCAGAGTTCTACATGGATCAAGTTTATTTTAGCAACTTTTGTGAAGGTTGACCCAATGATCATCCCTGCCAAGTTTAATCAAATTCTGTCTCGTGGTTTCAGAGGAGATGTTGTTTAAAGGTTTCTCTATACATATAAGGCAAATAAGCCCCGCCCCTGGCGGCCATGTTTTTTTACGGATCGAAATAATTTTAGCAACTTTGGTAGAGGTTGACCCAAGGAACATCTGTAGCAAATTATTTTGAAATCTGGCCAATAGTTTTGAAGGAGATGATTTTTAAATTTTCAAATTATTTTTCTTTTTGTAGCCATGGCAACCAGAGTTCTACGTGGATCAACTTTATTTTAGCAACTTTTGTAGAGCCTCACCCAAGGAACATTCCTGCCAAGTTTCATTAAATTCTCAGAGGAGATGTCGTTTAAAGCAAATTGTTGACGACGGACGACGACGGACGCCGGACAAAGGGCGATCACAAATGCTCACCTGCTCAGGTGAGCTAAAAAAGGATATGTTTACACTGTCGCATGAATACTATTTAAAATCAATATCATTTTTATTAATATGTCCGAAATATTATGATCTCAGGAAAAATTTTGACATTTGTCTACACTTCAAAATACGAAATTCAAATGAAAACAAAATATCATACAAGAGTGTTCCTTGACAGTATTTCAATCGCTTGGGGATTTTGTCAACAAATACATATTGACAGCTACCTAACTGTCGAACACAAGAGCATTATACCACACCTAGTCTCAGTACACTGGAAAACAGTATTGGATCTACCGCCAACCGTGGGAAGATATTTACACGTCGCAATCGGGGATCGAACCGACCTCCAAGTTACGAGGCGGACTCTCAACCCGGCTACCGGGACCGGTAAATTTACAGTGCTATGTATACGTATGTTTACATACAAAATAAAACAAGTGTTCATAAGACAGACGTTGAACTGTCAATAACTGAAAATAGGAATTCATAACTTGGGCGAGTGTGTGTGTGTGTGTTTGTAAGGGGGGGGGGGGGGAGTGTGCTCGCTTGTCATTCAGATTCAGTGGTGATCTCGAGTGCTGCACACTAGTGCCCCTCCCTCCCCCCCCCCCCCCCCCCCCCTCAACCAGCCACCAGTCATCGGATTTCTATGTTTGTTGAGGTTAACGTCCCTTCGAATGCATTTCGGTCATTTTGGAAACGATGTCTACTTGAGACAGATATAGTACTGCCACACTGCAGTATTACGCCGTCAATACCACACCCAGTCACACTATCCTGACTGCCGGCTAACCAGTCACGGAACTACCTATATGCTGAGTGCAAACTGAGAGAGCTTTAACCAGTACTACCTTTAAACACTTTGGTATGCTGCGGCCGGGGATCAACCCATGACCTCCCGATTCCGGGAATGACGCTCTGATCACTCGGTCACCGAGATCGGCTCAACCGCTTATTAATTGCAGTGACACACAATTGCTTAAAAGTTACTCAATGACCATGTGTGAAGTTTAATTTTACCTTCAAACTGTGCCAAATGCGACCTTCACGCAAGACCCCCAAACACAACTCACTGTTAATCCGCCACTGGTATTTATATCAGACTTCTGAAATTCGAAACCATTTGATACCTTTGTTATAATGCAAAAATACGCAGTTTCACATTTTATCAATTTTCACCAGTTTGATGTCATATAAAGTGTACACGAATGCCAGAGGATTTAATAAACATCATAGGACAGATTAATTTTGATAATTATCTACTAATATGCGTTACCATAGTAACAAACGCTAAACAAAGCCCTGATTAAATGTTGCTGAATACCAAGTAGATATAACTTTTCATTGGATGCAGATTTAAACGACGCTGTGTGGGAGATGTTACGTGCAGAGTGCGTAAAATCTGGGTCTGCTCAGTTTACCATCGCGTGAAAACGCGTCTTTATGGGGTAAAGGGCTAAGCGACCGAACTTTGAAGAAGCAAAAAGCTATCTCTAAAATGCCCACCATGATATTTCAATCACTTCCCGAACATATAATCTACATGCTGCTGTAAAATATCACATATTGTTCAATGGGAAATAAACATACATTTGAGATGTTCCCTTGTCATTGATCGGTCAATTTCAATCAGCAAATTAAACCAGTTATTGTCGACCCTCTGGTGTAATAGCTTACTTATCAACTCGACAATCCCAGGCTACAGGGTCTGGCACGAAAAGGTGAGTCATATTTCAAGTGATACTACTCCCGATTAACCAAGATTCATACCCTCGTTGGAAAAAATGCCAATATCTCAGTCATATATGATGATATATTCAATTTATTCGCACCTATCGCAAGCATTTATGTAACAGAAAACCACAACTGTTTTACCCATGCAAACGCAATTATCAAGCAACGAAACCCGCGTTGAGAAACTAACAAACCAGAAAAAGCATCTCACAGTGCTATTCGCTAAAACCCCACGTACGCCCCAGCTGCCACCACCACCCCTAGCGATCAGGTGAGGCCCGAAAGCTAGCCAGACGGAAGCGATGCTTCTCACCTGCTGCAATGAAACGAGGATTAACTTGACTTGACTATTTGAGTTTACCGTCGCTTCGACAGTATTTCAGTCATATAGCGACGTCCAGCTAATTACAGGTGGAGGTAGAGCCCGAATGCACGGAGGCATCCGGGTAGAACCACCGACCTACCGCAAGCCAGCTGGAAGGCTTCCTCAAATGAAAATCCGAATGACCCTGCCGGGTTTCGAACCTACGCGTTGAGGGACTGAGTGAGTTCTAAAGTCAGCGACTTTACCCTCTCGGTCACGGAAGCCCCTGTGGTTCTTGCAGCTCCCTAACACTAACCCCTATGCGTTTCGAGCAACGCGGTGTGCTTGACGAATAGCGAGGCTGCCTAGAGTGCAAGTCTGCCAGCTGCCCTGGTCATACATTTTTCTAGTCTATAAAATCCCCTGATTACATAATGCTTGTGCTGTCTTGAAGAAATCCCCATCGTGGGCCCCCATACTGAACCACCCGTATAACCACTTGACCAGCCAGACTCCTATTGTTTTATGGCCCCCTGCTGTTAATGTGTAGGTAATCCGAATCGGCAGTCGCCCATGACTGAGTGATAAGCATGTGTTCAATGACACAAGTTGAACCAAGTTCAATGACACGTTCACTGATTGAGAGACATTTACATGTCGTCTGCCGAACGATCCAATAATTGATTTAAAAAGATAAAAATCATAAAATTAGCCGCTAAAAGCAACAACTAAGTTGAACATTAAAATGTAATTGGCATCGAAACATTTCCAAAGGGGAAAAAACAACAAAACAACAACAAACTTTGGATTAATTTCTCAACAAAATTATCAATACCCTTTTTTCTACATGTATAATTTTTTAAATATTGCATTAAAAATGGCTAATTAATAGCCAGGTATGAAAAATTGCCGATTGTGTTTTCGAAAAAGTTAAAAAGCTAGTCTATTTTTTTATACTTTTTTTTTTGTTACTAGTATTAGCAAAATAAATCTCAGTATTCTGCAGAGTAGATGAATACCTATCGCTAGCCATGTAAATTAAACTTAATCAAAAATGTGTTGTGTTGCTAAATGTCATCAGCTTTACAATTTTTCATAGCATTATAAGTTTTATTTTTAAGAAACAATTAAATTATTCTTAACTGCTCTCAATATTTTTCCTGAAAGGAATAAATACAAACAGTAGGCCTTTCACATTTTTTAGTATTTACGAATATAATATTCTGTGTATTTTAAATTTATAAAAAAAAAACTGAATAAGAAATTCAATATTTTGGGACAATGTTAATGTAGATTATGATCACTTATTCAAATCTAATCCAGGTAATCAGTCATTTAGCAATGTTACTGATAAGTCATTGAATACTAATGCATAGAAAATACAATTTATGAGAGAAATAAAACAGATATTAAAATTTTATATAAATATCAACATCTAATTACTGAATATTGTTTGTTTTGTTTAGAAAAACCAAAATGTGTCAATTAAAACTAAAAATGTACAAAAATGACACGCGGAAGTGGACCACACCTTCTGCAACCGTCCGATCCTAAAACGTGCGCCTGAAGTTTTTTTTTCTGGGAAGTCTCTGTGTGAAGCTTCCAGATTGACAATATACAGTTCGAACCTAAGACCAGTATATATACCCTTCTACATATTTGACAAAATATCTTTAAAGTGAAAATTGATTTTTTCCCTCAGTCTTAAACAAATCTGCCTTTTACACGGTTGAGTCCAAAACTAATGATTTTTCAATGCATTCACTAATTTGATAGTAAACACAGGTAATTTTTTTTTCTTTTGGGGGTGTGTTCCAGAAAACACTTATTAAATATTGTATGCCAGTTTGTGATTGAAAAAATTCACGAGGAACCAATATCTCTTACTCTATTCTTCATTACCGGAAGGAGTAATGCCCTTTCAGTAATATCAGTGTCCCAGTCAGCGTCCCCCCCCTCCGCCCCCTCACCCCACCTTCACCATCTCCCCCACCGATAGTTATTTTCTGATCCGGTCCTGTTAATACAACTGTAGTAAAATACAATTGCACAGCAGTTATTCAATAACGTGGTATTGCGCAGGTAAAAGGTAAAATTTTATCGCTTAAGGCTCAATCCCAATGATCATTTTTTGCCCCGGGAATGTACTCCCGATGGAAATTGGTGAGCTTCGGGAGGCGTCGGGAACAGCTTTCTTCGTTGTCCCGGGAAAGCTTCGGAAGCATCGCAGCCATGTGGATTCACCGGAAAGTCTCGGGAGAACTGCATTGTTCCCCGAAATCTTCCCGATGTTTTGCCGGGAAAACAAGCCGGGTAAACATTCGCGGAGCTTCCTTCCGAGGAAGCATTCACGGAGTTTCCGCGAACTATTTTTTTCCTCCAATGCTTTAGTGGTGTCTCGACCTTTCTGTGACACATTCCCGATCTTGTGTTTGAATCTCAGAATATTCGCAAAAATTCGGCAAGGTTTGAAAACCGCACTATGAAATTCGTTGCTGATTGGGCAATCTCAGACTGAGGCTGTCTAAAAGGTCACTGAACATTGCTGAGGGCATTCTCATGAACTCCAAAAAGTCTTCCCTTGATTTTGTCTTTTAATTACACCATCAAATTCTCATAATCTCTATGATTTTCCCCGCGGCACGAAGGATTGTTCGCATGTACTCAACGATACACCCCCTTATATACGGGGATGCTCCCCGATGATGTTTGAAACTCGGTGAAGCTCCGGGGCACCTTCGCCGATCATCGGAGAAGTCCCGAACATCGGGAGCCATCCCTGATAATTCAAGGCCACTGTACCATAGCCGAAACATCAGAGAGCGTTCAACGGACCAATCCCTGTGCCTAATAAGTGTCATTTCTCACGGGACTGCTCCGTCTTCCTGGCTCAAACATCGGGAGAAAATTTGTATATTTCCATATAGTCGATGACTTCTAGGCATTAGATCCATGGCCTTTAAGTTTCAAATAATATATATCGGATTAAAAAATATATAGTATTAATTTTATATTAATTTTATAATTAATTTAAATTAATATAATAATTTCAATAATGTCCCAAGATACCACTCAAAATGCATTTCCATCATGCTAAAAACATTTCTTTCTTCCAGGGGGAGCATGCTCCCGGACCCCTTAGCACTCACATTACATTCAGACTTGCCCCCTCACCCACAGCGAAAAAAATTCTGGATCCAGACCTGCTGTTTCAACACACGGAATACTTGAAGACCCGGACATGATCAGAGCTACTGTGTTACCTGGTCAGCCAACAGTTGCAGACTAAAATACTACTTTTTTTTAACTATTAAAAGACCCAAAGCCGTTTAGCCAAAGGCGGCTAGGCACTATGCGAGGTCTTTTAATTTATAAGACACTATATTACAGCACAATTGTACTAATTACATAATCCATGAAATCATTTTAATTCAACACGCCAAAGAGTACCTATGGTCAAAATCTGAAGTAAAATTTGACTGAGAGATGATAGCTATAAACAGACATGAAACATAAAATTGATTGCTTAAGAAATGAAGATTCTAGAGTGCAAGGTGCAATATGGCATTTTTAATATTACAAGGGCCATAACTCCTGACCTTACTGGCCAAAATCAGCTTCAATCGAACCTGGCCGAGAGATTATGGCAGTAAATTTTGTCATAAAGTTTGAAAATGATTGCTTAAGAAATGAAGGTGCTTGACTGCAAACAAACTAATTGTGTCTGACTTTTTTTCGTTAACATGGCAGATAAAATGTGTATTCAATAACAATGAATATGTCCGGACGACGGACATTCATCGATCCTAATAGCTCGTCCTGAGCATGTGCTCAGGTGAGCTAATAAGTACCTCTTGAAAATACATTTCCATTTTTTCACAAATATGATGCAAGTCTTTGTTTCTTTATTGGTCTTCACATCACATTGACAGAAATATCAGACAGTTGGAGACGATGTATACTTGAGACAGATATAGTGCTGCCACACTGCAGTATCATGCAACATAGACATGTGGCATGATACCACACCCAGTCACATTATCCTGACACCGTGCTAACCATTCCATGAACTGTCCTATATATATGTATAAAGACAACTAGTACCATTATTAAGAAAAAATCTAAAAATTGTACAATAAAGCCCTTTATTCTAATGATGGGGAAAGGTCCTTAACCCTTTCCCTCATAGAGGAAACCGTGAAAAGACCTATGCGAACAGCATAAAACCAGATCAGCCTGCGAGTAACTCGCAGGCTGATCAGGTTTTATGCTGTTCGCTGCTCCTCAGTGGTCTGAAAATGAGGATTTTGTAATTAAATTTGGTAAGGTTTAACTGTGGTTTTCTGCAGATAAGGCTTTATGTGGTACCTGTTGAGTGCGTCAAAATGAGTCTATATGAGGGAAAGGGTTAACGTAATTTGGAGAGAAAAGTAACACTGTTTTTATAATTTAGTGAAAGAAAAATCCTGAGGTAAATAGCAATTTGGTGGAAAATTCCATGAATTCAAAAAAAATTTCTGAGGTAAAGCCTCCTATAGACAGCCCCTGATAAAGAAGGGGAAAAAAAAGGCTCTGCAAACAATATACAAAAATATTGATATCATTTAATATCATTTCGTTTTACATATAGAACACAATCGGTTCAGCAGTTTCTTCTGACCGTACGATGTGTAGAGAGAATACCTCTCTCTGGTGGACAAAGTGTCTGAGGCCAGCCTCTTTTCATCCTCTGTCTGGGAACACGGGTACTCCAGTAATCGCCCCTCACCGGCACTGAAATATAATGTCATTATCATTATAATGTAAAATATAAGAATTATACAATTGTAAACCTCATAAATATACTGTTGGACAATAAGACATTGTCAGCAAATCTCCCTAAACTATAGAGTTAGGCAAAATAACACAACTGACTCTTAGACACCTGGACCTAAGGCAAAAAAAAAAGTGTTTTTTTTTCCACTGACATCTCCGAAAAAAATAGGGTCAGTAGGACGGCTAAAGCTATCATTTTTAACTTTTTTTCCATTTTCCCCCCTTTTTTTTTTAAGAAATTGACGCAAAACAGCATTCTCCAACCATAATAGCCTGAAAACTATGAAAAAAAAGTCTAAGTTCGGTACAAAAAACTAGGGTCGGTTGGGTTAGTGGACACAAATTTTTTATTACACCTATTCAATTCAATTTACTGATACGAGGGATGTTCAAATTGAAATGCAATTCCTAGCATTTCTAGAAAGGATTTGTTAATTTTCACAAACCAACTATCGGATTCCTTCAAAGTATTCACCTCCGTGAGCTATGCACAGTTTCAACCTTTTGTTCCAATTTTTAAAGGCAGTTTCATAGTCGTTTCTGGGTATACCCTTGAGACACTGGAAGATGGCTGAGCCAAGATCTTTTCGTTTTTTGTATTTTCGTCCAGTGAGGTACTTTTTGAGCCTTGGGAACAGGAAGTAGTCACAGGGGGCAAGGTCTGGGGAATACGGCGGGTGCGGAAGCTCTACAACCTTTTCATTCCTTAAAAAATCGCGTACAATAGCCGCATTGTGGCTAGACGCGTTGTCATGCAGCAACCTGACCCCCGATAAACCTGTCGCTGGCCTGCGTCTATTGAAATATTTCTTCAACATTTTTAGAACAGCCCCTCTTTAGAACTTGCTACTGACCGATTTACCTTTCGGAACAGCAATTTGTATAGCAGGCCCTTGATTTGTGAAGAAAACTGCATACATAACCTTTCTGACGCTCATTGTGCGTTTGGCTATGCATGGCCTTTTCATGTCTTTTGTAGCCCATATCTTGTTTTCATGTTTCCGTTTGGGCTCATAGAAATGCACCCATGTCTCGTCGCCTGTGGCGATATTGCCAAAAGAGCGATTTCTGTATTTTGAGTACATTTTCAGCAAAGATTTTGACATTTTCACGCGGAGGCGCTTCTGCTCCTCTGTGAGCAAATGGGGTATCCATCGCGCAGTTATCTTATTCATATTAAGGTGCTTCCTTAGAATTGAATGAACTGCTCCTATTGAGATGCCTACCTTTCGGGCTATTTCCCTAACAATGAATCTTGTACAATTTCTCTGACTTTTTCTACCATTTTGGGACTGGTTGCTGTCCGATACATAGGACAGCTCACCAGGTCCATAAATTGAGCATATTTCATGAAATATCTCTTTTGGACCTATACCAAGAAAACAGCGGTTTTTTATGTAGGCCCGTATTTGGGCGGCGAACGCAGATTTTTTACCAACCATTTTATCATTAGTATGTACGAGTATACAATGTTTCTTGTTGTGTAGCCGAGGCTAGAGAGGACAGATTTACACAAAACTGGTATCGACCGAGAGATAATTGATGCCCCTAGGCGATCCAAGTAGGTGTTTTGTGAAAAGCGTACGTAGTTACATAAATAACTCGAGTTGCATCTCAATTTAAACATCCCTCGTAGCAGGAACATTTGTATAGGGTGTATGTACAGTAAAGCCTCATTGAAAAACCACCTCAAAAAAAGGACCACCTCGCTATTAAGATCACAACTTTAAGGGTTCTAAAATCTTGTATATAATTCCTAACCTGACCTTATAATCAGATCACCTCAGCTGGCTGTGGTCTAAAAATCGGTCATATTATTGAGTTTTTACTGTACATCTTACACAGGTTATATGCTAGTGATATAAATGTTTATGTTAAATGGTTAAAATAATATCAAAGGCGTATAGGTTGTATTGAACCTCTATCAATAATTATTAATATTCAGGAATTCAGTATTAACTGATAGTTTGCCAATATTCATTCAAATGCATATGTCATGGTAAAAGCCATCAAAGGACCATGGCAGATTCTCCTTTATGTGCATGTGGAATGATTGAAACACCATTCCATTTTCTTTTAGAATGCCCACGTTATATCTTTTGTAGAAACTCAATGTTAAATGAACTACCCGAAAACACTCCTTTTGAAACTCTTCTATATGGAAATCCAAGTATGTCAACACAAGAAAACAAATCGATATTTGATTCTGTTCAAAGGTTTATTATCAATAGTAAACGTTTTCATTCCTGAGCAATGAATTGCTGTGAGTGCTATTTTTTTTTCTTTTTTCTTTTTTTTTCTTACGTATATATTGATCTTTAATCTAAACACACCCCCCCCCCCCCAACGTTTCTCTCTATCACTCTCTCTCTCCATCTCTTTCTCTCTCTAAAATATATTATGGTGATTAGTGTTTTTATGATACATTCAAATTGTGAAAAAATGATAATTTATGGTATCCACCGACAAATGTAATTAACAATAATATGGAGAAGACTTTTATAAGCCTTGGGCTTCCAGTCTAATCCAATTCTCAACATGTATATGTTATTGTTACGTATTGTATTTACTTACTACTTTGGAGAAATAAATATGTTTAAACTAAAGGACCATGGCCACCTCTTCAACAACTGCAGTCAATATGAAAAAATATGAAAGCAATATCTCATAATGATATTGTGCCATTATTGGCTATCTGCTTCTTATTAAATACAATTCTGAGAGTTCTTTGGAACATAAGTGTCAGCTGCTGAAGCATGACAGAAAAAGTGTGACGGACAGACAGACGTATAGACAGATGACGGAAAAGTGATACCTATGTGTTACCTCTGCTTACAGCAGGTGACACAATTGGCTAGTGTTGTAGAGTTATAAGCAAAAGCCTAAACAGATACATGTACTACCCCCTCCACACTTCTATCAAACACACAAACAATATGAGGTATTTTACAGGAATATGGGAATGCAGGGATACAAATAAAAAGCGCAAGTCATATATGCAATTAATTTATAAAAATGATACTGCAAACTCAATGGAAAGGGCATTAACTTGTCTAAGAGTTGATTAATCATAATAAAAATTGCAGGTACACAAGTAAAAATTTGGAGTAAAGCCCATCTATAATGTAGGGGAAGTTTGACTCATTAGATTTACTCTCTAAATCTATATAGGGAGAAGAAATCAAAGGGCCATAACTCAGGTTAACCACGACACTTCCTCACATGTAGGTTGTCCACCTGAAAGTTTGGGGGTAAGTCCCAGCCATGTTGTAGGTGCAGATACTCAAGACTTATTCTCTATTTATTCCACAAAGGAAGAAGATTCAAAGGGCCTTAACTCCTGTAATTGCAGATTAATCATTATGGAAACTGCAGGTGTAAGAGTTCATATGGAAAAGGAGTCTAGACAATTTTCAGCAAAATTATTAAAAGCTGAAGAAGAAGAAGAATAAGAAGAAGAAGAAGAAGAAGAAAAAGAAGTGTGTCACTGACATGATTCCAGTATAAACATCTCCACCCCTTCCAACAACTTTGTTGTTGGGGTTACAATGGTAATCATCATATACAATCATGTAGGTAGTGTATTAGCTGATATTTGTTTAATTATCAATAATTCAGAAATTGTTCAATGAAATGCATGTGAAGAAGACTGTTGACAAAAGTTTGTTTGTTTATTGGGTTTAACAACCTACCGACAGTATTTCAGTCATTTGGAGACGATGTCTACTTCAGACAGATACAGTGCTGTCACACTGCAGTATTACGCCGTAGACACATGGCATGATACCACGCCCAGTCACATTATCCTGACACCGGGCCAACAGTCCTGGAACTACCCTTATATGCAGAGTGCCAAGCAAGGAAGCTATACCAGTACCATTTTTTACGACTTTGGTATGTCGCGGTCGGGGATCAAACCCACGATGACAAATGTGACCTATATTTATTCAAGTGTCAGTTATATTGCATGCTTTATAAATAACAAAATAAAACCAACCCCTGTAATGCCTGATCAGGCAGAAAGCAATTTTTATGACCTTCTTGTCTTGGACACAATAATTATTAGAAATATAAAGTGAGAAAATCTCAGAAATGGGAACTGTGTGCGGGCTGATCTTGGTTTTTATTGGTTGCATAGGTCATATATTTCCTTAAGAAAAGAGACAAGTTTCCATCACTCATAACAATGTAAGTGATAATTTTCTCATTTCTTTTGACAGCTTCCTCTAGTTTAATCATTATATTACTGCCACACTATCAAATATCACTCCAGAGACAAGTGGCATGATACCACATCCTATCCCATTATCCTTGCACTAATCCTGGAAACACCCTTTCATGCTGAGCACCTAGCAACTGAAATATACCGCAACCATTTTTAACAACTTTGGTATGCCATGGTTGGGAATTAAACCCAGGACCTCGCTACGAATCAGATACCCTTCCCAGTCAGTCAGTGGACCATCCTACGCCGCCATCTCTCTAAACGATGAATCATTCGCATCACTACAAAACACCAGCAGTAATTGAGCCTTGAATAAACAGACTGCACTGTGAGGAAACAAATGCAGGTTGAATTCTGCATCATATGACTCAATACAAACAATAATACTTAATTTCATTGTTTGAATAGTCAGGTCTTATCAGGTGTTTAGTAAAAAACATCCTCTCCTTTATCATTTATTATAACTTTAGACAAATGATTACTCTGCCCTGAACTTTGTTATTAACTGGTTCAAATGCAGTATTTGTAAGGAAACTGATGAGGGCGCCATGAATTAGCGAAACTGGTTGTTGACTATGAATGTGAAAATAAAAAGAGTTTGGTCTGCATTTTGAGTGAGAATTTTGATGTCCTTCCCTGGCACAAAGTACTAGTCCAACCCAGGACAGAGCACTTATCAGAGTTTATTTGTTGGGTTTAACATCCCAACTACAGTATATCAATCATTTAAAGACTATGTCTTCTTGAGACAGATATAGTGCTGTCACACTGCAGTATCACGCCATAGACATGTGGCATGATACAACACCCAGTCACATTATCCTGACACTGGGCCAACCAGTCCTGGAGCTACTCTTATATGCTGAGCACTAAGCAAGGGAGCTATACCAGTACCATTTTTTACCACTTTTGTATATTGTCACTTAGTAATCTTAACTGAACCTCTATTTCTGTGATGAACCAATACTTTAAGCTACTGAAAAAATCCATAACACTCTCAATCAAATAAGGAATGAGGAATTTGATATATAAGAGATAGGATAGATAGTTACAGATTATGGGCAAAGGAAATTTCTTATTTAGTCAATGTAAACTAGTCATCATAATGTCTTGCAGGCTGCTTAGGTTTTTAATTGTTTATACAAATGTATTTATTTACTGACTTGAAAGAACATACACATGAACAATTACAAACAAAAACACATTTCAAACATGAGCTCATAGAAATATCAAGAATTAATTTTAGTTTTAATACTATTGATCCAAAATATAAGATTTTGAAGAAATAAACAAGAGTGTTCTCTGGAACACATGTGTCACCTGCTGAAGAATGACGAAAAAAGTGTGACCGACAGACATACAGACGGACAGACAGACGGCAGAAAAGTTATGTCTCCTCTGCTTACAGAGGGACACAAAAATGAGCCTTATCATTTTCAAACAGGAATTCTGCTCTTAACCCTTTCCCTCATATAGACTCATTTTAACCCTTTCCCTCATATAGACTCATTTTAACCCTTTCCCTCATACATGTATAGACTCATTTTAACCCTTTCCCTCATATAGACTCATTTTGACCCTTTCCCTCATATAGACTCATTTTGACCCTTTCCCTCATATAGACTCATTTTGACCCTTTTCCTCATATAGACTCATTTTAACCCTTTCCCTCATGTAGACTCATTTTGACCCTTTCCCTCATATAGACTCATTTTAACCCTTTTCCTCATATAAACTCATTTTAACCCTTTCCCTTATATAGACTCATTTTGACGCACTCAATAGGTATCACATAAAGCCTGATCTGCAGAAAACTACAGTTAAACATTACCAAATTTAATTATAAAGTCCTCATTTCCTGACCACTGAGGAGCAGTGAACAGCATAAAACCTGATCAGCCTGCGAGTTACTCGCAGGCTGATCTGGTTTTATGCTGTTCGCATAGGTCTTTTCATGGAGTCCTCTATGAGGGAAAGGGTTAAGTATGTTCTTGACGAACTTTGAAACAAGGTATATCAGAGATATAACTGAATCTAGATAAAACAGATTACGTTTAAAGCACTCAAATAAAATGTTGCACTTTTGAGTTGCATACATTCAGGGAAAATTCATGCTATTTTCATAATCACTTTTAATGAAATCATTTAAGTCTTGGTCCTCCCGGAGCTTGATACTAATCTTAATCATGCAAATGCTTTCACATAGTCTCACTCAGTTTGAATTGCAACAGACAAAACAACAGACAATCTGCATCCCAAAAAAGCTTGATTCTGATCTCAATCAAAGAGAGGCTTGGCTTTGCTGAACAATCCAATCTCATATTCTATTTGAATGGTTTTATATAAACAAAGAATCTGTATAAAAAAAAGCTTTGCAGTTTATCTTTTTTTTTTTCTGAAAAAAAAAATAAAAAAATGCTATATCAAGAAAATAAATCTGTAGTTGTACATTAATTTTGTTTATGTACAGTACAAAATGGTGAATTTTGTCTCTGGGGAAATTTCTTATATATATATAAATTGTGCGATTTTTCCTCGAAAAAAATGTCATTACCTGTTCATTATTTCACAAAGCAATGCTCTTACATTAATCATGCAATGGAAAAGACACTTAATAAGACAATTTTAATTAGTATTTCATGTTTGAGCTCACATTGTACCTGACTGTGCAAACTTTAGAATCTGAGCTACAATATTATTCATGAAGGAGCAAACAGAGGAGACCTTGATCAGACAGCTCGAATCTGCTGTTTTGTCAAATTTCTTTCTACAAAAGTGTTAATAGACCAAAAACTTGTTTAAATGTTCTCACAAATTTGGCCCTTTACCAATTGAGTATCATTACCCTTTGCTTGTTGGGTTTAATATTTCAGGCATTTGGAGACTATGGTTTCTATGACTAGGTATAGTGCTGCCACAAAGCAGCATCACTGTGCCTGCTAATTCTGGAAGTACCATATATATATGCTGAGTGCCACGCAGGAAGCTACCAGAACCATTTTTTTCTGACTCTGGTATATCATGGTCAGGGATTGAACCCACAATCTCCTGTGGCAGATACTCTAACCACACAGCCACAGGGGCCAGTATTTTTATCCTATACTTCTAATATTAATTGACAATCTATTTAAAACAAAAGCTGTCCCAAGACTGCGCACTCCACTTTTCTGAGTGCTGGATATATAATGTTAGCTGTTACTACTTTTAGTGTTAGCATATAATACAGTCTTATAAGATATTGAGCCCAAAACATATGGGAAGTTTAAATCTCCTAGCTTTAGACCTTACAGAGTTAAAAAATTGGAAACCATTCACCTGAAATATTTCATTTGAAATGAACAGTAACTAGGGGCATTACTGCACAAAAATGAATTTATGTGTAACATGCCCTTTTGAAATTTTTTCCAACCTTGAAAGTGATCAAGTATCCCATCCATGAAGGGAATATATTTGACAAATTTTGAGAAATTGACCTTAACCAGTCAAAAATTCTACATTGAAAAAGGGGCATATCTGTACTAAAATTATTTTTAGGGTTATATGCCCTTTTGAAATGGGTTCCTTTTTTGTAGTAAACAAGTATACAAATTGAAGTGATTATGTTTGATAATTAGGGAGAAATTGACCTTAACAAAAAACCTAATTTTTAGTCATAAAGGGGGCATAACCATACCAAATTTTAGGTTTACCTGCCTTTTTGAAATATGTTCCCTGATAGGTAATAAACAAGTGAATACATTGGACAGTGTTAGTGAAAAATCTTAACCATTACAGAAAATTCTAAGCCAAAAAAGGGGCCATAACTCTGCTCTTTTGAAATGGGTTCCTTTTTTTGATAGTGAACATGTTATCCAAGTTTGAAAGGAATATGACAGACAGTTTTTAGAAATCACCTTATAAAAAAACTTAAACACCATGAAAATTCTATGATGAAAAAGGGCCATAACTTTGCCAAATTATGTTTAGAATTACTGCCCTTTTGAAATGAGTCCCTTTTTTTTATAGCAAATGAGTATACCAAGTTTGAAGTGATTATGTTTGATGGTTATGGAGAAATGGACCTGAACAAAAAACAAACAAAACAAGAGCTGTCAGAGGACAGCAAGCTCGACTATTCAAAATGCTTGTTGGTAAATCAAATGAAATCTATTTAAATTCTTGCCCTTCATAGTAATAGTAAAAAATGATATTCCTTGATAGCCTGATACCCCTTAATATATATATGATGTCTAAAATCAATCCCATGCCTAGTTACTGAGACATAAGCACAATAACACTGTGCATGCAAAACTTAAACCAAAAATCCAAGTTAGAAAAGGGCCATAATTTGCATCAGTCCAAAAGTTATCCTCCTGTTTTCTGATGCCCTTGAAGACACACCTTAACTTTCTAGTCAATTCCACAAGCAATTTCTGAGATATAAGGTGGATAGTAGCTTGAATGCAAAAATTTAACCATAATTCTAAGTTAAAAGGGGGTCATTATTTTTAATTTATTCCATCAAGTGTTATCTTCCTTTATAGTATGATACCCCTAAACATATTAAAGATGTTTCAAATCAATCCCATGTCTGGACTCCGAGATATAAGCATGAAAGTACCTTGCATGCAAAACTTTAACCAAAATTTCTAAGTTTAAAAAAGGGGCCATAACTTGTAATATATTCCATAAAAAGTTATCTACCTTGATAGCATGATACTCCTAAACATATTAAAGATATTTCAAATCAATCCCATGCCTGGATACTGAGATATAAGCATGAAAGTAACTTGCATGCAAAACTTTAACCAAAATTTCTAAGTTAAAAAGGGCAATAATTTGTAACATATTCCATCAAGAGTTATCTACCATGAAAGTATGATACCCCTAAATGTATTAAAGATGTTTCAAATCAATCGCATGCTTGATACTGAGATATAAGCATGAGAGTATCTTGCATGCAAAACTTTAACCAAAATTTCTAAGTTAAAAAGGGGCCATAATTTGTGATATATTCCATCAAGAGTTATCTACCTTGGTTGTATGATGCCCCTAAACATATTCATAAACTTTCAAGTCAATACCATGAATGGTTATTGAGATACAAACTAGATAGTAGCTTGCACGCAAAACTTTAACCAAATTTTCTATTGCATGCAAAACTTTAACCAAAATTTCTAAGTTAAAAAGGGGCCATAATTCATATTAAATTCAGTCAAGAGTTATCTACCTTGGTTGTCTGATGCCCCTGAACATATTTATAAACTTTCAAGTCAATACCATAAATGGTTATTGAGATATAAGGTTGATAGTAACTTGCACGCAAAACTTTAACCAAAAGCTGCAACGCCAACGCCGACGCCAGGGTGACTACAATAGCTCTCATATTCTACGAATCCAATTTTAAAATTTTTAAAAAACATGAAATTCATGTACCAATTTATGATATGATGAATATAAGTTTACTGAACTTTATATGGCATATGAATCAATGGACTGTTCTTTGCTCTGCATGCTGTTTAAAATTTGAGCTTCAATATTGTATGAGAAAACATAGAAGACCCTGATTAGACAACTCCAATGGGAGTTTTGTTTGCCAATGCGTCAAATTGAGTCTATATGAAGTAAAGGGATACATTATAAGTATGAACAAGGGTGCCAGTGCTGCCACAATATACGCCACCACAAAATATAAAGACCAAGAGGGTCCTTTTAATTATTGCTTTTAACATTTCTGTAAGCATAAGCTCATAATGAAGTCTGTGAAACCAATTAATTTATCTGAACAGAGATAGAACCCTAAAAAGGCTTCCAATATGAAAGTAGGTCAAATAGCAGTATTAATATGAATCCTTTTTTCTTTCTCCCCATAACTCTTGCAAAAATCACTGTATCAGAAAATCCCTTCTTTATGCACTTTTACCAGTTTAGAAACCTGAGTTGTGCTTTCAAGAGACCATGTTTAGAAAGACATAGCTATTGCAAATATTGATGAACATCAAAATACCTGCTTTGTGCATATCTACCCAGTATAGTAATGATATTGACCAAGTTTTGAAAAGATTATGTCAGAAACATACAAGGAATTGCATCAGCAAGGCTGAAATATCAATCAGCTAAAGAGACTAAGTTTCACGGGACATAAATCTTGTAAAAATCAAGGAACCAGAAAAATGCCACTTCATGCACATTTACCAATTTTAGTAATGACATTGACCAAATTTTGAAAAAAAATCATTCAAAAATGTAGGAGGAGTTGCGTTCACAAGGCTGCAATATCATTCAGCTACAGAGACTAAATTTCAAGGGACACAAATCTTGTAAAAATCAAGAACCGTAAAACTGCCACTTCATGCACATTTACCAATTTTAGTAATGACATTGACCAAGTTATAAAAAGATTCATTCAGAAATGTACAAGGAATTGCGTTCACATGGCTGCAATATCATTCAGCTACAGAGACTAAGTTTCAAGGGACACAAACCTTGTAAAAATCAAGAACGAAAACCCACTTCATGCACATTTACCATTTAGTAATGAATTACCAAGTTTTGAAAAGATTCATTCAGAAATGTAGGAGGAGTTGTGTTCACAAGGCTGCAATATCATTCAGCTACAGAGACTAAGTTTCAAGAGACACAATTCTTGTAAAAATCGGACGTACGGACGGATGGAGAAGATGAAGCCAATATACGACTGCCTCCGGCGGCGTATAAACAGTGACCAGCTAAATTTGCTGGTTTAAACCGTTTTCAAATTCAGAGAGTACCTCAAGACAGATAATATGAGTGGGCCATATCTTAAAGCAGTAGAGAATGATGTACTGGGTGTCGGACAGGATGTAAGTAATGCTACCCATAGTGTACACAATTACATGCAATTGTGTCCCCAAGATTTTAATTGTGTTTTGTTACCCAGCAACCAAATAAAATATTTTAGTATACATTTAAAATTACATTAATTACATTACACATGTTTATAGCCTATTTGTTCCTCTTTCTGTATGTAATCACTTGTCTTTTGAATATATATGTATGTAATTCAGAATCGTTGATTGTGCAGTTTATACACAGTCTGTTCCCCTAAAACTTTATAAAGGGCACCGTGGTCCAGTACACAATCACTGATACAAAGATTTTGAGTTTGAATCTCACTGGGGTCAAGGATTTTCCATACCCCTCCCACACACAAATTAATTGTCCAATCAAGGAACCCTCTAGATTACTAGTATACATTGTAAGTACACAAAAAAAAAAAAGAGGGTCTGGAATCGCTCACCTGAGAACCAGGTATTAGCGGGAGGAAAAGAAACTTCTCTTATGATATTATTGAAAAAGGACTCTGCCCCCTGCTAGCCATAAATTGAGTGAGTATTTTTGGGCAAGAAGAATTTTCAAATTTGTACTTTATACATATAAGGAAAATGGGCTTAGCCCCCTGGTGGCCCAGGGTTCGAATTTAAGCTCACATACTTGCTAAATGCGAGTGACAATTTATAAATGTGAGTGAAAACTTCATGTACCTGCTATTTTTTGCGAGTGGAAACAGACTACTAGTAGCTAATATTGAGTCCAAATCCTACACAGCACCTCCACTGTTGTGTGCCAAATGTGCCAATACCTCAAATTTATTTAAAGTGGCTCCAATTTCTTGAATTTGTCACATTCCCTCCCATGTTGCATGATTTTTATTTTTGTGAATTACCTAAGCAGTCAGTCTGGTTAACAATTTTGCTCACGCGGATATATGATGGACTAAGAAAAATCTATAAGCAGTCCATTCGACATGACCTTCACCTTTGTATTTCACAGTTATGACAGTTTTGACAGTTGGCACTTTATTATTGAAGTGTTGAGCAGGTTTTCAGCAAATTATATTGATTGTATAGGCAGTGTTGTGCCTAGGCCATGGGATCACGGGATTCACACAATTTTTTTAACAATGGCCAATTTTCGCTTTTTTTCATTCTTGGCGTTCATTTCCTATCATTTTGTTACTACATGTATGAGGATTGACAATTCTTGGGTAAGTTATGCATGTTTTGGTTAACATTACTTTATGTCCCCCAAAATTATAAAATGTCCCCCAAAATATTAGTCTGGGGGACACTGGTGTCCCCTGGAAAATCTGAACTAGGCACAACATGGTATAGGTTAATTCATGATACTGCCAGATGTGTTGATTAATTACCGGCAAAATCAAAAGCAGTCGTAAGTTCAGTTGTGATGGCTCTGATTTACAATAGATTTTTTTGGCAAATGAAAGCATGCAGTATATCTAATACAGAAGATAAAATTAAGAGCACAAGCAAACTAAATTACCGACAACATTACGGTATATATCCTACGATAATATACTTAATTATCCCATCTTTCCCAATCTCATTCATGTGTTCTAAGAGTATTAAATTAAAAACAGATTCGGTCAGTATGCTAATACCTCCACCAAAGTCACGAATGTTAACTCCATTTTAAGGAGGCATGGAAAATTTGGTAGTACAGTTACAAATGATGGGGGATGTCTGGAAAGAGACAGAATAGATTAACCATTCTGCCATAAGGGGCCTGAAACTAAAACTGCATACTCCGATTGTTGTCACCATAGTTTGCACTGTTTTATTAAAATTGACACTTGACTCTTTACAAGTATCTTTAGAATTTGAAACCTTAAAGTTGCAAGTTGACTTTTTGGACAAGCAGATTTTTTTCAAATTTGTACTATACACATTTTAAGAAAATGGGCTTTGTCCCCTTGCAGCCATGTTTTTCAAAAGATCAAAATAATTTGAACAATCTTGGTAAAGAGTGACATAAGAACATCTATGCCAAATAACTTTGAAATCTGGCCAGTAAATTTGGAGGAGAAGATTTTCAAAGTTTTCATATGTTTTTTTCTTTCTGTTGCCATGGCAACCAATTCTGAATGGTATCAAATTCTTTGAACAACTATGAAAGGGCTTCACCCAATGAACATTCCTTAAATTTTCTTTAAAAATGGCCCAGTGGTTTAGGAGGGAATATTATTTAAGTTAAATGTTGATGATGGACGACAGACACTCATCGGTCACAACGTGCCCCAGGTCAGCTAAAAAAAAAAGCATAAACTCAGCTTCTAATAATTTTAAATACTTCATACCTGAGAAGCATTTTCCTCCATGACTCTGGGACGCTAGAAAGGCCATCTGCAAGGTTAGATAGCACCAGTATTAACCATTGTGCATGTTGTTTTTTGTTCATGGTATTGAGGCATTCATTTTTAATCATGTCATGATAAATAAAATCATTAACATTACTAGAGTTTGATTTTGTGTCTTCCACCATTCCCCTGCTCACCATATATCAGGTCATTTCCATGCATGGTAAGGATTCCTTTTTCTAACTTATGGTATTACATCCCTAATCAGCTAATCACTTGATGCCATAGATTTTTAGATTGACATATTTAAGCTGTGTTCATGAATGCGTGTCAATGGATAAAAAAGAATGACATCAAAATTAATATGATATTATCATTGAGGTGAGACAGAAGGACAGTTCCATCACTATATGTCACCCTTTGGAGGCATAAAAAAAACATTCTGAAAACCATCCAAACATGTCAAAGTTATAGTTATAAGGACACAACTACCATAACACTTTCTTGGCTTATGACCTTTGACCTCTTACCATTGACCATGGCCATTTGAGCCATGGACCTAGGTATTGTGCATGACACTTCCTCTACTGGCAAACAATACTGCTAAGTAATTAAAACTCCACCAAGGAATGATAAAGTTATGGACAAGATACAAAAATATACCTGAATGAACTCTTAAGTGTGACCTTGACCCTTGAGCTACCCACCTGGATCTTGAGCACGACAAATCACGGTGAATATCTATGTCTTGTAATTTCAAAATCTGTCAAAGAATAATAACCTTATGGAGCGAACACCATTTGTGATATCCATTCTGACAGAAAGCGCAAAATCACTTTATGTGGGGAAATATAATTCTTAAATGCCTTTTGCATCTTTCTCTCCATCAAAAGCTCTCATGGTAACATAAATAAATACTTGTAAAGTTCTTCTAAATTACCTGCGTCAAACTGATCAACACTTTATCAGCCAAAATTAGATGCTCAAGAATTGGTGTTGCACGCAACACATGAGTCCCCTATAGGTAAGGTGCATAATTTTTCCATTACCACAGAAACCAATTTTGGTAGGGGACTAATAATCTAAATACTATTTTGAAATGACAATACTTGCAGCTCATAGTGGTCCCTCATTATTCTGCACCCTTTCTACACTAAAGTTTCTGTTTCGAAACTGAATAAAATCAAGAAAAACGTTTTCTACAGGATTACAAATGATATGTGAGAAACAGCTATGTATCTACTATTTACCGAAATTAGTTCCAACAAATCATTAATGATTTTTTAATTCTGATTTTTTCAATTTTTTTATTTTCCTCAAACAATACCCATCCTTAAAAAAGTAACTGGTTTTGCACGTGAGTCCCCTACCAGTGAGATGCATAATTTTTCCATTACCATAGCAACCAGAATTTTGGTCCGTGAAAAAAAAAACACAAAGTGATGTGCAGAATCTCCATACTGCCATCTATTCATATACCAAGTTTCATTACATTATCTGAAACAGTTTTTAAATTATTGCAGGATCCAGATTTCCGGACATCCAGATGGACAGATTGATGGGGGGCAAACCTATAGTCCTGTCAACATTGGTAGGGGACTAATAGAGTTACTCCAGAATTAAAAATATTTGGGAATTTCTCTGCTAACCAGAGGGTACAAACAAACTTTTCCAGTTACAGCTTTGTGGTGTTGCACTAATTCTATTGTGAACAGTAGAGCACCGTGAAGCTATAATGGTAAAAGTTTGTACCCCCGGTTTAGATGGGAAAAACCCACATTTGCCGAGTTCAGGATAACATCTTATTACTTATTTTAATCTTCTTGACAGTCGAATCACCTCAAGGTTTCCAAGACACTCACCAAATGTTAGGTTTTCCTCCTCCTCCTGATCAGCATCTTCCCAACCTTCATTTTCAACATATCTAGCAAATTCTTCCTCTGTCATAACCAACACCTGCGTGGATAACATTCAAAACATCCATCCATCACTCACATTTCTTTTCCTTTTGTTTAACTAAAATCATTAATTTTATTTTCGTTGACATTAAATTACATTGATTATGTAAGGGAATTTTGTGGGTACATTTATATGTGGATCTATGTTCAAGAAAACGTGAGGTCTATACAAGAGACATAAATTTCGTGGGAATTAATATTTATGGATAAAACCCTCCACAAAATCAACGAAAATGAATGCCCTTGAAAATTATGATTTCACAGTATGAATAATTGTATCTATGATATTGATCCCTTACTTCATGAATATTCATGTAAAAATCTATGATCTAAGGAATTTCAATTTACTGAACTTTATATTATATAAGAAACAATGTTTTTTGCCATGCAGATTGTAGACTCAGAGCTACCATATTGTATAAGCAATCAGAGGGGACCAAGATCTGTTCAAGTTTGCCAATTTGTCAAAACAAACCTGTATGAAGTAAACAACTAAATTTATGAATGCTTATTTTTTTTTTAAATAATTAGATCTAATGTAAAACAATTTAATCAGTAAAAGGTTGTTGTTTTAGCATACAATGTTGCTGCAACAGTGTCTAAATCATTAAGTGAAGTTTAGCTAAAAATAGAGGAGGAAGACACAAGTGTACAACTTCCTGGCAGGCTTGCAAAAGATTATTCAACAAGACTTCCTATGTGCACTCTAGGTCATCATTAACCTGCAGTTATCTGGACATAACTGCAGGATTGAAATACTGTCGTAGTAACGGTAAACTCAAATAAGATCACAGCAATCTAAAGACTCAAGGCCAGGGAAGACTTTAACCCTTTCCATCATAGAGGAAACCATGAAAAGACCTATGCGAACAACATAAAACCAGATCAGCCTGCGAGTAACTCGCAGGCTGATCAGGTTTTATGCTGTTCGCTGCTCCTCAGTGGTCTGGAAATGAGGATTTTGTAATTAAATTTTGTAAGGTTTAACTGTGGTTTTCTGCAGATCAGGCTTTATGTGGTACCTATTGAGTGCGTCAAAATGAGTCTATATGAAAGGGTTAAAATGAGACTATATGAGGGAAAGGGTTAAAATGAGTCTATATGAGGGAAAGGTTTAAAATGAGTCTATATGAGGGAAAGGGTTAAAATGAGACTATATGAGGGAAAGGGTTAAAATGAGTCTATATGAGGGAAAGGGTTAAGATGAGTCTATATGAGGGAAAAGGTTAAAATGTCTAAGGTATACCTTTAATGTCTGGGTCATCTCTTCTATTGTTAGGATTCCCTCTTCTCCTAGAACAAAACTGCCATCCTCTATTGGTAATTCCTAAAAAATTAAAACCACATTTTAGACAAAATCAGTATCATCACAGGTGACCTATTTTTCAAGTGTTCACAGAAATATCTGAACAAATTCATCACCACCTGATCTATGATTGTCTGTTTCATACAAAAAGAAACATGGTTGTGTTTGTGTCTTTGTTTGTTTGTTGGGTTTAACGTCCCATCGACAGTCTTTCAGTCATTTGGAGACGATGTCTACTTGAGACAGATACAGTGCTGCCACACTGCAGTATCATGCCATAGACATAGGCATGATACCACACACAGTCACATTATCCTGACACTGTGCCAACCAATCCTGGAACTACCCTTATCTGCTGAGCGCCAAGCAAGGGAGCTATACCAGTACTTTTTTTACGACTTTTGTACGTCATGGCCGGGGATCAAACCCATTACCTCCCGATTCCGTGGCAGATGCTCTAACCACTCGGCCACTGGGATTGGTTGTGTTTGTTATCCTGTTTGTAAATAGTAAATCTAGACCAGAATGGAATAATTCCCTAACCAAATGGTAAAAGTATAACTTCTAATTTGACTGCAAAAACTGACCATCAATACCTTCAAGTGTGGGTTGGATATTCTAGGGATATGGCAGGAAGTATGACCAATTAAAAACAGATGAGCCACTGCTGGTGACTGATGCCCCCATATATTGCTTTGACACAATAAAGAAAGCTCTCATTCTTTCAAATCCTTTAGACAGTTATCTGTACTTGTCTTCTTATTGGTCTTTTCAGAGAGAGAAAAGGTGGGGGGAGAGAGGAGAAACAAGATTTGATGGTTGGGATATTTTTCTGTCACTGGAAATGTGACCATAGGACATGGGTGTCCAAACAATTTTTGCAATTAAATTGATATTTTTGTCAGTACCCTGACCTCAACCAAAAGATGAAACCATTACTTTCTAAGCTAGCAAGCTGGTACTTTTTCACAACTCAATGTTTTGTCCTAAGGATCACGTTTGCATAGTTATTTCAAAGCATAACTAAGATACAGTCCAGACAGGACTGTTTGCATACATTTTAAACTTGTTTGCAAAACATTGTCTTGTCCTACAAATCATTTGTGCTAAGTTGTTTCAAAACATGTTCCTTCACATTGACCTTTAAGCTAGTGACCTAGCTCTTGTTTGCAACACATTTCTTGTCCTATAGATCATTTGTGCCAAGTTTTTGTTTTTTTTAAATTTGCATTCACAACAAAGTTACAGCTGGGACACAATTTCAAGGTCAATGGAGTGCTGTGACCTTACCCTTCAAGCTAGCAACTTCAAGCTAGCAATTGTTCATGACATATGGTTCTTACTCTCGTGCTAAGGATCATTTGTGCCAATTTATTTCAAAACACAATCATACACAACAAAGTTACTGCCAGGACAGGTATAACACTATATGCCAATCACCATTACATGGTGGAGACACAGATTCAAGTAAGGGACAAAGGTATGACTAATAAAACATTAAATAACATTTTGTATCCCAGATATTTTTTTATGATCACTTTTTTTTTCAGAAGCTTTTTATCATATCAACCACAGTAATTTTAGGCTTCTCTGTTTTTCCAAATAGAATCAAGTGACCTCTTGATATTAGTTATTAGGGAAGATGGGGAGCCAAAGCCACAGTCAAATCTAAACAGAAATTTATCACACTGAATTTTTCAAAGACATTTAAGTTATAAATATAAAAGACTTTTCTGTGAAAAAGTATAACAAGACTGTTCTTTGGAACACATGTGTCACCTGCTGAAGCGTGACAGAAAAAGTGAGACAGACAGACGGACAACGGAAAAGTGACACCAATGTGTCACCTCTGCTTACAGCAGGTGACACAAAAACTCAGCAAAATGTCACACTGAAAAAACAAATAAACCAGTTACTGTGATATATAGATACGAAAAAAAATAAAAAAATTGAGGGTCACAATGGACCACTTTTTGCAACATGCAGTTATTTAATATTTTAAAGAAACTTACAAGATCTTCCAGAAAGTTTTCTTTCTTCTTCATAAGTTCCTTGGAGTTAACTTCCAGCTGACGAGCAGCTGAAAAAATGTATGCTACAGAAATCTCTACCTGAAACCAAGAGTGAACAAGACTCGTTATACAGCATAATCTGTTCAATCCCTCCCTCTGACCATATCATTCATTTGCAGATGTGTCAGATTAATCAGTGTAATTATTGTGCAATTACCACTAAGGGGACCAAAGTCCTATGTCGGATTACAGGTTAGACAGGTGTCAGTTCAACAGACATTGAGTAGAAAACACGATGGGACCAATGAAAAGTGTTGGATAATACAGGTTGTTGTTATGAACAGGTGTCGCTATGGACAGTTTTCACTGTACTTGGTGCCTGAATACCATGCACTTTTTTTCTCACCAATGTGTCATAGGTTCGATTTTTTGTCACATACATAAGAGTGTTAAAATTAGAGAACAGACACTGCTAATTTTGCAATTTTTCATAAATTCAGGGGCCGTAACTCTTGAGTGTCTGGGACACATGGGATGGTTATCAAACTTGGCTGATATATATATATTTGAATGTAGGTATCATTTTGTTTCAAAATAATGACAATAGGTACATACTGTGTCATAATGGTTCTTCGTATATTGCTCTGCGAACCCGTACATGTGCATCAGGTGACTGTTGGCTAGCTCTCCATATGTGTTGAACACTTCCTCACCCTAAATAACACAAATATAACCACTCACTTTATCAAATGATGGCAATACTGCTGCTGGGTTGTAAAATCCACCAAACCAATATTAACTGAGAGTCAAATAATCACTAACCCAGTATCAAATGAACACACACACACAGACTAAGTAATGTAAAAGCATTTCAAAGTCCAAGTTTCATACTGTGGGCACGTTCACTGACTTTACAGCTTTTATCCATGGTCATCAGGCTACTAAAATCCATCAACTGATCTTCCTTGGGAGTCTTTCATTCCACATATGGAAGCCCACATTATGGGGCTACGGAATTATACCGCCCTCTCCGGTACCCATTTAAACGTGGATGAAGTGAAACAATTCTTGTTCAAGGAAATTAGCAGTGTCCCTGACAGGACTTGAACCTGGGACCTCTCAATCCTGAACCATGTGTTTCCTCTCACTGGTCCACTGCTTCCCTCTAGAGAATAGTCTTGATTGAATTTTAAATTCTAAGTAATGTCTCTGACATCTATTGGAAAGCTTGTCTTCAAAGCATATTTCAATCTTACTTTTTAAATTTGCTAGTAATCAAACTCTTTTTGCCTCTGAGAAAGGGAAACAATTTAAGCAGCTCGTTCCAGATGGTCATTGATAAAGAATTTGATTTTAACAATATGTGTGTATTATGTCCATCAATACCTATCTGCAGACGCAATGTCACCCAATGCAACCATCTAATGTAAAAAGGCAACACTGTCACAGATGGTATTAAAACTATTTTCAGACTATAAAACCTATATTTACATTAATTCACTTTGCATATGCGCTAACATCATAGGATGAACTTCCGACATCACTACCCTGAACTGGTGAAGATACCATGTTGCGGAATGTCCTTCAGTGCTATTGTAACCTACATTTAACTGATTTCGTTGAAGCTGCGTTTACAAAAACAGCATTTTCCTGTGCAGGACTTTCAGATTTTATTTGTCAGGAAACAAAGATTTCATCAACATTAACGAGGGAGAGTAGTAAAAATTATTTCTTTTAATTTGTAATGATCAGCTGTAAATGAGCTGCTTTAAAGCTGGATTAGACAAATTACTTGAACCAGGCTAATCAGGAAATGTTCAGTTTGCTTTACATACTTCATGGGCAGTATTCATATGGCTCAAGAAAGAGAATCCCTTATTTTTTAAGACTTTTTCTTAAAATCACTTAGTTTTTAAGGATTTCCTTTGGACTTATTTATAAAACACCGTAGGAAATTTATTCCAGTTAAGGAATTATTTTCCTTAAAAACTAAGGAGCTGTATGAATATGGCCCCAGAACTATGAATCAAGCATACCATTAGCTTTATCAAAGCAACTTGAAAATCAAAATACAACTTTGAGATACAACTGAATTAAGGAAAGGTGTATTCAAAGTGACTTACAGGTTAACCAATAGCAACACTGAGATAGTCAATAATGTAGTCAAAGGTTAACTTGGTTAAGAAAAAAAAGAACACACAATTTTGTTTGTGATATACTGTTTATGAGTAAGTGAGCTAGCCACTGGTAGGAAGATCTGGAACAAATTCAAGGGAAAATAATTGTGTAAGTTTTGCTGTGTCAAAATAAATAGAGTTTTCTCCCTTTTAACATTCTACAAAAATATGGTTGGAGAAAGATTAATGTAGTAATAGCAGTTCTGCAGGAAATATTTCATATTTGAACTTTATTTGTGGCTCTTGATCTAATTAAATCATAACAGCAGGAATTGTTCATTTTGAATTTCTTGATATTTTTATGGTAAAATTCCCCCTAAATTTCAGTTTGCAGTTTGACCAGCCCAAACAGCACTACATTCTTCATTTTGAGTTCTTGTTGATAAGCCAACAATATAAAAACCTGATCAGCATGTACCTTACTCACAAGCTGATCTGCCTTTATATTGGTTGCAGGTGGATCTAGCTAAAGGTTTTCTCTTCTATGGTAAAAGGCATAAATTCCACCAAAAACATACAAGTATAAATTGACAATGTAAGCTTTAAGAAGTCAAACTATTGTGTTTTAATTATACCAAGGGAAATGTTGACAAGATATATAGCATCTGAAGCTCTTCTGATTACCTCTCCCAGATATTTTTGTTTTCTTGAGTTATCTCTCCTAAAAACTATGAATTGTCTCCCCTGAATACGAAAACCGTGATTATTTCTATTTTTCCATGAAATACAAATTCAGGAAACAGGTGTGACATGTACCTTTGCAATATTCCTAATTGCCACCATCTTAAGAGCCTCTTTATCAAACTTCAGGTGTGCGTTATTCTTTGCCACATGGTTCAGAATGTCTGCCATGGGTACCATCATAATGTTCATCTCCCCCTCTTCCTCTTCCTCATCATCCGACACATCTTCCTTGTCTGGTTCAGTGAAACTGTAGGCCATTATGAAAGCAACCATCTTTTTGTAGAATTCTATGTCTTTACACAGTGGCCTGGAATTTAAGAATTTCATTTTCTTCTGTTAGGTAATCAACATTCCCTTTTCCACCCTGTAAAGGCTTTTTCATACCCATATATGGCTATCTGCCCTCAAATTATTGGGGCTTTCTATATGAAGGTTTACAAAGATAAAAAAACATCAGCAATTGTACCCCTAGTTTAAAACTCATTGGGCACCCCTTATGCAAATCTCAATGTTTTCTGATAAGAACCAGGACTTTACCAGTAAATGAAACTTTAAAGTTTTGTTTTAGATTGAGGGTTAAGGCATGTTTTTATAATTGATGTTTATCCTTCTCAAAGTAAACTGGGTTAAACTGGACCGTTAGAAAATAACATCCAATATAACACGCTCCATTGCAATGCAAATTCCAATATTACACACTCCATTTTCCAATATTACACACTCCATTATTATGCAAATTCCAATATTACAAAATCCAACTAGAAATGTGTCCAGAGGACACAGATGCCCCCAACCGTCGCATTTTCCAAAACAAAGGCCAACACCCAGGAGTGCAAGTTATATTCTGAGTAATATATCCATGAAGTTTTAAAGTCTCTAGAACAAATACCTTCAGAAGAGTTACCTGTGTCACAGTTTTTGGGATGGACGGATGGACAAAAGCAAATCTATATGCCTCACTTTTTGGTAGGGAGCATAAAAATACCCAGGTGCACAAGTTTATTTCCTAATTAATATATCCATGAAGTGTCAAGTCTGTAGTGCAAATACTTTCAGAGTTACTTGCGTCACAAGCATAAAATTCCATATTTTTTTTTTTTTAAAAAAACCCATAACTCTGTCAACTTTAACAAAGGTTCCATAAAAATATACAGTGCACAAGTTCATGTCCTGATTAATTTATCCATGAAGTTTCAAATCTGTAGTACAAATACTTTCAGAGTTATGCGTGTCACAAAGTTATGGGACGGACGTATATCCGGACGGACAAAGGCAAATCTATATCCCCCCACCCATTTTTGGTGGGGACATAAAAATGAACCCAATTTTGTAATTTTGTTGTGATTACACTGTCATATTCTTATATTACTGTCTTACAAAAGTATTCATTTAATATTAAGCAAAAACTATGAAATGAGTTTTATGATTTCATATTTCGCCAGAGGCTCGCAAAGTATGAATCATCTATTTCAGGAAGAGTTTCATATATTTTCAAATAAATGTGAGTTAAATTATTTTTATCACACAAACCCGAAATACACATTTGCCTGTTATCTATGTGTGTTTTTGAAAATGCATGACCACTTTATACCTATAGCATATCTGAAATGGTAAAAAAGTGGTAATTTTAAAACATTTGATGTTTTTATTTGCTGGTAAGCAGAACATAATATTCTTTCAATTGAAATACAAATAAAATTTAATGAAACCATATACTCCTTAATTTTTTATAAGAAATGGGACGCCATGTTTATATTTGCCTAAGAATACATTTGAGTGTGTGAACTATTGCTGATATTACACATGTGAGATAAATAAATATTGCATGGCCATATTAACTCGTAGACAAACTGAGTTATATGACAAAATGTGGTGACTAGACTTGGACCCAAAATAATATGGAATTCTAATAGATCTGGCCCTGTGTTCTTGAAAATAAATACAGAACTGAAATATAATTTCAATGCTCAAACTCATTGCCATTACTTAGATTCAATAGGGGGCCTCGGTGGCCGAGAAGGTAAAGTCGCTGACTTTAACACTCACTCAGCCCCTCACCGCTTGGGTTCAAATCCTGGCAGGGTCATTTGGATTTTCATGTGAGGAAGCCTTCCAGCTGGCTTGGGGTAGGTCGGTGGTTCTACCTGGATGCCTCCGTGTATTCTGGGTCTTCCTCCACCAGTAATTAGCTGGACGTCGCTATATGACTAAAATACTGTCAAAGCGACGATAAACTCATATAGTCTAGTCAAGTCTAGATTCAATAGGTGTTTAAGTTTGAGTCTGAGATTGTACTTTAGTATTTTCAAGAACAAGGGGCCTGCTGTATTAACAGATAAGTAAAGACTTACGGGAATGTGTCTCCATGTTTCTCTAGGAATGGTATCACTATGGTGTTGAACTCTGCCTCAATATTTCTTAAGTCTCGATCCACAGCCTCTACCACTCCTGTACCTTTTAGTAGACTTTCCCTCTCTGCACTGGAGAGAAAACAAAAATGAGAATAAGAATGAATTGAAGGAGGGGAAACAAAACAAGAGGGCCATGATGGCCCTGAATCGCTCACCTGAGTACCATTGCTTCAACTGATGTCAAGGTTTTTAAACAGACAAGGATTCTGATATAACTTAATCTAAAACATTATACCCCTGACAATACTACACACCAAATACCTAAGCAATGGGCCATATGGTTTCAGAGAAGACTTGGGCGCAGGGTCATTTATCACCGCAGGGCCAAGACTTTGAAAATCTTTGTAATGAACCATTAGATGCCACTACATACCAAAAATCTTAGCTCTAGGCCTTATTGATTCATAGAAGAAATTTTTTAAGATTTTCCTATTTAACTCTATGAAAACCCCTGGTGTGGGGTCATTTATCACCATTGGGTATGATTTGTACAATCTTGGTAGTGGCCCATAAGATGATGCTTCATACCAAATATCTAAGCTCTAGGCCTTATGCATTCATGGAAGAAGATTTTTTAAGATTTTCCTATATAACTCTATGTAAAACAAGTGACCCCTGGTGCTGGGTCATTTATCACCATAGGGCTATAATTTGTACAATCTTGGTAGTGGCCCATAAGATGATGCTACATACCAAATATCTAAGCTCTAGGCCTTATGGATTCATGGAAGAAGATTTTTTAAGATTTTCCTATATAACTCTATGTAAACAAGTGACCCCTGGTGCGGGGTCATTTATCACCATAGGGCTATGATTTGTACAATCTTGGTAGTGGCCCATAAGATGATGCTTCATACCAAATATCTAAGCTCTAGGCCTTATGGATTCATAGAAGAAGATTTTTTAACATTTTTCTATATAACTCTATGTAAAACAAGTGACCCCTGGTGCGGGGTCATTTA
>CM037795.1:11270928-11298033 GCA_021229015.1 Solen grandis
ACTTTGTGCTCAGGTGAGCTAAAAACATTATTTTGAGAGACAAAGTATCTTTAAAAGCTGGCCAATCTCATATCTGGACTAACTGTGTATACATTTCAAAGCTAACTCTACATATCCTAATGTTCAAAACACTGCTAAAAACAGAACCAAATTTGTGTAAGTGTGGTTCCCGGCCACATATTCACCAGCAAACAGTACTGATAAGAGATCGAGTACCACGCTTATTCGGAAAATGAATCTGTCTGAAAAAATGATGGCAGTATTGCGGCAAATGTTGTGGTTTGTAAATTATGCAATTGTTTTATCAAATGTTCGGTCGGAACAACACTCTTTATGACTCATAATGGACACACTAAATTCGTCTGCAATATTATCCTCACGATACATTTTCAGCTGTTTCATATATATATATATATATATATATATATATATATATATATACAACTATAAATTAAATATAATATCCTGTTTACATTTCTTTTTACTTCATGATTTCGACCTTTATGATTACATACATTTTTTTTCGATTTTTGAGCTGAATAAATCGCAGCCGTACTGAAGGATATCACAGTGTGGAATCTACCAAGTTCTTCCATTAGTTTTGTAAGATAATGCAGCAAACATTTTGATTTTTCACAAGAAAAATATGAAGTGATTTCACTGATAAGACCACAGGCATGTGAAATAAGAAATTGACACTTAACATGTTTTAATTGTTAAAAGACTACTGATTATCCCTCGCCGATGGAGTCGGGAGGGGATATTGTTTTGGCGTCCGTCCGTCCGTCCGTCCGTCCTTCCGTTGTTTTTTCCGTTTAACGAAACTATGGCAACGATCATTGCCAATAGGAGATGCCCATATCCTCGGCATGTTTCGATCGGACCATTTAACCCAGAGTTATGGCCCTTGATTAGTTATGCAGTATGTTTACAGAGTAACATTCGTTTCTGTGCCATTTCTCTGCAACTCCTGACTGGAACTTAACGAAACTTCATGGCAACCATCATTACTAATAGGAGATGCGCATATCCTCGGCATGTTCCGAATGGACCATTCAACACAGATTTATGGTCCTTGATTAGTTATGCAGTATGTATACAGAGTAATATTCGTTTCCGCGCTATTTCTCTGCATCTACTGACTTGATTTTAACAAAACTTCATGTCAACCATCATTACCAATAGGGGATGCGCACATCCTCGGCATGTTTTGATCGGACTATTTAACCCAGAATTATGGCCCTTGATTAGTTATGCAGTATGTATACAGAGTAACATTCGTTTCTGTGCTATTTCTCTGCAATTACTGACTGGATTTTATCGAAACTTCATGGCAACCATCATTACTAATAGGAGATGCGCATATCCTCGGCATGTTTCGATCGAAACCATTTAGCTCAAGAGTTACGGCCCTTGATTAGTTATGCAGTATGTTTACAGAGTAACATTCGTTTCCGCATACTTAAATTTTGTCCGGAGCATAGCACAAAACGTATAAGAGGTATCAACATGAAACTTAATAGGTAAATAGATCTCAATGAGAGTAAGTGCAGTGTACAAGAGCCGCAATTCTGGTTTGTGTAATTTAAGAGTTATTGACCTTCGTTATTTTTCATACTTAAAGTTTGTCCGGGGCATAACTTGAATTGATGTGCCGTACACAAAAGTGCAATTAATGATACTAAAAAAACACAAAAGCTCCATAACCTCTGATGTCTTTTTGCTGCCCCTTGTCATATATATTTTTCCTTTGTAATACTATATTATAATATTTAGTCGAATACATATATTTGAAAGAAATAATTTTTAAAATGCTCTTTTGGAACTAGTATTTATACGAGGAGCATCCATCGGTTCTACCGATTCTCTTGTGACCATCTCTCGATCAAGTTTCGACATAGGTAAGTGGATGGTGGCTGGCAGAAATATGCCACCATATGAGACTGACTTCTTGTGCGCCCTTTAAAAGCTAGTGATGTGATTTTCGGTTGTAGATATTTTGAAGAATCAGTTGTGCCATGATGTCAGTGTGTTAGTGTGATCAATTTTCAGTTGTAAGAATTGTAAGTATTTTGATGTTATTAACATTTGTCAAGCTTTGACAAGAAATATCTGGGTTGACCTGTGTAAATGTCTTGAATTGACAGATAGTATGAGGTAAAAAGACGACAAAGAATTTGCGTTATTGCTGAACAGACTGCGTGCAGGGAACCAAACATAATCAGATCTTGGAAGTTTTGAGGAACTTTTGTACTGACAGTTCAATAGACAATAGAAAGGAGTTTGGTCGAAAAGAAAGTAGAATAGGTGAGTTTCGAGTCAAGAAAAAGTGAGTTTCGAGTAGATTTGAAGATATAAATGTATTCGTAATGCATTGTTACTCCCTTGTTACGAAGATTTTGTCGCCAAATGTTTCGGGAAGCAGAGGTTTTTCGCAGAGCAAGTATTAATCAAAATATCGTTTAAACCCATCGAAAATACAATTTAATTAATTAATTAAATAATTCTTATAGTCGTTGACACAGCTTTTTTACCGACTCTTTGACGAATATGAATAAAATCAGTGCCACACACACACACTTGAAAACCATACAAGGTATTGACTTGAAACTTCATAAATAAGTAGATCACTACTTAGAATCAAAGGTACCCGGTACGTTGCTGTCCATTTAAAAAAAATTAATGACCGTAAATTTAATAAGAAGATAGGTCACTTCTTCCACTAAAAGCGTACATCATGTTGTTTCAATTGCATAACCAAAGGATTTTAAAATTTGGGAATTCCTTTACACGTGCGAAGTCGAAAGCGTGTTTGGTCGGAAGAGATCTGACCGACAGAATTTCGTCAATTTCTCCAATGTAAAACTATAGAAGAATTAAAGCCACAATATCAGTGTTGAATTGTATGGACAGATACTGATAAAAAAAAACAAATATACCTGAAATGAACACTTGTGCTTACTTGAAATCTATTGTTTTGAGATGATATTTTGACTAAATCGAAAACAAAACTACACCAGCAATGTCACCGAGACGCTCGACAGAATCCGCAGCTGATCATCGGTCAAGGTCGAGCCGGATGAATTTTTAAAAAGGCTGAATAAGATGAAAAATGAAATAACAAGTAATCTGTTTTTGGTTTATTTGTTTCTTTTATCAGCATATGTCCATACAATTCAATGCTGATATTGTAACTTTAGTTTTTCTTTAGTTTTACACGGGAGAGATAGGTGAGATTCCGTCGGTCAGATCTCTTCCGACCAAACACGTTTTCGACTTCGCGAACTGTTGTAGCGCGATTCCTTTGGCAAGTGAGTGTTTTTTGTACCTGATTGTCTTTATTCATCCCTTCAACGCAAAATAATACCAATTTTATGAAAATCCACCAAATTTCAAAGGATTAACGGCAATTGAAAAGACACGATGTACGTTTTCAGTGGAAGAAGTTACCTACCTTCTTATTATATACATGTATATGGTCATTGATTTTTTTTTATTGGCAGCAACGTACTGGGGTACCTTTGTTTGGAATATTGTTCTGACTGAGAACCATAACTCTAACAAGTCTGGATTTTGATTATCTACCTTTATTTTTTTATATTTTTGGAAGCCAAACTCACAAAGTCACAAAGAAAGACCATAAACTTGAAACTTGAAACATTATATGATAGCAAGTAGAAGCAGTGCAATTACCAAGAACCATAACTCTGTCTGGTCTGATTTTTTTTATTATGTCCCTTTATTTTATATATCAATATTTGTCAAGAACAAAAATCCTGAACTATTCGAGTTACTGATTTGAAACTCAAAATATAAATAGACAGTGAGTAGCAGAAGTGTTATGATTATGAAACATATTTCTGTTGGGTTTATTTTAATTAGCTCCCTTTATTTTTTAATGATTTTTTACCATTGCTTTAGGAGTAAAATCTACATATTTGACAAACTTACTTCACACGTGAATGGCTTTTATTTGACATCAATTAATTGACACCTGACCTGCTTAGACGGGGGCATAGTGTTTTTCGAACACATCTTTTTGTGTGTGTTGTTTGTGTTTGATTTTTTTTTTGCTGAAATAATGTTTATATTTAATGTTGAATTACAAACCGAGGTATACCTCGGAAAATATCCCTCGTTATGATAAGATTCTACATACAGATCAAGGTGCATACCGTAATAGTGAGGTATGAGTCACACATGGGATACCTCGCTCAGATAGTAAAAACGTTACAAGACACTACGCCTGTGTGTAGATAGATGGTGTGTCCGTGCAGGTGTAACGAAGATGTAGTTACCTAAAACTTACAAAAGTTACCTCCCTTCGACAATTGTTTATCTGTTTGCCGCCGATGATTCAAATAAGAGAGATCTTTTAAGAAACGCCCAAAAGAGGTATTTTTATCAATGGTTTTATATACTTACCTATTCCTGAGTTAATTCCATTTCATGACTATTAATTCTAATCATTATCGCTTTGTAAGCATACATTTTCTTTCGTATTAATCGATCATATAACCAGACGCTTATTAAACAAATATATATGATGAATTAACATTCTTGGGCGCTTGCATATTGCTATGGTAAACTAGAGGGCGCCACCGTACCTGATCAGTATAAAAGGCGAGAATTTTATTCACATTCAGTTCTTTTGCTCCCGTCCGTTGAAGTATCAACATCGTAAGAGTAGAACGTATATGGATATAGGGAACTGTGGTGTCTTTAGGCAAGTGTTGGGAAACCTCCAGAATTATTACAATGCTGGAGAAACCCCAGAACTAGTCCTGGGTCGCCACATCCTTTTATTTATAGTAATATAAGGATATCTTTTAGATGTTTAGATGGTTTTTGAACCATAGATATTAAGACGTATTTAATAGTACTGAGAGTGCTAAAAAACCTAGTTTTTGGTTCGAAGTCAAGGTTTTTGATATAGGGAGTAGCGTTTTGATTCTAATCAAGTATAAAAGTCTGGTTTTGTAATCATTGGTTGATTCTTGTATTACTTAATAATTGTTTTAATAGGCAGGAAGCCAAATAAATCAGTTTCAAATCATTTTATAATCAGTAAAACTTTTGAACTTTTGTCTTATATGTGTTTATGCGAACAATCAATAGGCCAAGAAGCCCAGAGGAAAATTTATATCTGTAAGGATTTGTTTCTATAGCAAAGTTAGCTCGGTACACGTTACAAAATTTGGTGGCAGCGGTGGGATTTATTAAAACTATCCCCAGTTCTAACTTACCCAAATGTCTCAGAAAATGGACCCAGAGTCAGTTAATGAAAGCATGCTTCCCTTGGAAGAAAAACTAAAGAAGCTCAAAACTCAAAGAGAAATAACTCGGCTTCAAAATGAAATAACTTTGCTTGAGCAGAAACTTTTAGGTTCCTTGCATCAGCCCCTCACACCTAAACATGAACCTGGGGTGGTTTCAATGAATCAGACACATGGTTTTGACCTTCAATCTCCCAATCAAGACAATTATGAGAGGTTTCCAGACAACCCTCCAGTATTGACCCCAATAATGAAACCCAGGTCCAGAATAAGTGATCCTAAAACCAAAGACGTTTCATTCGATCTCAGAGAAAAACCAATGTTTTCAACTCCCAAACAAACTTTAAAAAACTCATTTTCTCTAGAAACTAAGCCAAACGATTATAGACAACCCGGTGTCAAAGTAAAGCCAGCCACATATGATGGCACAGGGTCATGGCATGATTACATTGCACATTTTGAAGTTTGTTAAAAAATAAATAGCTGCACTAAAGAAGAAAAAGTTCTTTACCTTTCAGTCTCTCTTCGTGGCCAGGCACAGGGTCTCTTGAGTAATCTGTCCCAAGATTCAAATGACTTTGATAAGTTAAAAACTGCTCTTGGTGAGAGATTTGCTCCCCCAAACCAAGCGGAGTTACACAGGGCTCAGCTTCGTGAGAGACGACAGAAAGCTTCGGAAACACTCTCAGAAATGGCACAAGACATAAGAAGATTAAAAAATCTTGCTTATCCCTCAGCACCTGCGGACGTAAGAGAAGTTTTGGCAAAGGAGCAATTTATAGACTCCCTGGTAAGCTCTGATATGAGACTTCGAGTCAGGCAATCAAGGCCTATAGACCTGAATGATGCTGTTCGACATGCTTTGGAATTGGAGGCTTTCAGCAGGTCCGAAAAGAAATTCAAAAAAGGTAAAGGGTACCTCCAGTCTGTAGCTGAGACAGAAAGTCCCGGTTATAAACAAATCGTGACTGACTTAAAACAAATGAAAGAGGCTATATCAGAAATGAAGCGTGGTTTTGAAAGATTGAAAAACCAGAGGTATGGTTGCCAAGAAAGGCCAAAATTTCAAGCTAGTAGGAACTTTCAAAACAACAGTAGAAAAACAATCAAGATGATAAGAGGAAAAAGTGCTTTAAAGTTAAGAAACTGTCCAAAACAAGAGAATGATGAAACACAGGACAATGTTAAAGCTTCATCTTCCCACAGTATCAAATGTTCTAGCCCAAAGGGATCTGGCTTATTCGTTAAAGCCAAGGTTAACAATTTTATCGTGGACTTTCTTATTGATACAGGAGCAACATTAAGCATTATATCATCACGAGTATGGAACAGGGTTGGAAATATGAAAATTGATAGCTTCACCCCGCAAATTGTTTCCGCGTCAGGGTCACCATTGGATGTTCTGGGAAGAACTGAAATCATGATAGAGATAGAGGGCTCAAAATATCGGGTTCCGGTCATAATTGCAGATGTGGACGTAGATGGAATATTAGGTTTAGACTTCATGAGGGCAAACAATGTGGTTACGGATGTTGTAAACAGTACCATGTCTGTTAATGGGACATCATGTTCTTTACAGACGGCCGGAAAAATAGGTTGTTTCAGAGTGGTTGTTTCAGAGGAGGTTTCTCTTAAACCTAATACAGAAACTGTGATTTTTGGTAAGGTCGCTGAAAGTGAAAATTTAAGGACCAATGATTTGTACCTTGTAGAACCCTCTGAGAAACTTTTGAAATATTGGTGATAGCCTAGTAGCTAGGTCCCTCGTTACTGGTTCAAAAACTGTACCAATACGAATCATGAATTTGTCCCACCAAGAAAAAGTCTTTAATGTTGGCACAAACATAGCAACAGTTAGCCCAGTAATAGAGGTGCAAAATACGGGTTCCAAACCAAGAAATATGACACAGATGCCTGAACACTTAGTGGACTTATATGAAAGAAGCACTGAAGGAATGAGTCCAGAAAATTGTAAGCAAATTGCCGGCATATTGAAAAAGCATAGCAGTATTTTCTCAAATTCAGATGAAGACTTAGGTCGAACAGGTATAGTAAGACACAGGATATCAACAGGAGATGCCAGACCAATAAAACAAGGTCTCCGAAGGGTTCCAGCAAACCTTACGAACGAAGTTCAAAAGCAAATATCACAGATGTTGGACAGAGATGTAATTGAGCCGTCAAGCAGTCCCTGGGCTAGCGGAATTGTCCTTGTCAAGAAAAAGGATGGAAGCTGCCGCTTTTGTGTGGATTATCGCAAGGTAAATGACATTACAGTGAAAGACGCCTACCCACTGCCCAGAATAGATGAAAGCCTTGATCAGCTTGCAGGCTCAAAGTGGTTCTCTTGCTTAGACCTCAACTCTGGTTATTGGCAGGTCGAAGTTGAGCCAGAAGATCGTGCCAAAACTGCTTTTGTGACCAAAGAAGGCCTGTTTGTATTCAAGGTGATGCCATTCGGACTGTGTAATGCGCCAGCAACTTTTGAGAGACTGATGGAAAAGGTACTTGCTGGACTGCATTGGAAAATTTGCTTAATATATCTTGATGATATCATTGTGACAGGGAAGACCTTTGAAGAAATGCTTCAGAACCTTGATTCTATATTTCAGAGACTTAGTGATGCTGGTCTGAAACTCAAACCAAAAAAATGTCATCTGTTTAGACGAAAAGTTGAATTCCTTGGTCATGTTGTTTCAGAAGAAGGTGTAACCACAGATACAAAGAAAACTGAGTGCATTCGCACTTGGCCAAAACCAACCTGTGTTAAAGAATTAAGGTCATTTTTAGGAATATGTAGCTACTATCGCAGGTTTATTGAGAATTTCTCACAAATCGCCAAACCTTTGCATCGACTAACTGAGAAGAACATTAAATTTGAATGGTCAGAGGTCTGTGAAGACGCATTTTCCTGTTTGAAAAAGAAGCTAACAGAGGCCCCCATATTAGCCCATCCAGACTTTTCAAAAGGTTTCATTTTAGATACAGATGCAAGCAACGATGCTATCGGAGCAGTACTTTCACAGAAGATTGAAAACAAAGAGGTTGTTATAGCTTATGCTAGCGGGACCCTCACCAAGTCCGAACGCAAGTACTGCGTAACTCGGAAAGAATTGCTTGCTCTAGTACATTTTGCTAAGTACTTTAGGCATTATTTGATAGGGAAACCTTTCATAGCTAGAACAGATCATGGATCCCTAAGATGGTTAACCAATTTCAAAAACCCAGAAGGCCAAGTTGCACGTTGGCTTGAGACACTGTCTTCGTATGACATGAAGATAGAGCACAGACCTGGGAGGCTTCATGGCAATGCTGATGGAGTTAGCAGAATTCCATGTCGACAGTGTGGTTTGTGTAATCATGGGGAAAACATCAGACAGCATAAAGTGTCTTCTGTCCAACCGATCAAGATCGGCAAAGATTAGTCTTCTGAACGCGACTTTTCTGTTCCCTTGATAGAGGCTCAGGACAAAAACCCAGATATTGCAATTGTAAAGCAATGGTGGAAAGATGGAAAGAGGCCTGACTTCAAGCACATCTCAAGCAGTAGCTATTTCTTGAAATCTCTTTGGAACCAATGGCAACGACTCGAGGTTGTTGATGGTCTGCTTGCAAGAAAATTGGATGTATTAGGAACGTCTATAACGTACTGGCAAGCAGTGGTTCCTTTGAATCTGAGACGCCAGGTTTTGACATATTGTCATGATGTTAAAGCATCAGGTCACTTAGGAGTAAAGAAAACTCTGAATAGAGTCAGACAGAGATATTATTGGCCTGGTTTGCAAAATGACGTTAGGAACTATGTTGCAGGATGTCAGGCTTGTATGAAGCGAAAAGCACAAATACCAGGAAAGAAAGCACCAATGCAGATTTGTGGAAGTGGATATCCTATGGAGAGAATAGCTCTGGACATCCTTGGAGAACTGCCACAAACAGAGAAAACAAGTATATAGTGGTCATTGCTGACTACTACACTAAGTGGACAGAGAGCTTTCCCATGTCGAACATGGAAGCCAAAGCAGTAGCCCGTATAGTTGTGGAAGAAGTTGTTACAAGGTTTGTGGTGCCGCGTATTGTACATTCAGACCAAGGCAGACAGTTTGAGAGTGAGCTCTTTGCCGAAATGTGCAAGTTGCTTCAGATTGAAAAGACCCGAACAACACCATATCGACCCCAATTGGATGGGATGGTGGAACGATTTAATAAGACACTGGCCACAATGCTCAGCATGTATGTTGATGAAAACCACCAAAACTGGGATACACAGTTGCCATACGTAATGATGGCATATCGATCTTCCCAACATGAAACAACTGGTATGACACCGAACTTGCTTATGCTTGGTAGAGAGACATCAACTCCTCTAGATCTCTTGTATGAGATGCCTCCAAGCATAAAACGGGTACCACCTAATCAATGGGTCTGGGAGTTAAAAGACAATCTTGAGTCGGCACAAACCTTTGTTTGTCAGAATACCCAACAGGCAATGCTAAGACAGAAAAAGTACTATGATACTAAGCTTAAGTGTGAGCAGTTTGAACCAGATGACCAGGTATATGTTTATTTTCCTGTTAAGAAGGTTGGCTGTTCATCAAAGCTGACTTCTTATTGGCGAGGTCCCTTCAGGGTTGAAAAGAAGATATCTGACGTACTGTATAAAGTCGACTGTGGTAAGTCTGGTTCTATACAAGTTATACATATAGACAGAATGAGAAAAGCACATTCTCAGTTATTTTACGAAGAACCTGAGACAGAAGAAAAACAGGAGTGCTTAACTGATGATAAAAGTAAGGATGAAGTGATTGCGTTTTCAGAATCAGAAGAAGATGAGAAGGAAACACTGCTGAAAGAGTTAGAGAAGGAAAATGACATAAGTAGGTTTGGTAGAAAGAGACAGAAACCAGTTTGGGCAAGAGATTATGCCTTTTCTGTTTTCAGACCTGATATGCCAAACCTCAAGCAAACACCAAGAAAGGATCCCCTCTGCTCCCACTGCAAAGAGAAGATCAAAGCAGAGGAATATTCGGAGCATATCAAAGTGTGTTGGCACCAACGTTTCAGCTGTAATGCATTCAAGAAGACATTCAAGGAAGCTGTGTACCTGAAACGTCATGAGCGGAAGTTTCACGGCACAAGTGGTGGACCCAGTGAGCCTTGCTCATCTGACAAAGAGGATTGGGATGATGACCCTTCTATCAGTTTGGAACCTGAAGAAGGCCCTTCAGATTTACTTGAAGGAAGGATCATCAGAAAGACAACGACTCCTGAGCCAGTTAAAGCACCTAAGAGGAAATGTGTTGAACTTGAAAAGCCAGAAACTGTAGCAAAGCGCAGGGAGGAGACAGGAGTGAGTGCTGAGATAGGGGATACGAGAGCAAAGAAAGCGGAGGCTGTGAAAGTTGTGTTTAGTGTATAGAGTGATAAGGATGGGAGAGTTGTTCAGAAGTTCTCGATGGATAAGAATGAAGATAGAGTGATGGATACGACGTATGTAAGGGCAGAAGGTTCCAAATTGGGTGATTTTGAGATGTGTATGAAAGAGTTTGTTCCAGCAGGTTGTACTGTTAGGCCAGAGGATATAGTTCTAAAGTGCGAGGGAGGCCGGTTTGAGGTTGACATAAAATATCAGTGAAGAAGTACCTGAAATGACAAAATAGACACATACATTCAGTCTTTAAGTTTCTTTATTTTATTTTTTTTCATTAAGTTGTAAGGTTACAACATTAAATCATTGTTTTGTTAGTTGTGTGTTCTTTTGATTATTCAGTCGGGATGACTGTACCCGGAGGCGTGGGTAATGTAACGAAGATGTAGTTACCTAAAACTTACAAAAGTTACCTCCCTTCGACAATTGTTTATCTGTTTGCCGCCGATGATTCAAATAAGAGAGATCTTTTAAGAAACGCCCAAAAGAGGTATTTTTATCAATGGTTTTATATACTTACCTATTCCTGAGTTAATTCCATTTCATGACTATTAATTCTAATCATTAATCGCTTCGTAAGCATACATTTTCTTTCATATTAATCGATCATATAACCAGACGTTTATTAAACAAATATATATGATGAATTAACATTCTTGGGCGCTTGCATATTGCTATGGTAAACTAGAGGGCGCCACCGTACCTGATCAGTATAAAAGGCGAGAATTTTATTCACATTCAGTTCTTTTGCTCCCGTCCGTCGAAGTGTCAACATCGTAAGAGTAGAACGTATATAGATATAGGGAACTGTGGTGTCTTTAGGCAAGTGTTGGGAAACCTCCAGAATTATTGCAATGCTGGAGAAACCCCAGAACTAGTCCTGGGTCGCCACATCCTTTTATTTATAGTAATATAAGGATATATTTTAGATGTTTAGATGGTTTTTGAACCATAGATATTAAGACGTATTTAATAGTACTGAGAGTGCTGAAAAACCTAGTTTTTGTAGTTTAGGGTTAAGAGTGTTTAAACCCTTTGTTTTTGGTTCGAAGTCAAGGTTTTTGATATAGGGAGTAGCGTTTTGATTCTAATCAAGTATAAAAGTCTGGTTTTGTAATCATTGGTTGATTCTTGTATTACTTAATAATTGTTTTAATAGGCAGGAAGCCATATAAATCAGTTTCAAATCATTTTATAATCAGTCAAACTTTTGAACTTTTGTCTTATATGTGTTTATGCGAACAATCAATAGGCCAAGAAGCCCAGAGGAAAATTTATATCTGTAAGGATTTGTTTCTATAGCAAAGTTAGCTCGGTACACGTTACACAGGGTTTATAGCGAGTGTTTGTGTTTGTGCGAAGGAGGTGTGTTGTTTGGTGGCAAGCAACAGTGAACTATTATTTTTGGTATTTGGCATACTTACTTTAATTAGGAAGCCCTTTCAATTGATATTAGTTATTTTGCATCTGACTCCTTTGGTTGTGGCCTAGAGGGGGTATTGCCCTTGTACGTCGGCATTTTGTGTTTTACGAACACATCTTGTTTTCTGTTCCATTTTATATCTTATAGATATGCATTTTTATATGTTTTTACTGCGGGAACATGGCTGTGTGGTTAATGTTTAAACCACCGTACCACTCGCTTGCTTGCATTTTTGTTCAAACGTCCAAAGAATCACTCCAGTGGAGAAATCATTTATCTGCACCTAGAGATCGGCGCGATATCATGATGATGTCGGCCCACCGTCGGCTCTATATCGGCCAAATGTCGTTTTCTACATTGGCAGCAAAGAGGGCCGCTGTCAGGCCGACGTCGGGTTTATATATCGACCCGATATCTTGATGTCGGCCCGACGTCGACTGTGTTCGGCTGAATGTCGTTTCAAATATCGGTTGCAAAGTGGGCCACTATCAGGCCGACGTTTTAGTTTATATATCGGCGTATATCATCCTGACATCGGCCCGATGTCGACTGTGTACGGCAGAATGTCTTTTCTAATTCACTTAAAATGCATCATTTTCTTGACATAATTTTGAAAGCGCGATCAATATGTTACAAATAAATTTAACAGTGTAATACTAATTGCAAATACTCTTATAAAGAGTGGATTAAATGTCTATCGTGCAACTGAAATCAAGTATCTGTTCACAAAAAGTTTTAAATTTCAATGATAATTCGCGAAATTATGTAACATTAATTGGGCGCAAAAATTTAATGGTTTCCATAAACATAATTTACTTGTGACAATTAAATATGAATGTACAAAATATAACAAACACAACTTACTATCAATTTACTGTAAAATAAAAGATTAACAAGTAATTTAATTACAGTATAATTCGTCTGCAATATTTTATATGTAAATAAATAGGCCCCATTTTATGCCGGAAATGAGGACAAGTTTAATTTTCGGGCCTTTACTTTGTGGCCGGATTTTCAAGAAAAATAATACGTTTAAACGTTGAAACGTTATCAGCTTTTATCAATGTACAGTGATGAACATGTTAAGATAATATTTTATTTTATTTTACTATATTGAATTTTAAAGATGTGTCCAGAAAAAAAAATGACATAGGGCCAACGTCAATCCGATATTGTTGAAATGAATATAGAGAAATTAAAAAATAAATCAGATCGGTCCGATGTAGGTCCGATGTGGTTAATCCGATATATGCTAGACCTTTTTTGCCCTTCGTGTATGTTAGAATGATCGAATGACAAATAAATTCGACATTTGCTGTTTAAAGAAACAATTAGCGAGACAATTACATGTTCTGTACTATATCATTTCAACACTGGCCCATCGTAGGCCCGATATCGGCCCAGAGATCGACAAACTAGCCGATATACCGATATTATTCCGACATCGGGCCGATGTAGTCACGTTAGCTGGGTCATAATTTTAAAAACTGATTTCCATGAAAATTGACTGGCGTTTTTAGTATTTCAGCAAATTCCAGTATGTGTTTGGAACAATCCTAGATCTAACTAAAGTGACGACTTTTTTAATTCCTCTCTTCCCCCTCCTCCTTTCGTTTATACTCTGCAAGCCGGGAGAATTTGTACGATGAACGAACGTTCACCGTACAGTGAGGCTGCATAACGTGAGGAAGAAACGTATGGAACTCCGAAATACTAGTTTCTATATCCATGAACACTTCCCACCGGATGTGGTATCAAAGTGTCAGCGACTTGTACCAAAGCTGAGGCAGGCAAAACAGGAGAGGAAAAACGCCTGGATTGCGTATGACACCCTTTATGTAGAATGGAAACCGGTGAAAATGGACTAGGAATTACAGGAGCATGGTGTAAGGTTATTAGTGTGGAACTGTAACGGTTTGACTCGAAGTAAGCTTTCTGATATGTAATGACATTGTGGTTTTGTCGGAATCATGGACGGATAAAAACTTTGAAAACTCATTTTGTGATTTTACTTGTTTCAACTTTTAGAGGAAACCTCGGCATAAAAATGCTAAGAGAAATAGTTGGGGAATAGTTATATTTATTAGGGACATGCTATTACCAGGAATTAAAGTTATAAAGAATTGGTATGATACTGTGATATGGCTAAAATTAGATAAATATTTTTTTCAGCTTAAAGGATGATATATATATATGCTGTGTTTACATGTGGACTGATGATTCGCCCGTGGCTAGTCTTACAAATGTTGACTTGTTTGATATAATTCTAATGATGTTATGCTTTATGAAGATCTAGGTTCTGTCTTAATAGCTGGTGACTGGAATGCTCGCGTAGGCAATAGATGTGATTATGTTATAAATGACTCTATTAATTCAGATATAGATTATTGTGAATATCGGCCCGATGTACCTCTTGTCAGGGCTTCACAAGATCCCGTGTGTAACGCACGAGGCACGAAATCATTAGAGTTATGTAGAGCAACGTCACTACGAATAGGTAACGGTAGACATGGTGCGGACTCGAACACAGGGTCCTATATATATTTTAATCACAATCCACATACAACAATAGATTACCTTATGTTGAAAGAATCAGATTTTCCATTGATACATGATTTCAAAATTGGCGACTTCACACTGTTTGTTGACCATGCACCGTTATATTTTACATTACAAAGTAATGCAATAAGAACAGTAAATGACAATGAAAGTTCACAATATAGCTCAAACTACAGATGGTCAAACGAGAAAAAAGATATATTTAGAAGGGGTTTGATAGGTAAATTGCCACACTTGAATAAGGTTATAAATAATGTGAACGAATGTGACATTAATTCATTAGATAATCTAATAAGTATTTTTTCTAGTGCCTTTTGTGAAGTCGCTGAACCATTATTCAAGCATAATAAAAATCGATTCATATAACAACATCAGTTGTAATAACAAAGAGTGGTTCGATCGGGAGTGTATCGAAGCTAAATTACATTATCAAGACGCTTTATCAAATTATAACAATGCAAAGTCGTACGAATATAGAATGGAATTGTGTGAAAGAAAAAAGGTTTTCAAGAAAATTATTCATAAAAAGAAAAGGAGTTATATTCATAAACAGTCTAAGGAGTTAGAAAATATGAAATCAAGGCGCCTTAAAGATTTTTGGGCCTTCTTTAAGAAAACACAAACTTCAAGTAATAATATATCAAGTGATGAATTTAAGGATATTTTTCATTCTGCTTAATGACATCCATTCAACAGTATTAGACGATGTGGAAACATTTAATATTTTCAAAGCGATTTTAATGTTTATAATCCAACTTTTCGGGAACTAAATATACCCATAACCCTTAAAGAAGTATATGATGCAGTTGCCCCTGCGATTGTATTTTAAATGAGTATTTTATAGAATCATAGGATATCGTAGGTGGACATATCACAGACATTTTTAATAAACTGTTTAATGCAGGATATTTTCCTCGTGAGTGGTCACTGGGTTACATAATTCCTATACACAAGAAAGGAGATAAAATGACCCCAATAACTATAGGGGTATTATACTATTAAGCTGTTTCGGTAAATTATTTACTAGTGTTTTAACAAACCTCATAGAAAAGTGGATTGAAGAAAATAAAATTATGTCAGACGCACAATTCGGTTTCAGAAAAGGATGCAATACTGTAGGTGCTATTTTTGCTTTGCAAAATCTGATACAACATTTAGTTAGTAACAAGTTGAGATTACCGTGCGCGTTCATAGATTTGAAAAAAGCTTTTGATACTGTATATAGAAATGCATTGTGGTTTAAGTTATTTAACTTGGGGCTAGATGGGAAAATTATCGTGATCTTTAGATCAATGTATGATATTGTTAAATCTTGTATTAAACAGTATGATTCCTTTCCGGATTTTTTTTGATATTACAGTTGGTTAAAGACAAGGTTAAAATATCTCTCTGTTTTTTTTTTTTTTTTTTTTTTTTTTTTTTTTTTCAAGACTTGGAAATGTATTTGTAGAATGGGGCGGAACCTGGAATTGAAAGTTTTGATTTATAAATAATTTTGATATTTTGGTGTTATAGGAAAATCAAAGCGGATTTAATTTAAAAAATTAATTTTTGGGGGTTAGAAGTAAACACTTCAAAAACAAAAATAGTTGTATTTCGAAAAAGAGGCCCCATCAGACATGAAGAGCGATGGTTTTATAACGATGAAATTTTAGAAATTGTGAACGACTTTAACTATCTGGGTGTTGTTTTTAATTATACAGGTTCATTTGTATTAATAATTATTATATAACAGGTAAAGCTTCAAAGGCGATGTATGTTCTTCTTAAACATATCAAAGACTTAGAAATAATGCCTAAAATTTCATTACAATTATTTGACTCATTTGTTGGTTCAATTTTAAATTATGCATGTCTAAAGAGATTGAAAGATTACACATGAAGTTTTGTAAAAGTATACTTGGGGTGGGTCAAAACGCTTGTAATGCAGCTGTGTATGGTGAGTTGGGTAGATACACACTCTATGTTAACACGTGTTCAAATCATAAAATATTGGTTTAAATTGATACACACAGATACTATTTTACTAAAAACACTATATTATAACAGTCTTTATAACATCAATAGAAGAGACAGTTGGCCTTAGAAAGTTAAAGGTCTTTTAGATGAATATGGATTCTCAGAAGTATGGATATATCCTGAAAGTGTACATGTACCTACCTTTGTAAAAATATTTAAACATCGTGTAATTGACGTTTTTCAACAACAGTGATTTACTGATATTAATAACAATAGGATACTTTGTTATTTTTATAGTCACCTTAAGTGTACATTTAATCCTGAAGAATATTTGTCATTAATTGTATCTAAGCGGTTACGCAAAGAACTAACTAAATTACGCATTTCTTTGAATTTGTTAAGAATTAAATCAGCAAGATTCAGAGAAAAGATACCAAGAAAAACTCATATTGACATAGAAGATGAATTCCATTTTGAAATTAAGTGCAACCGTTTTTTAGACTTACTTAAGAAGTAAATAAAGAAATATTATTACCATAATACAAACATGATTAAATTTTTTCAACTTTCAACTCTTAAATACTAATAACAAACTTACTCTGTTAAATCTATGTAAATATCTCAAACTAGCTCACGAAAGAAGAGAATATTCTAGGAAATATTGAAATGCCTGTATCTCAGAATTATTAAGTTTATATATAATTTCCACACTTACTTTACGTGAAATCGTGTAGTATTTTCATCTTTATTGACTAATTTGTATAAGCATACTATCCATTCTCCGTGATATTCAAACTGATATGTATCACTGACTGTTAACATATGGTCGTCTTCCCATGTGTCACGTGTAAGTAATGTTCTGTTCGTGTATTTTGCTTGCACATTTTCTTTTTATGCTTTTGTCGATCATGATATTTGTGATCCTAAGCATGTATAATTGAAATAAAAGTTCAAGTTCAAAGTACTAAAAATATTTCTTCACTTCCGGTCAGACGCGTGCTGATAATCCCTACCTTGAAAAAGGTGCGAAAAACTTACTTGAGCCATCATTCCAGTGGGACTAAGACCACAATTACCTGCCCTTGGTTACCCTGTATCCGGATGTGCCTACACAGAAAATAGTGACCCTATTAAATGCTGAATTAAGGTGAGTTTTTGACTGAAAGACATGCAATAAAGGATTAAATTCTATAGAACACAGTTAAAATAGTCATACAATGCCCAATTAGGAGGCCTTATTGCACAACAACCTTAAATGTTGAGCATTACTGAGAGGGAAATTTTGAGAAAATTGGTGTGAAATGGCCGACCGGTGCACTAAATTCATACGTATGTTATTTGGCCTTAAATAGGTCAAAAAGTAGTCGGGTGACCCCATGTTTAAAATGTACAGAATTATTTCTCTTGAATAGATCTATCTAATGAGGGTAAGTTTGGGTGTCAATTTCCTTTACAGAAATTGTCACTTGCAAATATGCTTATATAGAACATATAGTAAAATTAATTGTGGTCTTAGTCCAGTGACGCCGCAAAATAAACTAACCCGAGTACGATTGAAGTTAAGGGCGATATGTCTTCGAAAATGTACGAAAATTGACTTCGAAATAAAAATTGAAAAATAGGTAGATATAGTGAAAAAATCGAAATAACGAAATTCGGATTAAACATTTTTTTTAGTTAAAATAAGAAGGGGAAAAATCGGGACCGAAAAAAAACTTCGAAATGGTGAGGAATTCGGTTTAACGATGTTCGGTTTGACGAGGTTCTACTGTATAATGCTTTTTTACCTAATTTATGAACTAAGGAATTACGCAAGTGTACATTTTCCTAAATAAATTTTGTGATTTTATCTCTTGAAAATTTTTAATACTTCTAAACTTAAACAACTAAGTTTGCCAATACAAGTCATTATTAAACGTTACCAGCAGCCATAGAAAAAATGATAACGGCACAAAAGAAGAAGAAGATGGTTGTAATCCAGAAACAAAAGAAATCCATCGCCGTGACGACGTCCATCCAAGACAAATCATCTTCAATTATTTCGAGCTCACTCTCCGGTTTTACTTGCCTTTTCTTGCATCTCATGCAACGCAACACCTGCATTGCCTTATGCAGCATTACGCATGCTACGGGGATTGGGTTTTTATCCGAGTCACGCGTCGAGAGGCGTTGTCCAATCAGGGTTTGTAACACTGCAACTGTGCTCATGGTGAGCATGGTACTGACAAACACGACCAGGTAAGACACATTGTTAGAATTGGGGGGAAGCTGATCCGAGATAATGGTTATAAATACGGCAAATGAGAGGAAAACTGTGACGGCATACGAGGCCCTTTCCCCTGAGCTGATTGGCAAAACGTATACAAAGATGGTCAAAACAGACAACAACAGAATTGGCATAATAACGTTGGAGATATAAAACGCCGGTCTTCTTTTCAACTTCATAGAGAAAGTGGCTCCTGCTTCTCCATTATAAAGGGCTTCGGCAGACGTTGTGATCACTGTCCATGATGGGTTTTCAGAGAAGATGGACATGTCAAATTTATGAGGACCAATGTTGAATGTTACGTGAGTTGACCTGTAGCTCCATGCAAGGAATTTCAAATCACAAATCTGTGTGTCGAAGGGAAAAAACTTTATGTCGATACTGCATGCGGATTCCACAATCTACAATGGCAAAATATGCTGGACAATAAACATGTTGATGTCAGCAAGACCAAAACAAACATGAAAGTAAGTTGGATCTTGTTGCACAAATATGTGCTTCACTCTCACCTAATCTTTCTGTATATAGCTTATAAATCTTGTAAAAGGATCATAGAAAGTGGCAGCTTCAGATGCATGGGTGAAACCTGGCTCCATATCGTTAGGCTGATATTTCCCGCCATACTTTAATTACTTTTTAATTGTCTGTATTTAAACATTATGTCATGTTTTTATTTCATGTTCATGCACATACAAATATGGACGAGCCTGACACAATATCTTAAAGATATCACCACACAGTCTCTGAGAACATTGTGAAAACCCCAATCAAGCATGGACTATTTATACATCATTATATAAACACGACAGTGAGGTCAATGTGTTAGCAAGCGTCTAATCAATCCGGTTCACCTTATCATACTTTCACTGAACCAAATCAAAAAAGGAATCTCGTTTGGTCGCATGCATATGAATTTTCCTGAAAACATGATGTTGATAAACTCTTTATGTCTTTGAAATAAATTATAAAAGTACAGCTTTGAAATATATCTACGTATTTGCTCGTCTTCGTCTTTCAGATATCATTCATCGTGAAAATGACTGTAAGTTGTTTGAGTCGAAGTAAACAGTGTGGTTGTGTTTGTGTGTGTGTGTGTGTGTGTGTGTGTGTGTGTTCATTCTTTTGCTTAGCTCACTTTGTGAGGAAGGAAGTTTATAGGTTTGTTTATTTTTGTATTTGAGTAAGGGTAAGAATTTGGTTACGGTTTTTGTGGGTGTTTTTTGTGTTAGATATTTTGCCTGAAATAATAGTTTAAATGGTAAATTACATACAGAGGTATACCTCGGAAAAATATACCTCGTTATGATCAGATTCTACATACAGATCAAGGTACATACGGTTACAGTGAGGTACAAGTCACGCATGTGTGTATGTGTGTGTGTGTGTGTGGATAGATGGTGTGTTCGTGCGGATTTATGGTGTATATTGTGCTTGTGCGAAGGAGGTATGCAGTTTTTTGGTGTTAAGCATCAGTGATATCTTATTATAAAGTCAACCATAAAAAAAAAAAGTTTCGACGCTTTCAAGACTTGAAATGTAATGTAAAATGACTCCGCAAAGTACCTGCAATGGGTCCCAGTAAATGAACCCATAGTAGTGTAACCAGACCATGGTATCTGGTTGAGAGTTGGTGCATGCGCCAGACACGGAATTGGCTAGTTCCACGTCAGGTCTCCAGATGTCATTCTTCGGCTGCAAAACAATATTTAAAAATAATAAAATATAAGTACATCTATGTTCAGTAACTAAAAGAACGTGTAAATAGGGTTTAGATAACAATGTACGGATCCATTGTCCAACACGAAGCTGGTATTAAACAAAAGGTTTATTTTGTAACTGATTGTTATCAGTGTACTAATTCTGTGATGGTAATTCGAATTTTATTTATCTAAGGTCGGGCTTTAAAATGTCATTTTTTAGAGACAAGGAAACTCTAAATATTGTGTCATATATTCTCTTTACAATTCTTTTTGCTATTGCTTATCGTAAAGATACAAATACAATGAAATAGCTTTTAAAAAACAAAACATACACGTTAAATGTTTGACTCAAAATATCTGAAATATGTACTATGAAAATATATATTATTACCCTACCAAGACCATGTTGACTTTTCATGTATAATGCACCACAACTAATCAAGTGCATCTTATATCATGTGACACGCACGTCGACCAATCGACAGATAGGTTATAGTTATAGTCTGTAAATTAGAATTTCTATTTCACTTTCCAAGTCTAAACAGGAACGATTTTAGTTTTATCTTTTTAACTGGCTCGGGCATATTTACCACATGTATCATTCGAAGCCCACCGTAATCTTCTGGATTCCAAACTAACTTCGGGTCTATCCATTCGACGTCTAAGTATGCAGAAGTTGTTAAACTCTCTTTCGTTTCGTCGAACGCCACAATAGCTGTAATGTAACACGGTTCTGGGTAAACCACTTTAATCGGGCTAATAATAACAACAAAAATAATGATTCTGTTTCAAAAATTTGAAATTGAATAGGTCACCGGTCTTGTTTTGCAATTGGAGAATGTCTTTATACTTTGTATTTTGTCGGTTTATGCCATTAATTGTTAAATTATTACATAACATTGGTAGGTCACAGATCTAATTTTATTTATATGAAACTTTCGGACATTACCATTGTCATCCAGGGAATAATTTTAGAACTTTCCCTAAAACAAACATCTTGAAAAGAAATCTACATCAAAACCAAGTAACTGAACTAGCAACAAGTTTCGGAAATTGGTAAAGGTCCCAGGATTTACAGTTTCCCCGATACATTCCTTTTGTATAAATAATGTGTGTAACATTATACATTTTATACTTTTTTATTGTTACCAGCGTATGTTACAGTTTACCATCACAATGTTTTGGGCATGTAAAGTGTAACATATTTCGGACACACAAAATGTTTGGGTAACACTTAAGGGATTGTTTTGCCAGTAAAGGACGTATATTTGTGTTTCCAAATAGTTCTCAGTAGCTTGAAATTGAACTTTTTGACCTATACTTTTTTCATGTTTTTATCAAGAAATCCTTAAAAAAATATTCAATGAAATACGAAAATAATATACATGTACTGAAAAATTATCTGTTAAAATAAAAAATGTTTGAAAATGAAGCCATTTTTCTTTCCCTTAAAATAAAAAAAAACAAAAAACAAAAAACAAAAAACTATAGCCTATTTTTTTTTCCATTTTTGTAGGAATAAAGTATCTGAGAGTATTTCAACCAACCCCTCACATAAATTAAATTATCGTAAATAGACTGTTAGTATTCTAGGATTATAGTAGTCTTCTATTTGTAGAAATTTTACATCATTCTTTTATATTTTCGTAATCAGCGCATTTTTACATATGTGAAATTGAAGAAATTGTAGCATACGCCCTGGAGTCAATGTATTTTCAATGCTTTACAACATATGCTACAAAGTTTAGTTTAATTCACCTGTTTTAAAACAGGGTCTCTGTATATACAGTATGAAGAGACCCTGTTTCAATATAGTTGGGTAGCAGATTGTACATGTGCATGATAAAAAACAGGCAAGCGTGAATATGGAAACTGTAGCCAACGTCTTTTAAATTGTATGTTAAAACACTCTCCATAGTAGTTGTTGTTGTATTAGGGTTTACCGTCGCTGCGATAGTATTTCAATCATATAGCGACGTCCAGCTAATTACAGGTGGAGGAAGACCCCGAGTACACAGAGGTACCCGTTTAGAACCACCGACCTACCGCAAGCCAGCTGGAGGGCTTCCTCACATGAAAAATCCGAAGTCCCTACCGGGATTCGAACCCACAGCGGTGAGGGGCTGAGAGATTTGTAGTCCATGACTGTAACCGCTCGGCCACGGCGGCCCCTCTGCATTGTAGTAATTAAGAATTGGAAAACACACAAACATAAAGATTTTATAAATCGGAAGTACATTTGATATTGTCGTCATATATGTAATATTTCAATCGTTGTTGTTTTGATTATATAACGACAAATATGTAAATTGGCTTATTGTCTTTTCTATGTTGTGACAAGTAACAAGACACAAAGTCATTTGAAATAGCAGTTATTGCCCCTTATTCTGCCAAATATGCCCAGTCAAAACAGAAAGATTACACAGGGTTTAATGAACCATGAACGAAAATCCATAATTTACACATAGTATATCGGCATCAAATCAAAGGTTTATTTACAGTTTATATGAGTTCATTTTAAGGGAAATAGCGGTCTAATGCTGTGCTGAAAATTTGACAAACCTTAAACGACTGGTAACAAACAAACCATAACTGCTCAAATAAAAGCATTGTTTTTGACTTTGACGACTACAAAAGTCTTTTCTCAAAGCGTCCTTTGCAGTAAAAGAAATTCATTTTGAAACAGATCTGTCTATTATACAACTAGGTCCTTAGCTTTCATATGACTAAAACGAGAAAGGGAGAGCAGGAAACGGAGAGAGAAAGAGAGAGAGAGAGATTTGTGAGGTACAAGTACTTACACATCAAATAATAGGATAGATTGACATGGACAGGATCTGATACGTTTTTAACTGGTCTGATCCTAGGGTCGTACGTCCCGTTTCCGAACAAGGCATCGTACAGCCTCGCCACGTCAGAATACGTAGAATTATCTGTCCCAACATATGCGAACGTATTTAGTCACTAAGAAAAATATTTAATTAACAAGTATAATTAGTAAAAGAGCGCCGTAGACCAGTGGTATCGAACTGCGAATACGAAGGTTTGGGGTTCTAAACAGTATTTAATTAAAATCCAGATTTTGTTTTTAGTTTGATGGCGTCACGATGAAATAGATTAAATCACATACTTTCATTAAAGAAAGAATGTTTGATAAGTCAGAAAAATGGAACAATATATTCACAATTAGTCTAAACTAGCATATTATAGTAAATAGATCGTTTGCAATGTTTTGTTTGTTTTGAAACCTACCTTATGTTAACAAAATAATAAATTAAGAAAATAATGATTAAAAAAAAACAGACGTAATTTCTTAGTAAATGTATTATTTACGAATCTCATTGTATAGACCATGCATTATTTATACACCTCCATGTATAATTTACGAGTACGAGTATTTAAGAGCGATTTTGTATGCATTGATACATGTAAAATCTTTACCTTCTTAACTTTTTACATCATTTTGACACATTGGCAATCAGAGCAAACCCAAAGCAGACCCCTGAAGGAGCTATCTTATCGGGGTTTCCTCTGTTTGCTTATACAATACTATCGCTCTAGTGCTTCACATTATATCCGACAAAGAAAGGTATTATGTATGATACACCATTTTATATTCTGTAAGCTAATATTCATAAACTCATACATTCGAACGTGCATATTAATGAAGTAAAAAGGGGTAACTACAGAAAAATATATGATTCGAGTAACTGCAAAAAAAGTTCCAAAAGAAATCTCTCTTAACTTTCATTGATCACCCCTCCCCCTTTCTCTCTTACTCTACTATTTTCTTTTTATGTTTACGAGTTCATTCCCGTTTTTATTTATTGTTTCTTTCTTTTATTCATTTATTTGTTATACAATATTATAATATAATTATCGATCTACACTAAATGACCCAATATTACCATGGGAACACATCACTCCAGGTATCAGCAAGAAGAAAATGGTGTTCATCTTGATAAGTGACTATTCACGTACGGGAGATAACTCCAGTTGTTTCCACAGTTTATACACGTAATCGATCTGAAATAATATAAAATAATTTTCGAAACAAGGGTATAAACAACATGGTCTGTAAAATCGTCTTCAGTACTCTGAAAACCACACTGAAAATGTAAACAATCAAAATAAGCATGTTAAAAAAATGTAACAATTTTTTGTAGAGCAAACTTTAAAAATGTACATTGGATACTTTCTGGAATGCGATCACATACGTGTTACCCTATAACTGCTATGAAACAATTTTAATCTTGTGATAACATGATATTCTATTAATTAAGAATGACCATATTTATTATATGGCTTTGGTAAAAACCATCAATTTAATCAATCAAATTCAATTCAAATCTTAAACACATTTATCTCATTTGGGGGACAAAAATTTTGACGGATTTTGGGACTTGGTCTTTATAAAACAGAAATTTATAGTGCTGCCCCACATGGATACCACGAATAATGCCAATCATTATCCTGACCATGAACCAACCACTCCTGGAATTACCAGTATATGCTGCGTACATAAAAAGGGGAATAACCCAGTATCATTTTACTGTTTTTTTGTTTTTTTTTTTTGTTCTTTTTCTTGTTTGACTGTTTGTTTTAATGTTCATTGATTTGTAGATCTATTATTTAAAACAAGTACGCTGTATGTAAAAATTATTCGATTAAACTGAATGAATGTCATTGATTACAAAGTCAATGCTTTCGTATCATTATTTCTTAACTATCAAAATTATATATTGATAAACAATATTGGTGTATAGCTTCATCTATTTATTTTATTTATACAGTTGACGTAGATGATATCGTTTAATAAAGAATTATAATATTTTCCTTAACTAATTTAAAAAGTAAAACAAAAAAAAATTCAATCTACATTGTCGTAAAGGAGCCCGTCTTCCGTTCTCTGAATGGATCTTTTACATTTCTTTCTTGCCTACATTTTCCTTTAGATTAATAATAAGTAAAATCCGTGTCGTATTTAATACTTAATCATAATTTTCAACAAGAATATGTGAATCTCTCTTGCCCCAAATAAGTCCAACATATTAAAATATGTTCAATAAGTTTGGACAATCCGTATTTATAGCATATATATTTATTAAAACAAATTAAATACAATTATATCGAGGGGTGAGAGCGAAACTATGCTAAGTGCATATAAATATATAAGCACTTAGCATAGTTTCGCTCTCAACCCTCGATATAGCAAATCTAAGCTTACTAAGTTTCATATTCAATCTTTTTTTTTCAATATATTAATATTTGTATTTCATGTATTCCTAAAGATTCAATATTTTGATATTTGTATTACATGTATTCCTAAAGAACATTGATATTCATTTTGCATTTGATTTCCAATAGCTATAGAATCAAGAAATACCCTCCCATTCGTTGTTGTTGTTGTTGTTTGTTTTTTGTTTTTTTTTTCTAAGATTTGAGTAAAATGTGTTTCTCGTACACTTAGTGTATCAACATATCTTTTCAAGGAATTATGTCATCAACTCTCGTTCGATAATTTCAAGACTGTGATAAACCCAAGAAAAATAATGAGGTCATTTGGATTTTTCTACAAGTAAACTTTTTTATGACAAGAACCTATATAATAATAGTATTACATTTTATTTAAAAAAATTGTAATGGAAGTACGTTGAAAAAGAAAATATCTTTATTAAAATTTTAAAAAGCAAATGAACAACAAATAATAGAAAAAGACGTGAGAGAAGAAATTTTAAACTAATTTTTAAACTAAAATCAAATTCAACAGAAGTAAATACAGAGAGCCTTTAATAAACACATTACATAAAAAATAACGAAATTAAAGGCTTGATTATTAAAACAAAATGACAGTATATTGAATGAAAAAGAAGAACTGGATATGTAACTAATTATTTCTGTAACTTAAGGAAAATTCACAATGAAACAAAGCACTTCCATTCATCAAACGTGATTAACAATTATCTCTGTTAATAGAGAAATTTTTTAATATGGCGTTTCATGAAAGACATGTATAAGCAAATTAAGTATTGTGGAAGAAGATGCAATTCTCTTTCAGATTATTTAGATTGTGCAAATGGATTGAAGTAAGGGGGGTAATTTCTCCGACACTTTTTGCGCTTTTTATTGATGTTGTTGTTGTATTGGGGTTTACCTAGTTGCGATAGTATTTCAATCATATAAGCGACGTCCAGCTAATTACAGGTGGAGGAAGACCCCGAGTACACAGAGGTGCCCGGGTAGAACCACCGACCTACCGCAAGCCAGCTGGAATGGCTTTTTATTGAGGATCTCAGCTATTTTTGCAAAATGAAACATTGTGTTCATTATCTCTAGGCGATATTTCTTTTATTCTTTTATCATTTGCTGACGATATGGTTATTTAAGGGATAGCCCAGAGGATTAACAACACAAATTTTGAACCCTTTTTAAAAAAAATTGTGACAAATGGGGGTACGGGGAAATGTTAGCAAAAAAAAAAAAAGGTAATGGTTCATT
>CM037795.1:11298133-11348133 GCA_021229015.1 Solen grandis
GGACTTTGGTATGTCACAGACATGAATTGAACTACAACCTCTGAGTTAGGGGATAAATAATCTAGGAATTTGGCCAACAAGAACAATAGGAGATGTTTGTATGATTACAGTGAGCAAGAATAATATATTCCAACAGTTAATTCAAGCCCTTTGAGAAACATACTCTCAAACAAGTAAGATCTCAAGCCTTTCAGCAGATGCCTTCATTTAGTCACTTCAAGTAGCAAATGTTGGTAAGATAATGTGAAAGCAGTATGGTAAACATCTCATTTTGGTTGAGCTCCAAATTTGTAAGCGCTGCGTCTCGGGTTCAAATCCTGATCTATGACTGCACATTGTCTACACCTGGTTATGTAATGCCCAATTAGTTACCCTTGTCGCTGTGAGATTTGTGTAAACAAATTACAATAATAACTGGTGTTGCATGCAACACATGAGTCCACTATTGGTGAGATGCATATAATTTTTGCATTACCATAGCAACCTGAACTTTGGTCCAAGAAAAAAAAGTGGCATGCAGAATCTCCATACTGCCATCTATTCGTAATTTTAAATCTTAAACGATTTCCGGATGACCAGATGGAGGGCAATTACCTATATTCTAATAAATCTGTAAGGTACTAGTTCTAGTTACTGGCAAAATGTGTGATCGTTACAGTATAGTTCTCTAGTGTATATCACACTTGGGTAAATCAAAAACATAGTTTTCTTTTCATTGACTAATTTTAAATACATATGCGTGTATGCTCTCGCATTGTATGCCATGGGTCCTGTGTTCGAATCCTTGTCCATTTTAACATTCTTTTCACCTGGTTACATTTGGTGCCAAAAATAGGGTTCATCTGCCCTTTGTTTTAACAAGATTCTATAAGAACATAGCAATTTGTTATGTCCTATGAATTCAGGGACACTTTCCAAATGCAGCATGTGGCCCTAAGTAAGAGATTTGTGTAAGTGCCAGTGTTTGACACTAACTCTTTAGCTGCATAACCTGGTGGAATACCTGCTTTGAAATTCAGGAATCCCTCCTGAAAATTAAAGAGTCCCTGTCGTGTCATTCAGACATATGACGGCGTTATTTATACAACAAATGGTTACTAGTAAGAAAGTTTTATGAAATGATTACATTGGTTTCCAGCAAATGTGAATGTTTAATGTACTTTTAATAGGAAAAGTGTCCCTACGTAACACCTGACATATCAATTCTGGTATCCAATCCCTATTTTTGGTGTCCTCGGGATTTCAGAACACTGTCAGTGTCGATCCCTGAAGTGCGCCCACTTAAGTCCTAGTCTGGCTATACATTTCTCTCATCTGATCATTTTGGTCTTACCATTTATAAATGTGTTGCCATTGGATTAAAAAAGAAAATATATAGTTGTTCTCTGTACTGTGACCCCAGGGCCTTATTAATTCAGAATTTGAGGAGGATGTTTTTGTTTCAATAATCCACAAAGTATTTATGAATCATTTGAACAGTGAATTCATTCTCTTGACCACCCTTACTAAAACCATTTGAGGGGTCATGTGTTCAAATCCCTGTCTGGCTTATTTTTTTCCTTAAATTGTTATATTACATTCACGTGTCTCATTTGAACTTGATGATCATTCTGTTGTATGATTCTCAATTATTACATCTATCATTTTTAATAATTATTTTTTTAACCAGTCATTCTATAAAAGGATATATTTCTTCGGTGGAACTGAGTAACATATTACTTCATTTATCATTATTTAGTAAAACATATTTAATGCTTATCGAGCTTTAGAATAAAGCTTAAGCAATGACAGAAATCTACATCTATTATTTACTACACAAACAAGTTTATCAAATAGAAGCACATGGTTTAGAAAAGATATTACAAAGTGTCCTAAATACGAAAACGAAAGTTGAAGCTTTCGTCAAAGCTGAAACACATCGTCTATAATTATAAAATGATTTTATAAAAAATAATAACACGAATAATGCCAATCGTTCAGCATGATTTGACCCTAGTTCATGCTTTAAACTATCATTCATTGCATTGGTTTCCTCAAGACAAAAAGTATCTACCCCACCCACTACTGAAATTATTGTACGTTTATATAAATAGACCCGCGTTACATCTCTAACAATGATAGCAGTTTGATAAAAACAGTAGATTAAATAATCAATAGAAATAGAAAGTATGTATGTACCTCTCCCTAATGAGCTAGATTGAAGATTTCGGAGTTATTTTCACAGGAGTTTCAATTTCGTTTAATAGGAAACAAGAACGATAACTCTAATTGAGTTTCCCAGGGTTGGCCTAAAACACGCAATCAAAATTATTTGACGCAATGGATGCAGTGTAACACGCAATGGAAATCATGTTTTCCAGATAGCATTACTGAAGGCTTATATCTAATTTTAAATTAAAAAAATATTGTTTATTTGCGTTTCCAGGAGGAGAATTTTTAAAGGTCACACACATTCATAGTGATGGTACACGGGGCATGCTCCCCCGGAAAAAAGTTCCTAATGTAATGGAAATGCATTCTGATGGGTATCTGGGAAGGAAAATTAGTTCTTTTTAAAGTAGTCACACACATTCATAGATAGGCAAAGTGCCTTGAAACTTGTGGTTGTGGGTTCGAATCCTAGTAGCTGTCAAACTTTTTCTTTCTATTCTACTAATTGTGGTCATCATCTGCATGGAGATTAAAAAAAACACACAAACATGATAATCTTGATTTTTTTTAATATAATAATCAATAATCAGTAGCAAAATATTTTTCGTAATATATATTTTTCTTCTAAAAATGATACCTTTTGATAAAAAATGAAAAGGGACAGTAAATTTTGTTTAGATTTTGCATAGAGATGTACTTAAAGGCATACAACACAATATTTTTTTTCAATTCTTCATAATGACGATTTGTGTGTGACTCCCTTAAAGTTAGATAATATATATACTGAAACTTGAAGGCAATTGATCTAAGCCTTCAGCGATATAATAATATTGCTTGGGTCATTTTATTTTTTTGCTTTAGCCTATAGCTGTGTAATGTTATGTTATTTACCAATAAAAACACATCCGTGTTTTATATGGTGCTACCTAAAATCTTTTATGCAAGCTAGCTTGCGAGTTCGAATCCAGCTAGAGAACTTAGTAATGTTAAAATTTTATTTCAATATACCTATGAAATAAATAAATAAGATAAAAAAAGGAATGAAAATATCTTACATATATAAAAGTAATTGATAAGGCTATTATTTCCTATGCACAATGCAGTAATGAAGCATTACTTTTATATCTGATATGTCCTCTATTTAAAAAACAACAACAACATTATTGGTTTGTATTCTTATTAGATTTAAATTACATTGATTAAAATATTCTTGTTGATTTGTTATTTCAAATTTGATGTTTTCCATTTCAATAAAACTCATGTAAATCTTAAACATTGTAGGAGAGAGAGAGAGAGAGAGAGAGAGAGAGCAATATGCTTGTTGTAATATTAAGAAAATGTGTCAAGATTTTTATGTAATAGATCTAAAAAACAAAAAAAAAAAAAAAAAAAAAAAAAAAAAAAAAAAAAAGAAATACGGTATCTTTAAGAAAAGATACTCGGCCTTGGTAACCAGCTTGATGATTAATGTCTGAATGGTTTAACATGTAATAGATTTTGTTGTTGGTTTAATAGTTGTATAATTGCTTTGAAATACCACGGATCCAAATAATTTGTACAATCTTGGTAGACACACGGACCTATATACTGGTATATAGGTCCGTGGTAGACATTTACAGCCTTAAAACATCTGCACATTAGACTTCGTTTCGCAGGCTACAAAACGAAACCGGATGTTACGTTTTTGTTGAATATAAGATCTGTCAGGGTCGAACAATCAATTCCGAAATCTATGTGTTTCCTATTTTTTAATTTAAAAAAAAAAAAACAATGGGAATTTAGCAAAGTATATAATATTTAGTTTATAATAACCAATGAAAAGCCTATTCTATTCCGCTTCATTACTGCGAGTTTCACAGGAAGTCTGAGTGAAAATAAACGGCCTAACGGCCGAAAAAAAAAAAAAGACATACCCGGTAAAAGCATTTAAGCAGCCTGTCGGCTGTAATTTTCATCTGTGACATTCAGGCGCTTAATTGTAATATACACAGTATAAAGCTGAACGCGTCTGACTGATTCGGATTAAAGCAGTCACAGTCACTATGTGATGTTGCCGACAGCAGATTCTCTATCAGTAGGGGGTCTCGGAAACAGCAGGGGCCTGGTGACTGGTGAGGAACAAGGGACACACAATGGGGATTTCCACTACAGAGCACAAAAAGTAACCCAAATCACGACAATTTTATATACTATATTTTCTATCCTAGAAAATTGTATGACCAAGCCAGCCGGGGGGGGGGGGGGGGGGGCACGTGTCCCCTGTGCCCCCCACCCTGGTGAAACCGGGCCTGGGGCCTGTTATTCCTGCGGAGCAATTAAAAATCATCATCATCCTTAGTGATCGCCTCACTCTAAGAAGAGTATATTCGCGATTTGGAAATCATATGAAAATGTATATGTAAAAGATATATAAAATGTCTGTTTATTAATATTCTTTTCTTTCATGTTTTGTGTTTTAGTTAAATTGTATTTTTAAATTACATTTGGTAATTATGCATTGTTATATCAAATGAATGCACGTTTACCCCCGCATTGCACCTCAGCAAAACACGTAATGGAAAAAAATCCAAAAGCATCACTTTCCATTCGATGTATGCAGAGTAGTATTTTCAGCAGCAGTGGGTTTAAATCTCGAGTTGTACCAGTCAAATTACTGATTTGTCAAATATGTATTTGACTTAGTAAAAAGGTATATCGTATATCGCGTGCGCAAGCCATATGAAAATAGGTCCCATTTTTGCCACCGTAGATCTACATACTGTAACTGATAAATGGGAGATTATTGATGTATTGATGTATCTGTTACCTCCCTGTGATATTTACTAGGAGTTACTTAATATAATTTTATAGACTTGCCTTCATTACGGAGGGATTATCCGCCAAAACTCTATGGGTCTAGATGACAATCTTATATGTACAAGTTATTGTTTATATTTTATTGTTTTTATGTAATTTTCGTAAGCGATGCGAAGCGGAGCGCTGCGATAAATCTGTAAAATTTAAAATATAAACAATAACATATTTACAGTTTATCACGTAAGCCATACAGCTTTGCCTTTGTCCTCGAATTATGGATCCGACTCCCGATTGATTGACAGTAACCGTGATAGGTCAGAGTCAGTATCACTGGTTACATTGTATAAGGCTTCATTCAAAACATGACGTAATCAGTCACCATCGCAAAAACTCCACCCATATTTGCCCTAAGATCATATAGGCACTATACACCTTCATTTTTTTTTCAATATCACGACATCACTGATAATTTTCATTGTCGCATACCCACGGCCGATCGATAGATCATCTATCATCATGAATAAGTTAATCTGGGGTATTCGAAGATGGATCATTTTAAGAGAATCAAAAAACAACAACAAATGATTTAAAATATCTGCAAATGTAAAAGGGGGTCGAGATAGAGATAAGTTATATATGTGTATTTCAGCATCTAGCTTTGTTTAGAAATTCCCGCAACTTCATTTTGAGAAAATATTCCTGTGTCGGGACTTTTTGACATTTCATTCGATTCGTTAGAAAACATGAAATAAACATTTGCGTCAGAAAAAAAAGAAAGAAACCAAAACAACGAGATGTATTGAATATTGAAATTAGCTTTAGAAGTCCATGAAGTATCTAAAAATGCAAGGTTTTAGCAGAGACTTAAAAACAGAGATTGGCAGCTTATTCTTTGTCCATATTGCCCATCTGAAGTCTCGCGCGGCCAACGAGATTTCAACGAGACCCGGGCGAGATTGAAATTCAAATACCCATTTATGGTAGTTCCAATGGATATTAAAAACAATATCAGTAAGCACTCATTCTACATGTTTGCCTTTGAACATTTATGTTACTAACACCAGTCAAAACCCTTATCGGCAAAAATCGCGAATTAATCCTGCATGTACACGAGGCTATCATGTACCTCGGCGTTATCTCATGCCGCGCTAAGTCATATTGGACCAGTTATCTATCTGACTTTTGATGTAGTATTGTAAATTGTCTCTGTAAATAGGACAATAATTATTTAGGACGGGTTTCATGTAAACAGGTATGAGGCACACCCAATAATGCATAAATTATATCACGGCGCATCCATGACAGTGACACGTATATGTATGTTTAATTTTATCATTAATTAACAATTCCCTTTTTTATATAACGGAATACAAGTTTTAAAATTTTCCGCTAGCGATAATAGTACATCGATACATAGTAAACCGATTATGTGGTCCGAAAAACTCACATGTAGATAGGCCAGGATGTAGACAGGACAGGATGAAGGTCTTGTTCAAAAGATTGAGTGCCCAAGTATAAAGCAAACCCATTTAGGAATAAAAATGTTATGGCCAACGTTTAAGTTTCCGAACGGTATGAATGACACACATTCGCATTGATGGAAAGTTTTAAACTGATATGCCTCATTCCGGGAAATAAAGAATTCGACAATTTAGCCGAAATTTGCAAAATGCACCAGAAAGCATCATTTTGCGTTTAAGAATCAAACTTGTCTTGGGAGAGACCCAAAACTCCCACCAGCACGAGGGAGAAACTATCCGACATCCTTCCTCGCGTTTTTGGCAAACAACATGCTGTCAATCACGAAAACATGACGCCCCCGGCTTATGATTCTAGATCCACGCTTGTTCTATAGATTCATCCACGTTATCCTGATACCACATCAAAAGGTCCTGGATCTAGACTTATATGCTATCCAAAATTATTTTAACGAGTTTGGTCACGCCCGGGGATCTAACCCACGACCATCAGGCAATGTTTTATCAAAGAAGGCAATTTTTGAAACAGTATACATGTATTTGAAAATCTATACTGCATACTGTAAAACTTGTTTGGACTTGAAAACGAAAGCAGGATATAACATTATTGATACACGATATCTTAATTCACTTTTTTGTGTGCAAAATTGCTCTGATAAATGAAATATCAATACTGATATGTTCTACACAAACTTCTTTAACAGTTTTGGTCCAGGCAGTCATTTTGATAAGTATAGAGAGATCTGTTTATAGGCTGATGGCGAATAAAATGTTTACAAGATTGGTAGATAAGGTTTTACAGATTTCAATTCATATCACTAGAAATATCAATTTTGAAAAACAGAATACACATTCTTTTTATCTCCAAACGTGTACATGTATACATGTTTACATTCATGTACAGATTGCTAGGTTATAGAATTCAAAAAACGATACTGTTTGATGAAATAAATGTACACGTGTCTAAAACAATATATATGTTCTACATAATAAAATCATTGCTAATAATTTTGGAAAAAAAAATCACTCACCTATTATTATTGGTATTCAAGTTTGATGGGGAAAAAAATGGCAATGCGAGTCCGATTTGTTTACGTGCGTTGTTAACCGTCGACAGGTCCCGTATGTAGGGGTATATCTATTGTGGCGTGGAGATATATATATATATATATATATATATATATATATATATATACAGCGCTCTGATTAAGACGGGTATACCTGTACCTCCTATATGGGAAGGGGAGTAGGGGAAGGTGTGATGATAACTATGATGATGATGATGATGATGATGATGACTATGATGATGATGGTGTTGATGATGACTATGATGATGATGATGATGATGAGTAGGAGAAGGGGTGATGCTGCTGCTGATGATGATGATTGAGTTTCCCCGGGTTTACATAAACAGATTGTTCTCTTTTGGGGACTATTGATTTTAATTCTATCATTTTTTTTTCAAGATAGAAATTTGCATCCAGTTTTCTGTCACTAGAATACTGTGGATCAAATTCCACACAACTTCTTGTGGAACTTTAGTAGAGTTAATCTTGGTTTTGCTTAGGTCCATTTGGCTGGTCGGTTTTGGATCTATATTCATTTTCCGTGGCACATTCCATGAGGAGAATTTAGATGTGCAGGGCAAGGACCTAATTTCTCTTGTGTTCTCTGTTTATCGCAAATAAAAGCCCACCTATGTGACTGCGTGATTGTGCAAGTCTGGAATGGTAAATTTGAAATTTTGACAGGCATTTTTTAAATTGATTTTAATAATAGATATATTCTAAGTGATATATATTTTTTATTCTGTATTGTGTGTTGTGTGTGTGTGTTGTGTTATAATAATACAAGAAATAAAAGTGTGGCATAAGAAAATAAGGGAGTTATATGCTACTTAAGAGATTCTTATTATCAAATTGATAAAGTGAATTAAAAACATTTTTTAAAAACAATGAATGAAGCAGAGATCCCCCTGCGTATACTCTCTCATCTACGAGTACATGTGACCTGACAATGTCACGTGACCAACCATAAACAGAACAACAAGTGTTGATGATGGAAGTGAGATACTCTCGAAAAATTACACAAAGGTTAATTTAGATCAGAGTGAAAAAAATCTTCTTCCGAAAGACAGTATAAGGATTAAATGACGTAAATTGGTTTCGTGCCTACTTTCGATTTCGTACTTCGTTCGCCTCCGGCATAATGTTAATTACCCGTTTGATTCACAATATCAAAATTGTTCCAGCTACCACCGAGGGTGGGACGGAGATATTATTTTTGAGTTATTTTGATAATTTCTCATTTATTCTTTTGATGGATGTTACGAAGTTCCTGGAATACGTCACTGAGTTAAAAAGGGGTAATGTAATATATATATATTAAAAAGAGAGAATGGGGTGTAAAATTGAAGATTGATAATAAAGTTTGCCTAATGCTATGTACGTGCTATTGTTCGAACAAGACTGCATAGTCTGATTATCAGAGCAAATTCTTTGAAATCAAGACAAATTAACTAAAATATCGTAATTGTCTGATTATCCTTTCCAAGCACGTTCCTCTTCATCGCCGTAAAGAATATCCCAATTTTAATGGATAATGGCTAACTTCATACACAACTCACTGTTACAAATGTGAAATATGTTGATATACTTATACATTAATACCTTTGTTTGGTTTACTATACTTTACATTGCTTAAATGTTATTTATAACAAACACATTACTAATGGATGTTCCAATTTTTATGCATTCATTTTGCTATATTGTTCAATAAGATGTTTGAATACTCGTATGTGCCTCCTAAATTAAAAGAAGGCTGTATTGTGACTTTATTTAAGGGTGGAAATAAGCGTAGAGATGACCCAAAGAGTTACCGGGCTATTACTCTTTCTTCTTGTTTATTAAAGCTGTATGAAAGCATGCTTTTACTTAGATTGAAAGAAACATAAATGTTCCTATTCATCCTCTACAGGGAGGGTTTCAACAGGGTATAGGCTGTAATATGACTAGTGTTCTTGTACAAGAATGTGTACACTGTTGTAGGGGAAATAACAGCAAATTATTATATGCATGTTTTCTCGATGCTCGTCAAGCCTTTGATAGAGTCTGGCACAATGGGTTGTTTTAGAAGCTCCGTCATATGGGTATAACGGGCCTTCTGTGGCACGCAGTTGTTAGTATGCACAGTGATATATCTAGGTGTGTATTATACAGAGGACGTAAGTCAGAATGGTTTCCTATATTATACAGAGGATGTAAGTCAGAATGGTTTCCTATATTACAAAGTACGAGACAAGGCTCGAGATGGTCACCATTTTTATACTTGTGTTTCATTAATGACCTAATACAACAGTTGGTTGATATGAGGGTTGGATTCTCTATGAACGGTTACTGTCTCTGTGCACCGACTGTAGCGGATGACATGCTTTTATTGTCGTTGTCAATGCGGGGATTACAAACCCTTTTGGACACTTGTTACCGTTATGCGTGCAAGTGGAGGTTTCAATATAATCCCTCCAAATGCGCCGTTATGGTATTTAATGAAAAGAAGTTAACATACCTTCGGTCCGCCAGAATATGGTCGCTGGGAGTGAATACAGTCTCTGAAAAGTCACCTCCTACTTACATATTGGTGTTGTCATGTGTTATACTGATTACAAGTAATTCAACCAAAGAGTGAAATTTATATCCGAAAAGTTACGGAAAACCTTCTTTGGCATTTTAGATTTTGAGTCTCTACGTCAATTAAATCCAATCTCATGTAAACGGATTCATAATCACATTGTCTTGCCAAAAGCTCTGTATGGCTCAGAGTTTCTTTACAGGTTATCATCTAATGAGATAATCTCCCTTGAGAGAGCGCACCGTACGTGCATCAAGGCTATGCAAGGGTTAGGTTGGAGATCCCGTACTGACGTAGCGCCCAGTATGATTGATGTTCTACCCCTTAAGTGTCTTATTGACCAAAGAAAACTTATATTTCTTGGTCAACTCTGTCGTCTTAATTGTAGTAACACAATCAGAGGTATATTTCTTGTCCGTTTAACATATAGCAAGCTCAACCCGCCTGCGATGTCCGGTTTCTTTCCAGACACATGTGAAATTCTTCACAATTACGGACTTTCAAATTATTTAAATGCGTTTGTATGCGATGGTTATTTTCCAAATTAATACTTTCGGAAACGCCTCGTTAAACTTAAGATTCGCTCAAAAGGAATTGGGGACTGGACTGTTCGATATAGTGCAGCAGAATTTGATCGTATCCGATCTGTACATACATTGTATCAGACATGCGAGATTTGGCAGTATTGTCAAAAGTATCCACGTCAACTTACATGTATATTGTCCTACAATACGTAAGTTAATAGCATATCTTTCATGGTACGATGGCTTATGTCGTAGATGCCGTGCTGAGCTTCACGATACTTGCTTCACTGACCATTTTCTAACTGAATGTCCATACTGGGTATGCATCGTCTGAAGTTGCTGGACAAATTGCAAAACTGCTTGGGAGTTCAAGTGCTATTAACATTTCTTTCATTGGACAAAAAACAACAACAACATCTGTAAACACTCTCCTCGGCATTCGATGCCCAGTGTTATCTGTTTGCTTAAGAGAACAATACAGTGTTGTTTTTTTGTTGTTGTTTTTTTGTTTTGTTTTTTATAAATATTGTATTTCGCCAGGTTCATTTCATGTGGCTGTCTTATAATTAAAAAAAACAACAACATACCGATATACTTATTTATGTAATCTAATAGTTCCAGTTAATGTTTATGTTTGTATAAACTTGTAAATATTCCTTGATATGTGTAATTCCACATACACGCACATGATTCTGTACGCTCATACGCAATCATGCACGCACTGAAGCACGCACTTACGCATGCATTAGCGAACTTTAATGTTTACATTTAAACACACCTTCATGCACGCCTGCACTATTTCTTTGTATACTTATATTGTTCTTGACCATATAGAAACTCTTACGTTTTGTTTCGGTAAGTGGTTTCGTATTTATATGGTTGTAAACCTATTATATATGGCTTGCCCTTTCATCATTACCTTGTATTCTGTTTGGACAAGGTTATTATTTTTTTTACCAGTTTACGAGTAAGGGTGCTGTAATGATAGTAGATTATATGCTATGTTTAATCGTTGTTTGGTTTGTTTGTCATATGCGTCTCTATTGTATATTTGAATTCTGTATGTTCTTTGTCAATTTGTCTTTAAATGTAATCTTCAATATTGCAGGAAATAAAAATATAATATTAGCCTATTTAAAATCAAAGTGCTAAGGTGAGCTAAAAACTTGAAGTGTGAGAATTTAACAGTTAACATTAAAATTTAAGATTAAAGTTAATATATTCTATCTCCATTGCTAAAATTTAAGTCTTATCACAATGTTTTTAAACATTAAAACCTCAAACATATATTATTACATCACTAAACTATTAAGTCTGCTCAAAGAAAGCTTGATTAAGTATACATTTTAACAAATAATCAAGAGTCAAACCTGACTTAAGCCTCCAGTCAAGAGAACAAGAGAAAGCGACTGCTTAATAGAGGTCACCACTAAATGAAGGTTAAATATGTAACAAAATTCTACGTTTCATTTCGGTAAGTGATTTCGTGTTTATATGGTTGTAAACATTATTATATATGGCTTGCCCTTTCATCATAACCTTGTATTCTGTAACAAAATTCTTAGTTTCGTAATATTAAAATTGACCGCTAAATTCAGGTTGGCTGCCTAAAACAGGTGACAGCTCATACAGGTTCAGCTATATTTTCAATACAAATGATCAAAGGGTTCTTTGAGTCGCAAAGGTGTGACCAGAGAGGGGACCCATTATAAGCCAGTCTCTACCAAGAAGGTTGCCTTTTACATTGATATACACAGCTCTCATGGTGGTATCTTCTGCCTCATTAACAATTTAACTACTCAGAACCGTTGAGGGGATTATGATAACACGGTGTGATATCGCAGTGAATGGAATACAATGTACATTCTTGCTACATGAGTGTTCAAGCAAGGTTGTTTGATGAGAGAGTCAATTCATAATTTATTTCATTAGCTATTTAATTGGAACCACTATGTGTATTTACAGCATTTCAATGATTTTGATCTAGTGGTGATGAACGATTACGCAAATGTCCATACAATTAAGTTTATTGACAATCAGCAAGCAAAAAAAAGATTAAGTATAGACAGCAAGGATGTTTACTGGAATTTACTATCAGTCAAACAAAGATAATAACAACACAATATAATGATATTTTAACAAATGTAAGAAAAAAATATATATATATTTTTTAATTTTGGCCACATGGTGACCCATTTAATGACTCCATTATCAGAGTGAGGGGTCAGGGATCCTTCCCCCATCTCACCTTGTTTGTTAATGTTTCACCGACAGTATTTCAGTCATTTGGAGACGATGTCTCCTTGAGACAGATATAGTGCTGCCACACTGCAGTATCACGCCGTAGACATGTGGCATGGTACCACACCCAGTCACATTATCCTGACACTGGGCCAATCCATATAAATTTGTCTATTTTGCTCAAATTCCACCTGTTTCATTTTAACACAACAGTTCAAGTTAAATATGCAGATCATTTCATATTTGACTTGACTTGAATTCACTATTTGAGTTTACCGTCGTTTCGACAGTATTTCAGTCATATAGCGACGGTCAGCTAATTACAGGTAGAGGAAGACCCCGAATGCACAGAGGCCTCCGGGTAGAACCACCGACCTACCGCAAGCCAGCTGGAAGGCTTCCTCACATGACAACTATACGTCTCCATGGTGACCGGTCAACCCATCTTATTGTTGGTTTCCTGCATCCACGCCCTTCTACAGACACTGAATCCCAGTCCAGAGTGATGGATCCTTAGATCAACCAGACACAAGCTATTTCACTCGTTCATGTCATTCCTGTCATGTTTACATGTTTATGATTCTAAATCTCCAGTTAAAGTTCACGGTAGCTTTGCAGAACTTCATGCCTGAAAATGAATATGACCGGATTTATGAATTATTTAACTTTATGATTGTCTCCAACCAATAAACACTCTTGGTTTTTAATGATTTTCTTACCAGAAATAGTTTGTGATATCATTCAACTTGTCCATGACATGTTATAGCTTGTGTACTTGGTTTTAGCCTGCAAACAACAGCATTTCAATCATCTGGAACATTGCTTGTCTACATGAAATAGATATAGTGCTGCCTTGCTTCGATACCACGGTGTAATATAGTGGTCTGGTGCCACACCCAGTCAAATTATCCTGACACCTAGCTGACCCATTATGGAACTCTCTTGATGACTTAGGTATGTCATGGTCACTGAGATGTGTTATGGCATAAAATAGCATGGAGCCAGAAATGTCCAAATGATTGAATTAGTGTCGTCAGTGAGATGGTAAGAAAACCAAACAACCATTTTGTACAAACTACCTGGGTCTTGTCCATCCATACTGGATGTCGTTATGAACAGGTTGCACTGTACATATAACTGAAAAACTTCATCTGTGTGTTGTTACAGAAAAAAGATGTTTTCTAACACACGGGATCACTGTTATTGTACACTACTCAGTATTCCACTTTGTTACCACTCTCATTTAGAACCAGTTCCAGTGGTCAAGTGGTCAGAGTGTCCAGAGTGTCCACCATCGCAGTGGGTTCCATTCCCGGCCATGACATAGCAGTCTTGAAAATGTTATTAGTATGGTACCCTTGCCAACACAAATAAAGGGAAGTTCAGTTTGGCTCGTTGTCAGAAAATATGACTAGGTGGTACCATTTCTCCTGTCTATGGTGTGATGCCACAGAGTTGCAGCACTGTCTCATTGCAGACAAAGTCCCCATTTGTCTTAAGCACTATCAATTGAATTATAAAGAAACCAAAAGAAGATTAGCAATGCGTCTACTGGACACAATATGCACACAGTTAAAGTATTTTTTCACCAAATCAGGGGGAAAAATTGGCTTTATCTCAATTATCTCCTAATCAATATTTTAAATGAAACTACCCATGCTAGGCAACATTCCTCTAAAAGCTTATATAATGTTAGAGATATGCACAACACAGCATCCTGTGATGAACAGATGGATGGACATAGTAAATCTATTTGCACATCCCCTTTTTTCAAAGTGGGCGTATACTTACACTTCGTATTTACCGGAGTCTTTTCCTCTCGTTGTCAAATAGTATTAATTAATTAGTATTTTGTATGACATATAACGTGGGATCATCACCGAAGGTAATTAACACTTCCATAATCACCACTGCTGCACTCAGGACAAGGCATGCAGGATTCAAGGATTGCCTACAATCTACAAAGTAAAGCTGAGGAATAAAGAGGCGGATCCATACATCTAGACAAATATAGCATTTATTACAAAACATACAGCCTAGCATTAACAAAATAAAGCAAACCTTCATAAGCAGTCAGTCAAGGCAACAAGACAAACTGACTGCTTAAAAGCGATGACTGGTGAATGAAGGTTAAACATAATAAGAATATTATTGTTTGCAAATATTTAAACTGACCACTTAATACAGGTGACCACTTAATACAGGTACTCTTATACAGGTTTAATTATTTTTATGTCCTTTATAAAATGTTGCTTCAAGTTGTAAGCCCTCACACTGACTCCGATTTCAATAGGAATATACATTTAATAGAGTATTTTGTATCAGCAAATGCTCCGTGTGAAATACAAACAAGCTTATATATTTTTATATTGGATATAGTGCTTAATGAACTTATTTGTATTTTCCACTATCTAGAGTCACTATTCTCAGTTTGTGTCAATTTTCAATAATATTACGAAGGTTTCAGCCCAGTCTCAACTTCTGTTTAACAAGGTTCTAATGTATTTCACGATATCTTGTTTGTTTGTTTGTTTGATGAGTGTTAAACAGAATTGATTCTATCAAATATCAATTAGGACCAATGTAAATATCCTATTTGGTGTGCCACATTTTTAGCTAAAATTAATGAGGGTCAAAGAAAGTATGGCAACAACTAAATAACACACTTTTTTTTATCAGAACACATAAAGTATGTCATAAAATTGATTGTTTTACCCCCCGCACAACGAAGTTGTAAGGGGGGTATACTGGATTCAGCTTGTCTGTCTGGCCGTCCGTCCGGCTGTCTGGCCGCCCTCCCTCAAGTGACGCTCCGGGCTAAGAAAATTGGGTTAGGGTTAGTTTTATGGGGTTTCGGGAGTACAATTGGCACCTGTGGGCTGATTTGTTGCTTGTGGGGTGCAAATTACGGGGTGCAAAAGGGGCCAAAGATCAAAGGAAAAATCCCACAACGTCACTTCAGTGAGAACATCCGTCCGTCCGTCTGTCGGTTTCTTTGTCCGGGCCGTAACTCAAAAAGTATAAAAGGCATCAAGATGAAACTTCATATGTATATGGATCTCATTGAGGGGGAGTGCAGTGAACAAGAACCATAACTCTCTGTTGCGTAATGTTGGAGTTATTGCCCTTTGTAAATTTTCATACTTAATTTTTGCCCGGGCCATAACTCAAAAAGTATAAAAGATATCAAGATGAAACTTCATATGTTGATAGATCTCATGAAGGGAGCGTGCAGTAACCAAGAACCATAACTCTCTGTTGCGTAATGTTGGAGTTATTGCCCTTTGTAAATTTTCATACTTATTTTTTGTCCGGGCCGTAACTCAAAAAGTATAAAAAGATATCAAGATGAAACTTCATATGTCGATAGATCTCATTAAGGGGGAGTGTAGTGAACAAGAACCATAACTCTCTGTTGCATAATGTTGGAGTTATTGCCCTTTGTAAATTTTCATATTTAATTTTTGCCCGGGCCGTAACTCAAAAAATATAAAAAGATATCAATATAAAACTTCATATGTGGATAGATCTCATTGAGGGGGCGTGCAGTGACCAAGAACCATAACTCTCTGTCGCGTAATTTTGGAGTTATTGTTCTTTGTAAATGTTTATACTTAATTTTTGTCCTGGCCTTAACTCAAAAAGTATAAAAAAGATATCAAGATGAAACTTCATATGTGGATAGATCTCAATAGGGGGCATGCAGTGACCAAGAACCATAACTCTTTGTCGCGTAATTTAGGAGTTATTGCACTCTGTAAATTTTCATACTTAATTTTTGTCCGGGCCGTAACTCAAAAAGTATAAAAGGAATCAAGATGAAACTTGATACAAGAACTGTAAACTTTCGTCCTGTGACAAAGCGAAAATGCGGGGGGTATTTGCGCCATTACAGTTGCAGTTCTAGTTTTGTTTGTTTTAATTTCTGCTGAAAATATTTCAGTTGCAGATGAGATATAATTACTATGTAATGCTTCATTGCAGTATCACACCATAGAAATTTAAGTGATACCTTACTAAATAATATCATTCTAACACTTGGCCAGTCAGTCCTGGAGATGGACTGGAGATCAAACCTGTGACACTCAAACTGTAAGGCAAACAGGGCGGTTTATTTACATATGTAAAACAATTGAGTTTATTTCAAAATTCTATGTATGAAAAGTACAGCCTGGACAAGACCTATTGTACCAATCTTGAAGTTTGACCTTGACCTCAAAGCTACAGGCTTTGGGTCATGTGGTAGCACACTGTTTCATCATGCTGAACAATTGTACTATGTTGTTTGAAAAAAACTCAATGTTATGGTTAAGAAAAAAAATGTGATGCTCACCCAACTCACAACTCAACTAATATATATAACCTTATTTTCCCTTGGTTACTAAATTGTTGTTGGTGGGCCTCCGTGGCCAAGAGGGTAAAGTCGCTGACTTTAACCCCTCACTCAGCCCTCACCGCGTGGGTTCGAATCATGGCAGGGTCCTTCAGATTTTCATGTGAGGAAGCCTTCCAGCTGGCTTGCGGTAGGTCGGTGGTTCTACCCCGATGCCCCAGTGCATTAGGGGTCTTCCTCCACCCGTAATTAGCTGGACGTCGCTATATGACTGAAATACTGTCGAAGCGACAGTAAACTCAAATAGTCAAGTCAATTTTTTTTCTTTTCAGCAACAGTATATCCATATCAGCAATGATAATGAATAAGGTTTAAAAGAAAATCACTGTTTGTAGCTAAATTTAGTTGGTCCAGAACTCTTTAATCTGTATTTATGTATAAGTATGTCTGTACTAATACCTGGCTAGTTGAACGGACCAGCCTGTCCGTGAATGTCTGTCTCTGGTGACCTGGCCGGCTGTGGCACATGACCGGATAACAAACTTGACCTTCACAGCGGTGATCTGGATATGGTCAGCTTCACAGTTGTGCCTGAGTTAGTATGATATGTAGTTAACTAGAACTCCATGAGTCAGATGTGTCGCCTGACGATGACTTATCTGTTGACAGTAAAGATGCCAGTTTGTCACAGAGTTCTAGTTAGGCTCGTATCACATAAACTATCCACGCCAGGTGACACATAATATTCCTGAAGCTCTTACAAATTTGTAAGATTCTCATTCCCTCAACTACGCATCTCATTCTAACTTGAAATACACTAATTAAATCAAAGGGGAATAAATCCAAAAAGCACACAAGGTAGAGTTATGGTTCTTGCACACTGCACTTCAGGTCATTGCAAGAAATATACATATTAAGTCTCAAGTCATTCGAACTGATGATGAAAAAGTTATGCTCCGGACAAGAAATGCTCAAAGAAAATCTATCAAAGGGAATAACTCAACAAGAGGGCCATGATGGCCCTGGAACGCTCACCTGAGTACCATTGCTACAACTGATTACAAGGTTTTTAAACAGACAAGAATTCTGATATACACGTAACTCAATCTTAAACATTTTAGCCCTGACAATACTACACACCAAATATATAAGCACTGGGCCTTATGGTTTCAGAGGAGAAGACTTAGTGCGGGGTCATTTATCTCCAAAGGGCCACCATTTTGAAAATCTTGATAATGAACCATTAGATGATGCTACATACCAAACATCTAAGCTATAGGCCTTATGGATTCATAGAAGAAGATTTTTTTTAAAGATTTTCCTATATAACTCTATGTAAAACAAGTGACCCCTGGTGCGGGGGCATTTATCACCATAAGGTCATGATTTGTACAATCTTGGTAATGAACCATAAGATGATGCTACATACCAAATATCTAATCTCTAGGCCTTATGGATTCATAGAAGAAGATTTTAAAGATTTTCCTATATAACTCTATGTTAAACAAGTGACCCCTATTGCGGGGGCATTTATCACCGTTTGGGTATGATTTGAACAATGTTGGTAATGAACCATTAGATGATGCTACATATGAAATATCTAAGCTCTAGGCCTTATGGATTCATAGAAGAGGATTTTTAAAGTTTTTCCTATATAAATCTATGTAAGTGACCCTGGTGCGGGGGCATTTATCACATAGGGCTATGATTTGAACAATCTTAGTAATGAACCATAAGATGATGCTACATACAAATATCTAAGCTCTAGGCTAATGGAATCTTGAAGAAGATTTTTAAAGATTTTCCTAATAACTTAGTAAAACAAGTGACCCCTGGTGCGGGGCATTTATCACCATAGGGCATGATTTGACAATCTTGGTAATGAACCATTAGATGATGCTACATACCAAATATCTAATCTCTAGGCCTAATGGATTCATAGAAGAAGATTTTAAAGATTTTCCTATATAACTCTATGTAAAAACAAGTGACCCATGGTGCGGGGGCATTTATCACCATAGGTCATGATTTGTACAATCTTGGTAATGAACCATAGATGATGCTACATACCAAATATCTAATCTCTAGGCCTTATGGATTCATAGAAGAAGATTTTTAAAGATTTTCCTATATAACTCTATGTAAAACAAGTGACCCTATTGCGGGGGCATTTATCACCGTTTGGCTATGATTTGAACAATGTTGGTAATGAACCATTAGATGATGCTACATATGAAATATCTAAGCTCTAGGCCTTATGGATTCATAGAAGAAGATTTTTAAAGTTTTTCCTATAAATATATGTAAAACAAGTGACCCCTGGTGCGGGGGCATTTATCACCATTTGGGCTATGATTTGAACAATCTTGGTAATGACCATAAGATGATGCTACATACAAAATATCTAAGCTCTAGGCCTAATGGAAATTTTTAGAAGAAGATTTTTAAAGTTTTCCTATATAACTCTATGTAAAACAAGTGACCCATGTTGCGGGGGCATTTATCCCATAGGGTCATGATTTGTAAAAATCTTGGTAATGAAAACCATTAGATGATGCTACATACCAAATATCTAATCTCTAGGCCTTATGGAATTCTAGAAGAAGATTTTTAAAGATTTTCCTATATAAACTCTATGTAAAACAAGTGACCCTGGTGCGGGGGCATTTATCACCGTAGGGCTATGATTTGAACAATCTTGGTAATGAACCATTAGATGATGCTACATACCAAATATCTAATCTCTAGGCCTTATGGATTCATAGAAGAAGATTTTTAAAAATTTTCCTATATAACTCTATGTAAAACAAGTGACCCCTGGTGCGGGGGCATTTATCAACGTAGGCTATGATTTGTACAATCTTGGTAATGGCCCATAAGATGATGCTACATACCAAATATCTAAGCTCTAGGCCTTGCAGTTTTGCAGAAGAAGATTTTTAAAGTTGCATTTTTTATAATCTATTTTTTAGCTCCTGTGACCTAATTATGCAATGGACCAGAATCATTTATCAACTTTAGTAGAGCTTCATCCAAGGAACATTCCTGCAAAATATTTTTCAAATTGGCCAAGCCGTTTAGGAGGAGATGTTGTTTGAAGCAATTGTTGACGCCGGACGCACGCACGCACGGACGACGGACGCCGACAAAAGGCGATCAGAAAAGCTCACCTTGAGCACGTTGTCATTGTCTCCGGGTCATTGCAAGAAACATGCATACCAAGTCTCAAGTCATTCCAAGTTATGGTGACAAAGTTATGCTCCGGACAAGCAGATGGGAACGCAGCCGCCGCCGCCAACAAAAGTAACCCCTATATGTCAACTGACTAGAGTCAGACGACACTAAAAACAAGCGTTTCAAGCAGCCACCTTCAATCGGCAGTATTCAATCTTGAGTCCCTGGAGAAAGTAGTGGTAGCATACCTCGCTTCTCACAAAAGCGTCCCCGTTCAATTTCTGGTCACATAATGTGAGAGGGTACAGTGGTCACCCGTCCAGACACGTGGGTTTTCTCCGGGTTCTCCAGTTTCGACCTTAAATAATGACCACATACGCTGCCACCTGAGTCACCGAGAGTGATTAGTATAAGTTGTGAGAACTTGTTTTGTAATCATTGTAAAGTAAATAATGTTTATACTTTTTTTAATACCTTGGCTGGCCATTATAGACAGGTTGGCCTATACTATGTATATTGTTTGTAGGAATATTTAAATTATAAATGAAAGCAAGCAATCTTTAAGAACTAATATCCATCCTGTCAACTGACAAATGATTAGGAAGATGATTTTACTAAAGAAGACCTGCAAGTCATTTTATCTAACCTGGTTGTCAAACTTTAGATGTTTGTAAAAATGGATATTCTTACAAAGGTTGGTACAGATTAGACAAGAGTTTCTTCTATAAGAGAATTAATGTGCAATTTTGTAAAAAAAAAAGGTCACAACTGCGGTATCTGGGTCATTTGGCTTGTTTTCTAGCTTACACAACATACTATCACTGTACAATATAGTATTACACTCTTACAAAGTTTGCTGATGACAGGTCTACATTTGTCAGAGTCTCAGGACACTTATAAATTCTTTACTATATTTGGTCAATTAAAAGACCAGAATTCTGAAGTGAATGAGACTTCTGGGTGATCCTACACTGTCAGAAGAAGTAGAAATCTTAAAAGACACACTGCCCATCACCTGCTCTCCACCTATGTTGCCATAATGCATTCAATCATACAAAGAGCTTATGAAAATGCAAATTAAAATAGGCTGTTACATGGTAACAGACAACGATTACACTGAATCTTATCCAAGATAAGCAAAAAATAACTGCACAAATATTAATTTTAAACTCTTATTGTTTACTAATGGTTACATGTCTTGCTTTACCTCTTTGTTTTTTTACCTTAAAGTAATACATCCATCATCAAATTGTGATCATGGTCCATCAGATGATCATGGGGATTTTTGTAGAAATGCAAGCCTTTATAGACTTTGAACAAAAGAGCATATAGCTCCCAAGTCAATGGATGCTTGCATCAGCACTGAATTCTTTAAAACATTTGAAGGACCATGATAAGAATTTAATGATGGATGGATTACCTTACTAACACAGACATTCCAGGATCGTGGTCCAGTGGCAGTGGATATGAAGGTTGGTGGTTTGAAGCCCAGCTGGGGCAGGATTTCTCAAGACCCACCAAGCAGTAGTACTGGTCCAACTGAAGAACTCTAGAGAGGGACTTTGTATCACCAATATTTCATGTTTCTTTATTATAATTTTACACATATGATTTTAGTCTTAAAACATAGTTTTGAATCATTATAATGAAATAATGATTTTGAAAGTGAACTTACATATTCTTGTATGGTATCACACGTCTGTTCACTTATCCCTGGCCTGTCTGAAGCTAGACTTTCAATGTATAACTCTGTCCCTACTTCCATATTTCTAACTTGATATTATTATTATTACACCACATTTATATAGCACTTTTTTCATATATGTTATACGTGCTTTACAATCTGTTTAGACACAAACAAGAAAATAGGAGGTTGTAAAAATACATTCAATGAAACCATTCACTAAAAACTAAATACACCTAAAATAAGGTAAGAATATCATGCGTAGAGTGTTTTAAAATATAAGAAACAACAGTGTCAAAAATTCAAATAGTATTAAAATAAAGTAAAGGCCCCCTGATAAAATTTAAGAAGCAAACTGGGAAAATATCATTAAATAAATGTGTAGAAAAACCAACATTAAAATGTTTAAAATCCAGTTATTAAAAGTACAGTAATTGAGTAATTTTCCATTTTAATGATCGCTATAAATCGAACAAAGAAGTATGTTTTTAAAAGTTTCTTAAATGAAAACAAACTGCTGGACTGGCGTATTAAGACTGGTAACGAGTTTCCAGAGTTTTGAAGCACTAGAGTAAAGCATCTGTCCCAATATTTCAATATTTTGTTTCTGGGTTTGGGACCAGGGGTCACTGAAACGTCTTGGGATCTATGTAAAACGGCTGGGTCTGTAAATTTCTAACATTAATTGAATATACTCCGGTGATTGACCATGTAGTGCCTTGAACGTAAGAGTTAATATTTTAAACTGTATTCTGGCTTCTACAGGCAACTAATGCATTCTTTAAGGATGGGGGTTATATGACAGAAACGGGGGTTTTGTAATAATCCTAGCCGCTGTGTTTTGGACAGTCTGTAGCTTTGGAGAGTGTTTTTTGGTAATCCATATAACAGAGAATTACAGTAGCCCAAATCGAGATGTATTTATATATTTCAAAACAATATATTGTACAGTTCATGAGTTATATTCTGGACAAAAATGATATAAAATAAACAAAAACTTTGTCTCATTGGAGTTTACATAACTGCAAAGCTATTTAAAATCATATGATCCATACAAGGTGAGGACTGTGCTATGTCAAGCTCCAGCAAGCAGGCTCAACAAAAACAGTCTAGGTATGGTTCTTGTCAATTTTCCTAGTTGTCATTTATTTATATATTAAGTTTCAAGTCAATACTTTTTTATAGTTTCAGGTATATATTAAATATTTTGTCTCTGGACAGAAAAAAAATAAATAAAATTAAAGGGAGATAATTTAAAAAAAGGGTCCAGGTAGATTTAAATTCTTGGTTACTGCACCCCCCAATCTCTTAATCTTTTTCCCTTTTCTTGGTCAAATTCTATTCATATTAAGTGTCAAGTCAATACCTTGTATATTTTCTCAAGTTATGGCCAATGTTAAAGTTGCTGAAATAACAAACACACATACAGGGCAAAGCAGTATGCCGTGATCACAGGGGGTGGGGGTGGGGGGCATTAAAAAGATTTTACATTCATTTTTCAAATTAGATTTGAATTTCACCAACAATACATAGCACTGAGAAATATTTAGAGGCAAATTTTATTACTCTTATTTCTCTTATAAATGCATTCAAATATTTAATACAAACTATTCAAGTGTATGACAAAATGAACATATTACCTTTATAACTATATTTGCTATGAAATGAAATCGTTACAGATACAAATGATGAAATTTGCCTTAAAGTATTTCTTGAGCTAAGTATTGTTGGTGGAATCAAACCATAACTGTTTAACTCTGAGGCTTGATTAATATTTTAAATGAATGACAGTGGTAGAAGGCAGATAAATCCTATATGTTCCCCTTAAATGTTTGGTCTTGAAGTTAATTATTATTAATTTATCACCTTGAAAAACTGATCTTTTTTCATGCTGAAAGTCATTGGAATGTAGGGTAACAAATAACCTTATAGAGATTTTTTTTTATTCTTGTGAAAATACACTAAGTATTCAAGCAAGCAATACAAAGTAACAAGACAAATTATACATATTATATGGGAACAGGTGGTGAATAAATCATGGCTCGACCGGGACTCGAACCCAGGGGTTCAGAATACCATTCTTGCATTCTACCAACTGAGCACCAAGCCACATGTCTTCATGCCTATGATTTATCACCATACACCTGTACTCGGCTACATAGAGTCTTGAGCTGAGTCTACAGAAGGTAACATGAAGATACATTACATGTATTACAAAACAAAAGGTCTAAACACTTCAACTTACTATGTGCACATATCTTGTGTCAAATTTATTTCTGCACTCAATTGTTTATAGAGTATGATAAACAGTACAATCATACTAGAAGGAAATGACGGTCTAATGTGAAGTAAGTCTCAGGTCCCCTAGAACCTGTTCATTATTCAATAGACTCAACTCAATTTTATTCAGGCAAATTGGCAACACACATTGCCTTTGGCCAACATAAATATATAACACTGCATGCAAAAACATAGCATTATTACATTCATAATTAAATAAACTTGCATTGTACTTGAATAATACCTTACATTTACATTACATTCACCTGAAGTATATATATATTCATACATTTAACACAAAATAGTTAAAACCTACTATCCATTGCTCTTTTAATATATTTTGCTAAATTCAATTGTATCTGCAGAGTCTGATCTCATTAAAAAAATAAAATTTTTTTTATGGAAAAGGGAATGACAAAAACTTTAGACAAATAAATCCCACTACATCTCAAATTTTTTGGGATATAAAAGAATAAAATGAATTCCGATTCAACTTGGCCTTGGTTGCAGAAAAAACCCCCATAATCTGTTTTCTGCAATTATATTTTATGTCTTCCAGTTTTCAATACCCAAATTAGGAAAACCCTTAGTCGTAGTCTGGTTAAGATTTTCTTAATGAATCATTTTTTATTTTAAACTTAAGTAAGATCAAAACAAAACCCTCCTTGAACTTGCAAAAATGCTAATTTAGATTGAAGTGTTAATATATTCTCTCCATTTTTGTTTATATTGACAATCTTTCTTTCTTTGATTAAAAAAAAAAAAAAATAATTTTATATCAACATCTTCAAAAATACCAAAGATATGAACATCCTAAATTATCTAATGTTTCCCTTTAAATTTCCCCCTTATGCCCATGTTTTATTATTAACTGGAATGAACTATCAATTGATTAAAAAAAGGTTTCCCTTTTAAACAAGCTGATATTACAATTTCTTATTTTCATCCAATACTTGATAGTTTCTTAAAGCTGCTAGGTTGCTAATGGTATTCTCCTAGTTCACCTAGAATTGCTTGATTAAACAGAAAACGTTTGTTACTCCAAAAAAAATTTTTTTACAAAATTCTATATTAGTTTATCCACCTCTTCATAGTTAAAAACCCCAAAAACATTCCGAACCATTAATAAAATTGGTGAAATGATTTGACAAAAAGGGGACAATTTTGTACGCAAGTCCAATGAAATTCTCCTAACAAATATAATAATTGATTCAAAGCTTTAGATGCTTGTTCGGCAATCTTCACAGCAAACCTTAAATTTACCAGTTTTCACAAATTTCAACCCCAAGATAATAAAATAACCACTTCTTCAATTTTTAAAACATTATTAAAAAACCATTCGTAATCATGCTTAGTTTCCTTTTTTCGAAAATACATATTTTAGTTTTGCTGCCCATTAATTGTGAGACTCCAATTGTTGAGAAAGCATGAATAGCTTTCAACTGAGCTTGAAGACTAACTTATCTGTCGTGAAAATCGCAATATCACCCAGCGAAAAGTAACAAATAAATCGACATTTTGTTTAAGCCCATTTTCTGTCAAACTATTTATTTTTCAAGATAATCAACAATATAAATTCAAAAACAGGATGAAAAGTATCAAGAGAGGGGTTTCCCTTCTTCAAGCCAATAGCAAATCGAAATTTTCAGAAAATCACCATTATGAGAAAATTTTTCACACAAGCAGAAACAGAGAATACAATGATTTTAACATGTTCAAAAATTTAAACAACTTATACCCCATGTATAAGCTTAAACCACAAAGCATCAAACCGAATTGTGTCCAAAAAGGACTTGTATCGTAAATGAAAAATAAAATTTTTTTTTTTGCTAAACAGTTTTGAAAAATACTATGTAGGAAAACAAGAGGGCCATGATGGCCCTGAATCGCTCACCTGAGTACCATTGGGTTCAACTGATGTTCAAGGTTTTTAAACAGACAAGTGGATTCTGATATAACTTAATCTAAAAAAATTTTACCCCGGGCAATACTACACACCAAATACTAAGCAATGGGCTAAAATGGTTTTAAGAAAGACTTGGGCGCAGGTCATTTATCACCATAGGCTAGATTTGTACAATCTTGGTAGTGGGCCCCTAAGATGATTTCCCACATACCAAAAATCTTAAGCTCTAGGCCTTATTTGGGTTCATAGAAGAAGATTTTTTTTAAAATTTTCCTATATAACTCTATGTTAAACAAGTTGACCCCTGGTGCGGGGTCAAATTTTTTCACCATAGGGGTATGGGTTTTGTACAATCTTGGTAGTGGCCCATAAGATGATGCTCATACCCAAAAATCTAAGCCTAGGCCGATGGATTCATAGAAGAAGATTTTTTTAAAATTTTTCTATATAACTCTATGTAAAACAAGTGACCCCTGGGGCGGGGTCATTTATCCCATAGGCTATGATTTGTACATTTTTGGTAAATGGCCCATAAGATGATGCACATACCAAAATCTAAGCCTTAGGCCTTATGGATTCATAGAAGAAATTTTTTAAGATTTTTTTATATAAAATCTAGTAAAACAAGTTACCCCTGGTGCGGGTCATTTAATTTACCATAGGGCTATGATTTGACCAAAATTGGTAGTGGCCCATAAATGATGCTACATACCAAAAATCAAAAGGATAGGCCTTGTGGTTTCGGAGAAGAAGATTTTTTCAAGTTTTTCCTATATTAGCCCCATGTGAAATCAAGTGACCCCTGGGGCGGGCCAATTTTGACCCCAGGTCAAAAATTTGTACAATCCTGGTAGAGAGTCATAAAATCATGCTACATACCAAAAATCAAAAGGCTAGGCCTTGGGTTTCAGAGAAGAAGGATTTTTAAATTTTCAATTTTAAAATCTATTTAAAACTCCTGTGACTAATTATGCAAAGGACCAGAACCATTTATACAACTTTAGTAACTTCATCCAAGAACATTCCTGCAAAATATTTTTAAAATTGGCCAAGCCGTTTAGGAGGGGAAAGTTTTTTGAAGCAATTGTTGACGCCAGACGCACGGACGCACGGACGAACGGAAAAAGGCATCAGAAAAGCTCACCTTGAGCACGTTTTTTGGCTCATGTGAGCTAAAAACACAATCTACTGTGCTTTAAACCCCCTCTAAAACCAAATTGCTTGTCATTTAGAATCTTTTCGTTTTCACACCCTTTTATTCAACCTATTTCTTTAAAAACAAAGAAAAGATTTTCGCCATAGAAATTTTTTAGAGATAACCCCCCGGTAATTGCTCGCAAAGTTTGACACCTTTTTTATCAAACATGATAAAATAAATGAACATGATGATAACTTTTGTTGCGTTTCATTGATGATATTCTCCCTCAGTGAAAGGCATATCCAAACCTCGGAATTTATATCCTTTTCATCATATTGATTATCATCATTTTTCCATTATTTTATCATGTTTGAATAAATTTGAAAAGTGTTTGGGAAAAATTTCCCAGTTCATTCAATTTTTATACCACTATTGGGGTTGCATTTTTCATTTATGTATTTTCCAAAATTTTCTTTGGGCTTTTTATCACTTATTTTTGACAAATACTCCCGTTGATTCGTATATACAAACATTTACATTCCGTTATTCTTTAGCATACATTGTTTCTACTATTCAACATTAATTTCTTATTTTCCCACTAGGACTGATTTTAAAAAAACTCGTCTACTTTTAAATAAAATTCAGTTAAATCTCCCCAAACATAAATAAAATATCCTATTAAAGTTTGAACAGCTCGTTATCAAGTAACAACAACACTAGAAACCGTAACAATTAGGGGGGTCAGTTGTTAACATGTAAACAATCCAGGTTCCAATCTACCTTCTATTTAACAATATGTATATTTTTTTTTCCCCTTCCCTAAATTGAGCAAACGATTTCGAACCCCATTTGTTTGTTTATCATAACGAACACCTATCTGATAAAAAATTTTTTTAAAAATCAGGAACATCAAAAAAAACTATTTAGCCCCAAATTATCAACAAAATCATGTTTTTTCTCCAACCCCTCCCATTGAATCACCCTTTATTATATATCTCCCAAATCACTATATGAAATTTAATCACCCTTTAAAAAATACTGTACATGGTCACAATCATAATAAAACCAGAAAATAGAAGTGGTTTGAAAAAAGAATGGATGGAATTAATTGACCTTCTATGGTGAACTACTCTGATGCCCCAGGACCACTTAACAGTGGATAACAAATTGCACTTGAACGAAGTGTTGCCATTTTTCACCCCTCAAGAGTTTTTTGGCGTTTATGACATTTAAAAAACCCAACCCAGTAGAGTGACACAATGTTGACACCCTGAGGGAAACTTACAATGAATATAAAAAATAAATCCTCAGATTTATTATACACACAAAAACACTTTTACTAAAAAAAACCCACAGCATTATCAAATTAAGCTATGTTTGACCCTTATATGGCTTTACATCAAACTGGATGCATTTCAGCCATCGGATTTACTTATATGAGATGAAAAAAAACTGTGTGGGTCGGGGCCTACTTTGTTCCATCATATATCAAATACAGTTCTGTAATGCAATATTCATCAAATCATAAATTTGATTACATCATTATAGGGTAATTTGTTCTATATCATTTTAGTGTAAATGAAGCATACTGTGTTCAGATCCGGTTTGGAATCAAATATCATATGGAACTTAATTTTCCTTAATGACTCTCCTAGTCATATGATGATTAGATAAAAATAAGCTATGAAATATACACAAGGCCCATTTAAAACAAAGGGCCAAGATGGCTCTGAATCGCTCCCCTTTGAGAAATATTGCATTCATTGCCTTTTTACAACATATTCCCTACTGAATAAAAAATCCCTGCAGAAGTACAGCAATATAATTTTAATTCCACACAAAGAAAATTAACAAGTGGTCCAAGAAACCAAGTTTACCCCGCAGTGGGACCAATTTTGACCCCAGGACCATGATTGAACAAACCTTTTAGATGTCATAAGGAATGCTACACAAAACCCAAAAATCTTTAAACCCCCGGCCTTGTGGTTTCTGAGAAGAAGATTTTTTTCTACTTTTTAACTACATAACCTATGTAAATTCAAGTGACCCCTTGGGGGGGGGCCAATTTTGATCCCAAGGCCCCTGAATTGAACAAACTTGTAAATTTTACCCAAACAACTACACATCAAAATCTTAGCTCTAGCTTGCGTTTTTAAAGAAAAATTTCAAATTTTGCAGTTTTTAATCTATTAAACTCCTGTGACCTACTTTTTCAACCATCAAAATAATTAAACAATCATGATAGGGGCATCAAGAGGATGAATCCTGTGAATTTGGTCAAAATCCATTCACGGGTTAGGAGAAAAGTTGTTTAAAGGAAATGATGACAAGGACGCCGGACAGACGCAAGGACGCGACCAAAAAAGGGGATCACAAAAGCCAAAACCCTGAGCAGTTTTTGCTCAGGGAGCTAAAAAATGATTATCACAAATTAAGGCTCAAAAATAAATGTACAATGAATTTGAAAACAAAACTAAATATAACCCAATAACAATACTAAATCAAAATTACCAATACCATAACAGAATTTTCCACTTCAGCACATACTCATTTCTACCTGTATACTTCAACTTAAAAGATATAAAAATAAATATAAAATCCTACATAGCTAATAACAGTACCCTACCAATCCTAGTAATGATTTCTTTGCTGAAGTAAAAAACAGTGATATAAGACAAATGTTTACAATGTTTTGGGAAAACAACATCAGCAAGCTCAGAAAAGACATTTTTTCAGCACCTGTTTTCCCTGGTGACCGCTGCCTATAGATGACCATGCTCGAGGGCGTCCAAAATTTAAAAACAGTCATTTCCCTTTTCAGACAGCCCAAAACCAATCAACAGAATGGATCCACAGCCAACCAACACCTTCCTCTCAATGTCCCAGGCAGTGTTGTACAACAGTAATGATCCACAAACCAACCAGACACCTGTCCTCTCAATGTCCCCGGCAGCTTTGTTTGATCATTCACACATTGTTTATTTGGGCTATTCTACATCTCCAGGGAAGTTCAAGACAGATCTGAAACTCCCATGCCTAAAAATGAATAGGGCCTATTTTTCAAAAAGCTTTATGTTTTTTAGTTACATTTTCATTTCCTAAATATACCAGGCTTATCTTGACACTGGCAACCTATTATGGAACTTCCTAATTTGGAGCTAAATCAGTACCAATTTTAGCAACTTTAGTATGGACAAATTATGGCATATTGCAGGGGAGCCAGAATTATTGAATATGACAAAACGACAGATTGCATAGCTTTTTAAAGCTTAAATGTTTTTTACGTTTATCAAGGTATCCAGTACTTGATTTGACCAAAAAACTACTGTAAAAAAAAAAAAAATAAACAACCTTATATATTTTTAAGAAGGTAGGTAACTTTTTCCATAAATCGACATTATTTTTTTCAATTGTCTTAACTTTTTTAAAATCATTGAAAATTTTTTCATACAAGAGCTCCAAGAGTCAAAGCATAATATCCCCTTTAATTGTGCTGTCCTAAATGCCCCAAATGTTCAAATAAACAGGGCCAACCCCGGGTTTTCCCTGGGTGATTTGCCTGGAAATCAAACTTAGCCGAGATATAGGGCCCTACACATTGTCAGAAAAGTTGGGGGGGATCAATAAAACATTTTAAATAGATCCAGACACTGGAAAATTTAAAAATATTTTAAACAAAGCAGGGCCAAATCCAAGAGGGGTTTTGGAGCGATTAAACTGAATATCAAACTGGCTGAGATATTATGCCCAATACATTTCAGCAAGTTAAGGGGGATCCAAATAAAAACACTTTAAATATAACCAGACACGGGAAATTTAAATATATTCCAACAAAGCAAGGGCCAAACCAGAATCCCTTTGGAGCGATTCGACTGAATATAAAAAGTTTGAAGGGATGGGATTAAATTGCTTAAATAGGGCCCGGAAAAAACGGGAAATTTCCCCACACTTTTTCCCAACATATAAAGGGCCATAATCCAGAATCCCTTGGGGAAATTTGTTGGAAATCGAAAATTGCCAAGATATTTTACCCATACACACGGCCAGCAAGTTTGGAAGGATCGGATAAAACTTTTTGAACAGGATCCGGGACACTGTAATTCACAATTTTCGACAAATAAAGGGGCCCATAATCCAGAGTGCCTGGGTGTTTTTTGCTGAAAATGAATTGTCCGAGATTTTTTCCCCCATGCACATTCAGAAAGTTTGAAAAAGGATTGGAACAAACTTTTTTCCCCGGCCCATTTGGGAAGAACCCGCCCATCCGCCCGAATGCCAGGGGGTGAAAACACAAATATGTACAAAAATTGTACGGGCATATAAAAATGGTCTTATTTTGGGTGGAAGGGTAAAAAAGACAGGACAAAAACACACCGTTGCATAGGAATCCCCTAAAATTGTTCACGTTTGGATGTGTAAACATAGAAAAACTAAAGCCCAATATCAGTGTTGATTGTATGGACAGAAAACCGATGAAGAAACTAAATCAGCAAAGCACCAAGACACTGGATAGAACCCGTAGAAAATCCACAGTTTAAAGAGCGATCATCAGTCAGGTTGATTCAGAGAATTTTTAAAAAGGCACACAAAAAGGGGCTAAGATAAAAAAAAATAAAAAAAAACAACAAAAATAAACATTTTAAAGGGTTTTCATACCTTTTTTTTGTCGGTGTCCCGTCCCTACAATCAACCCTGTTACTGGCTTAAGTTTTTCTCAGTTTTTCACCGGAGAGATTGCGAGATTTTGCAGTCATACTCTTTTGACCAACGCGTTTTCGAATTGCAAACTGTTGAGAATGATTCCTTTTTGCAAAGGGGTGTATTTGTACCCCAATTGCTTCCCTCCCTTCCCCACAAAATAGACCAATTTTATGAAATTTCCCCCAATTTTTCAGAGGGGTTAGCAATGCAAAAAGATATATCTTTCAATGGACGAAGTTCCCCACCTTTTTATTAAAATAATTTCAAATTTATTTTTTTTAAGGGCAACAAAAAATGGTACCTTTTACAGTGACGAATAAAAGCACCAGCAAAAAATAAGAAAAAGATCTTATGGCCCAAATGAGCTTTTTGAGTAACAGTCACATTAAAGTTTTTTTTTAAATGAAGCAGATGATCCGGGGTCCCGGGCATCACAGCAGCTATCCAAAAGTCATTTTTTCCCAAACTTCTAAAAAATAAAAAAAGAAAAACTAAATTTAAAAAATTTTGAAAATGTTTTAAAATATTGTTTTTTTTTGTAGAAGTTTAATAAATTTCCATCAATAAAGGGGCATTCTTTTAAAGCTTTTTTCAAAAAAATCTGTTAAAAATGGATATAGCCCGAAATAATGCTTTTTTAGAAAAATTTCCCTTTTCTTTCAAACAGCACCTTTTCATATTATCCTGGAGTATTTTTTGAAAATTTGTCTTGAACCTTCATAGTTTTTTTAAATCTCACTTATAGTTATAAACATTCTTATTAAAAATGGAAATAACCCTAAAAATATAGCTTTTTAGAAAAAAGCCTCTGTCTAAAAGTACCTTGTCATGAAACCTATTAACATTAAGTTATCATTTACTCTTTCAAGCTTCAAAACCCTTCTATTTAATAACAAATTGGCAAAATTCTAAGATAAAAAGGGGCCCCAAATCCCAAAATTTAAAGGGTTTTTGGAAAAATGCCCCTTCTTACAACGCACCGCCCGTATTTAGTACTAGTATTCCAAAATTTTGGTTGATACCTTTAAAAGTGTTTGAGTAATGGGCTACATTAAAGTTTTTGCACCACTCAACAAAAGCCAACCCAGTGATCATAAGCTTGACCCTTTTCTTTGAAAAAAACAGCTTAAAATGATCTACTTCCTATTCAATGGAATTTCCCCAAGAAGTATATTAAAGGTATAATAAATTAGAACTATCACTGAAGGGGATTTATACCCCCAACCTCTATTTGTCACAAAAACAATTACCGTAAATTGTCGAGCTAAATGGTTAACATTTTTAACAAACTAATTGGGAATTTCCCGTGATCCTATTCAATACAGCCAACAAACATATTGCACTAATTTTCTATTTTTTGCCCCTCTTAGTACACCATGACCTTTCAGCTAGCAACTGTTTTTTTTCGCACGACACCTGTCTTAAATGGTAAATTTTTTGGTGCAAACCATTGCAAACATGAGGCATTGTTAAGTTACCCCAGACAATCAAAATCCGCATTGTTTTTTTATTGATGACCTTTAAAAAATGCCCCGACCTTTGAGCTGCAATCTGGTCCTTTTGCACAACACTCCCTTAATTTGATGAACATTCCTTTTAATATGGAAAACATTGTTACCAAACCATTTGGAAACCAATGAGGCAGGGTAAGTTTGACCCTGGAAAAACAATTTGGGGGACAGACAGCCCGGATGGCCCGATGGATGGACAATTATCAAAGGGTATTTGGGAATAATAAACCAATGAAGTCTAGCATGTGTCTACTGTATACAAAAACCCCCCACTTCACACCATTTTACTGAATAAATAGGCCTTACTCAAAGCCCCAGCTACAAAATTTCCCACAATCTAACTAGTTTTTAAAAAAAGACCTTGCCTATATAATTTTAAAGATATGTGCCACACAAAATTGTGATGGACAAAAGGGTGGAAAAGGGGTAAACCTATATGCAACCCTTTTTTTTTTCCCAAATGGGGGCTTTAAAAACACTTTGACTTAGTTTTTCCCCCGGTCTCACCTGAACGAAACCTTTCCCAGAATGTGCTGAGAAATATACAAGACTTTATCAGAATCCCTACAGACACCACATGGTCAAATACAGGTAGGCATGCCAGTCTATTGTCTGCGTGTCCCTTCAGAAGGTCTGTTTTTACCAAACCCTGCAATCGGGCCCACGAATAATAGGTGGGGGGGGGTTCCTTTTTTTAATTTGCTGAGTCAAATTAATAAAATACCATGACGGGAAAATTTAATACCTTCCAATCCACTATATATTGTAGATCATATCAAAACGGCACATACAAAATTTTTTAAAATCAGGGCAAGCCCAGTAGCCCTCTCGGGATTATAAATAATGGGAGGCATTTTAAATTTATACAAGATGGACCCCCCCCCCCCCCCCCCCCCCCCCCCCCCCCCCCACAAAAACAACTTTTTCCAAAAGAAATAAGGTCTGATGACTCAAAAAAGTGAAAAGTAATCCTATTCAGAAAATTATCCATTGAGAAAAAGCTTTGTTTTTATTGTTAAAACAAATCAAATTGAACCTATCAAATATCAGTTCAGATCAATTTTATGTCCTTTTATAAGCAAACTGAGAAAATTACAGTCTGGACCTATTTTACCATCAACCTATAGTTTGATATTGACCTTAGGGCTACAACCCTTGGGCCCTGGTCTGAAAACCCCTCTCATTATACTGAATATTATTTTTAAATTTCTCCCCATTCAGCATACAAAGATAGGGATTCCTTTGGGAAAATAAACCCACCTTTTCCCTTCACGAATAAACAATGATTACGTAGTTATACTTTTTTCCAAGAACAAAACTAATATGTTTTTAATTCAGTGAATATAGTTTTGAAAATATCATAAAATCTAGTTTTGTAACCCTTTATTATCATTTAATACTACGAATGTTTAAAAAAGGCTTAATTTTGGGGGGAAAATTACGTACCGAGGACTGTTTTTTTTTAAATAAATTATTTAAGCAAAAAGGTAATCCCGTTGAACGAAGATCAGAATTTAATACGTACTTGCGTGTGAACTTTTAAATGCCGATTTCTTTTTATTTTTTTAAATTTTTAATTTGTTTAGCGCAAGAAAAAAAGTGCCAATAAAAAAAAATAAAAATGAAAGCGCGATTTGTTTAATTAATCGAGGCGGCGGTCTGTTGGCAAGTAATAATCGTTCAAAGGAGAAAAGAATCCATCATTCCTAAAAATTTATGAAGGGTAGGATACTCACCCGCGGGGATCAGAAAATCGGGAACAGGTGGATTCCCTTTTAATCTCCAGGGATTTGTTGGCGATAGTTTTTTCTGTCATATTTCTTACTTAATATTTAATTTTATATAAAGATCAATTCGCTATAGTAATGGTATATTTTAGTTTCAAAAAAAACTGGGCTGGCTGAAATTTTTGGGCAAGAAATCTTTAAAACCCGTATGTGTAGTGTTCTGTACACTACCTCCTACACACACGACCCCGTCTGTGACTACTGACCCATAGTGGGCCCCTGGGCCCGATGTTAACCTTGAAACCCTTTTCAACCTCAGTTTCACGCCATAATAAGTGGGCATGGCCAGCTTTAAAAGCCGTGGCTGGACGTGGTCAAACTCAAAAAAATTGTGGTCCCCTCCCACCTTCACTTCCACCTGCTAAAACACAAAACAATTAAGCCTGCTTTAAAGGTCCCTGAAATCAGCAGTCAACCTGTTCCAAGCAGCACCTCATTTGAAAGCTCTTAACTTAACTTTCCATTAAAAAAATCAGGGTTCAGTAGACTATATGTCTTTTGAAGGTTTTCAAATTTAAAAAAGGGGATTTTTTGGAAGACACTGTCACCTGATGAAGCTGACAGAAAAATGTGAGACAGATGACAACCCGAGGACAGAAAAGTGATTTCCCCATGTTCACCTCACTACAGCAGGGGGGACACAAAAACGACAAACTTGTAGTCTTTGGGACTATCCAGCATTACAACATTGTATAGAAACAGGTATTTAGAAAGGGTGTTTTACAAAAAGCCTGAAATACATTCCCCCAATCTGATGTCAAACCTAAAATATTTACAAATTGATATTTCATGTAAACTTGGTAAAGGACAAAATAAAATTTTTTTTCATAGAGAGTAATGGGAGTTTTCAAATTAAACTGCCAACTGGGGTACTGTCGGGGCCCCCATACTTCACAGCATTTATACACGGGGTTTCAAAACCACGTGTAAATGACGAAATTTAAGCATTGCTAAAGAAATTTTTTGCATTGTTCGAAAAAGAAAATTGCTGTAAGTATTTTATTTCTTCACCAATTTGATGGGATATAGCGCAGTCGAAGTCAGAAAAATGTACACAAACATAAAGTCTAATGATTCTTTTGTCAGATTTTATTAGTTTTTTTCCTAACATTCGGGAAAACTTTAATACGATGTCTTTACGGTTAGCGAACAAAATTTTCACGAACTGGGAAGATTCCCCAAAAGATAGACTTGACTTTTTGGGATTTTTCCCCGGCTCCGACAGTATTTCAGTCATAGCGACTCCAGCTATACAGGTGGGGGAAAGACCCTAAAGCCCAGGTGGGGTAGACCACCACCTACCGCAACCCCAGCGGAAAGGCTTCCCCCCTGAATTTTAAAATGACCCTGCCCGGGGTTCGAACCCACGCGGTGAAATTCACGACTTTACCCTCGGCCACGGAGGCCCCACAAAAAAATAGAAAAACCGTACATCGACAAAAATCACGGGAACCATGTGTATGAACAATTTTCTGCTTCCCAAAAAGCTATATGCTTTAAAAATGATAAGAAAAAAATACTTTATCCCAGAGTTCCTTTTTAATCGATGAAAAATATGCTTTCCCACGTTAGCTTTAAAATTTTTGGGGGGGGGGGGGGGGGGGTTTTTTGTACCTTTTGGTCCCAAAAAAGGACCAAAGGGTTTAATTTTACCAAAGCTTTTAGCACAAAATAAATCTAAAACTTAAAGCAACTTTCATAAGTTTTGTAACTTAATATGAATTCCAAATATTTATTTTTTTAACAATCATTTTAGTTACCGATTAAAATAATAAAATTTAAATTTCAGCAGTCCCTACCTAATATTTCATAATCAGGAAGGTAGAAGTGTACCTACCTAGTTAAAATCTTAAGTATTATTAGCGCAATATTGTTGGTGGCATTTTTGTGCCAAACACTGAACTGAGTAAGAAAATCTCTGGGTAGTTATCAAATTGAGACAAGTGTCCCAAAAAACCTTGTGCCCAAAATTTTATGATAATGGAACAAAACTGTCAAATCCCAAAAAACATTTTGACAAAATTGATGACAATTTGGGGATCAAAACTGTCATGTCAGTAAACATGTGACTAAAATTGATGATAGGGGATAAAAACTGTCAGTGTCATTTAAAATTTGACTAAAATTAATGAAAATGGAGAAACAAAAATGTCAGTGTCAGTAAACATTGGACTAAAATTTAGACAATGGAGAAACAAAACTGTCAGGCAGAAACATTGTGACTAAAATTGGATGAATGGAGACAAAAATGTTTAGGTCAAACATTGTGACTAAAATTTTAAGAAAATGGAGATCAAAACTGTCATTTTCATTTAAAAATTGTGAAAAAAATTGAGATAATGGAGAACAAAACGTCAGTGTCAGTAAACATTGTGACTAAAATTGATGAAATGGAGATAAAAACTGTCAGTGTCAGTAAACAATGTGACTAAAAAATTTATGACAAGAGATCAAAACTGTCATGTCCCCGTAAACCCTTGTTACTAAAATGATGCAAGGAGATCAAAACTGTCAGTGTCAATAAACATTGTGACTAAAAATTTATGATAAAAGAGATAAAAACTGTCCAGGTCATAACCCTGTGACTAAAATTGATGATAATGGAGATCAAAACGTCAGTGCATAAACATTGTGACTAAAAAAGATGATAAAGGGAAAAAAAACTGTCAGTGCAGTAAACATTGTACTAAATTGGTGACAAGAGATCAAACTGACATGTCAGTAAACATTGGACTAAAATTGATGATAATGGAGATAAAAACTGTCATGTCAGTAAACAATTTTACTAAAATTTTATGATAATGGAGATAAAACTGTCATGTCTAAAACATGTTACTAAAAATGATGACATGGAGACAAAACTGTCAGTTCCCTAAACATGTCAAAATTGAGAAAATGGAGATCAAAATGTCAGGTCAGTAAACATTTTTTGCCTAAAATTGATATGAATGGGGAATCAAAAAATGTCAGTGTCAGTAAACATTGTGACTAAATGATGATAAGGAGATCAAAACTGTCATTGTCTAAACTTGTGACTAAATTGATGATAATGGGGATCAAAAAATGTCATGCATAAACCCTTTTGACTAAAATTGATTAAAGGAGATCAAAAAAAGTCATTTTCAGAAACATTTGCCCAAAATTTATGAAAATGAGAAACAAAACTGCCCGGTCAGTAAACTTGTGACTAAATTGGGGACAATGGAATCAACGTCTGTGTCAGTAAACATTGGACTAAAATTGATGAAAGAAGGAGATCAAAACTGTCATGTCAGTAAAAAATTTTGACTAAATTGATGATATGAATAAAACTGTCAGGTCATAAAAAATTGGGCTAAAAATTTATGATAATTTGGGATAAAAACTGTCATGTCAGTAACATTGTGACTAAAATTGATGAAAAATGGAAAATAAAAAAATGTCATTTTCAGTAAACTTGTGACAAAATTGATACAAGGAGATCAAAACTGTCAGTGTCATAAACATTGTGACTAAAATTGATGAAATGAGATCAAACTGTCATTCAGTAAAATGTGAAAAAAAATTTATGATAATGGAGATAAAAACTGTCCCGTGTCCAGTAAACTGTGAAAAATTGATGACAATGGGGATCAAACTGCAGGTCAGAAACATGTGACTAAAATTGATATAATGAGATCAAAACTGTCAGTGCTAAACATGTGACTAAAATTTAGAAAAAGGAGATCAAAACGTCGTGTCAGTAACATTGTGACTAAAATTGATTGAATGGAGATCAAAACGCAGTGTCAGTAAACAAGTACTAAAAATGATGAAATGGAGATCAAAAAACTTCAGGTCAGTAAACATTTTTGACTAAAATTGATGATAATGGAATAAAAACTGTCATGTCAGTAAAAATTGTGACAAATTGATGACAATGGAAAATCAAAACTGTCTGGTCATAAACAATTGGACTAAATTGATGATGGGGGGGGAGATCAAAACTGTCAGTGTCAGTAACATTGGGACTAAATTGATGAAATGGGATCAAACTGTCATGTCAGTAAAAAATGTTTACTAAAATTGATGATATGAGATCAAACTGTCAGGTCATAAACATTGGGACTAAATGATATAATGGAGATCAAAACTGTCAGTGCAGTAAAACATTGTGACTAAAATGATGATGAATGGAGATCAAAACTGCAGGTCATTAAACATTGGACTAAAATTGGGGGATAATGGGGGGCCCAAATGTCAGTTCTTAAACATTGTGACAAAATTGATGAAATGGGGATCAAATCTGCCCGTGTCAGTAAACCCTGTGACAAAAAATTTAGAAAGGAGATCAAAACTGTCAAATGGGCAGGGAAACATTGGGACTAAAAAAATGATAATGGGGACAACTGTCAGTGTCAAAAACCCCTTGTGACTAAATTGATGATAATGGATCAAACTGTCAGTGCAGTAAACTTGTGGGCTAAAAATGTGATAATGGAGATCAAAAATGTCATTCAGTAAACATTGTGACTAAAAAAGATGATAATGGGATCAATCTGTCGTGTCATAAAAAATTGGGGACTAAAATTTTATGAAATGGAGATCAAACTGTCAGTGTCATAAACTGTGACTAAAATTGATGATGATGGAGATCCCAAAATGTCCCCGTGTCCCGAAAAAATTGTGACTAAAATTGATGATAAAGGGGGATCAAACTGTCAGTGTCAGTAAACATTGGAAATAAAATTTATGATATGGAGATAAAAAATGTCAGTGTCAGTAAACATGTGACTAAAAATTATGACAATGGGACAAAACTGTCAGTGCATAACAAAATTTTGACTAAAATTGAAAGATAATGGAATCAAAACTGTCATGTCCCTAAAAAAAATGTGACAAAATTGATGATAATGGGAACAAATCCCGTCAGTGTCAAAACATTGTGACTAAAATTGATGATAATGGAGATCAAAACTGTCCAGTGTCATTAAACATTGTGACAAAAAATTTATGATAATGGAGATCAAAAATGTCATGTCCATAAACATTGTGACTAAAATTTAAAGATAATGGAGATCAAAACTGTCATTCAGTAAACAATGTGACAAAATTGATGATAAATGGAGATAAAAACTGTCAGTGTCAGTAAACATTGGGCTAAAATTGATGAAGAATGGAGATCAAAACTGTCAGTGTCAGTAAACATTGTACAAAATTGATGTAATTTGGGGTCAAAACTGTCAGTGTCAGTAACCCTTGGACAAAAAAGGGATGATAATGGAGCAATTCTGTCATGTCAGTAAACTTTGTGACTAAATTGATGAAAAGGAATCAAACTGTCAGTGTCAGTAAACATGTGACTAAAATTGAAGAATGAGACAACCTGTCAGTGCAAAACCCTTGTCTAAAATTGATGATAATGGAGATCAAAACTGTCAGTGTCATAAACATTGTGACAAAAATTGATATAAATGGAGATCAAACTGTCAGTGTCAGTAAACATTGTTACAAAATTGATGATAAATGGAGATCAAACGCCCGGTCAGTAAACATTGTGACAAAATTTGGGATAAATAATGGAGATCAAAACTGTCAGTGTAAATTAAAAAATGGGGAAAAAATTTAAATGACAATGGAAATCAAAACTGTCTGATCATAAACAGTGGGACTAAAATTGAGAGAATTAAGATCAAAACTGCCCAGTGTCAGTAAACTTGTACTAAAATTGATGAAAAATTTGGAGATCAAACGCGGGGTCATAACCTTTTGACAAAATTGATGATAAGGGATCAAACTGTAAGGTCATAAACATTGTGACAAAAATTGATGAAAAATGGAGAACAAATGCAGTGTCAGTAAAAAAGGGTAAACTAAAATGATGATAAGGGGAGATCAAAACTGCCCGTGTCAAAAACCCTTGGGGAACTAAAATTGAGAAAGGGAAAGATCAAAAACTAGGCTATAACATGGTCCCGACAAAACAAGACGACAAAGATATCAAAATATAACAGCAATTCTTCAAACTTTTACCGTTTTTTATTCTTAAATAAATTTAAACAAATGGAAATTCAAAATTTGCTGTTTTGATACCTTAATTACATTGACAATTTTGACTTTAAGGCCAGTGAAGCAGACCAATTATTGGATATGAAATTTTGTTGAACTCTTCCCTGAGGAAGATTCTCTCATGACCTTTCAAAGAATACGGTCCGAATGGAACTATTAAATTTCTATATAAATAGAAGTATATTTTTTTTGTTTAAATGAAATGAAGTAATGATTTCCAAGTGAACTTACATTTTCTTGTGATATGACACCGACTGTTCCCCTCGCCCCCCAACCCCCTCTCTGGTAAAGTCGGAACTGCATTTTTCATGTATATCGTTCTATTTTCCCACTTTTTCAAAACTTCATTGTCAATATATTACAAATTAAATTGGAACATAACCTGGCAAAACAATAAAAAAGGCTTGCCTTTTTTAAACATATGCATACAAGCTTGCCCATTTATGTCAAAATTAAACAACATAAACATTTTAAAAACTAACATGTATTAAAAAAACAATCATAACTAATAAAAATATCTGTCAGACAACCTGCCTCACACTGATGGATCACTAGACGTTGTTCACCCTAAACCCCGTGTGATAAATACAAATGCTTGGAAGAAACGGGCATATGTCATTGTTTTGAAAAATCTTTTTTTTAAAAAAATTTAAACTAAAATAGTACAATAAACTTAGTGACAGTCTCTCAGTGACTTTTCCCTCAATTCCAGCCAGTGTTTTGGAGATAATCATCATGTCATTAAGCTTTAACACTGTCAAAAATCACAAAGCAAAATGGATTATTATACAAAATAAGGTTAAGATACCTAATATTTTTATTTTTTGGGCCACTCTGGTAAGTAGTTTTGGAGATATAGCACCGACAAATCCATTTCTCAGCCAACTGAAGGATAACCATCTGATTCCCGTAGTCTTTCCCTTTCAACTTGGTTATAAAGGGTGATAAAAATGTAGATGAATAAAAATCAACTCTAAAAATATCTTGCATATCTTTCAGAATCAAATATTGGAGATATTTAACCCTTTTTCCTAGACTCATTCTGCCACTCATGGTACCAAAAAAAAGCCTGATCGCAGAAAACCACATTTAAAACCCTTTCCAAATTTTAATTTTAAAGTCCTCATTTTCCCCAAACCCCTTAGGAGCAGCAAACAGCATAAAACCCGATCACCTGCGATTACTCGCAGGCGATCGTTTTATTTTTTGCAAAAGGTCTTTTTGTTTTTTCCCATGAGGGGAAAGGTTAAAGTAAATGGGTTTATCAAACCCAAAACCCCAAAAATCAAGTTTTAGCTATCCAGGACCTAACTTGATAACCTCACCACCACCCTTTTGGGGGACCAGTGCCCACTTGGTTAATCTGAAACCCTAAACTATGTCCTAGGGGCCCGTTGTCTGTTTACCCTTTAATGACTATTTTGGGTTTTACCCCTCAATGACCCAAGTAGGGCCCAAATAAAAATCATGAGGCAAGCATAGTTAAGGTGGGGTTTACATTACAACAGTTTTAGCCGCCTGGCCAACATTTGAAAAGTCTAAAATAACCCAAAAATTGGGAAAATAAGTTCACTAATAATTTTTACAGTTATACTACCAAAGTTTTACATTTCCGGCGGGTATCAACTTAAAATTAAAGTTTCCTATTGACGCTAGCTAGGCTTACAGAAATTTTCCACATTGAAATTTTTTTTCTATTAGCGTAATTCATAAATGCGATTTAAACATAGCAGCAGTCTGGCACCACCCAACTGAGAAACGAAGAAAACTCAACATAATAAGCTGAGGTCAAAAACAGTCCAAGAAGAAACGGTCTATAAACTATGCCCAATAAATGAACAATTCTTCAACGAATCGACAATTACCAACGGAGACACTTAGGCAAACTCTTGACATCACATTCCAGCATTCGGAACATTTAACAATATGAGGCGTCACTTTTGTCAACGAGTCCCAATATAGGCAAACTCTGTTGAACACTATCTATCATTCCCGAATTTTACAACTTAACCAGCATATACCACGATTATTCCAAACATCAACAAATTTTATGCATGCTAAAATTTCTCCATGACCAATAACACCCACTGTTCGCCAGCAAACATCTACTCTTATAAAATGTTAACAATTTTTAAAACTTTGAGTGAATCCAGCTTTAAAGATGATGTCCAGATAAATAAAACTATTTTCCTAACAGCATTTGAGCATATATCTACACGCCACCACAAAAAACACATACAATAACCTGTGTCCTAAAATTCAATATAATTTTAGAGTTGTGTTGAACAAACAAATACAATTCAAAACAAAAATTTCATATAAAACAACAAAGGTTTCTTGATAAATATTAAAGTCTGCCTAGAAAATCTAACCAGTGGGCCATGTGTGTCAGCAGTCAGGTTGGGCTGTCAGTTTTTCACTGCAATCTTCCCTTGGAACTCTTTTTAGTTTTGATTATTTACACACTGTCATATTGCGCGTAATCTAATCAGAGTGCAAGTCACTCAGATGACCCGGTTCATTCTCATTTTTTCCCGTCATTATTCCACTTTAAGAACATATTATATAACTGCACACACAATAAGGCATGTTGATTTAATATCGATCAGTGCATTTAATTTACATTCTCAACAAAATATGTGTCATTCAATAATACTGAACACATAAGGTGAATTATCATTTAAATGGATGATTGAGATGCAGGCTTGTTTTCCGTGAAATATATACAGAAAATACACCAACTTGATGTCATGATTACAACAATTGAACAATTCCATATTTCTCCAATATATACGCCATTTTTTTTTCGGGGGGGGGGGGGGAAATATTTCACAGACAGCTGTTTTCTGAAAATATATTCTTAATTTCCATCTTGTTTGAAAATATTAACTTAAACAATTAAAATTTTTAAAAAAGTAAAATGGTGAATTATGAAAGAAATCTTTCATAAAAACAAGACGTTATCTTTTAAATCAACAACACTACTTTCCTACAATCAAGAATATCAAGTGTTGTTCCGAGATGTCTGGACTTCTGTCTGGGGGATATTCAGGGAGCTGTGGGCGGGCTTGTGGAAGTGTAGCCTGTCCATGTCCTCGCTGTCACCACAAACCTGGAGGTGATGTGTGTCTCAACTGCTTCATTAAGTCTACATTCAACCTCACACAGGGCCACCTTTAAGGTTAATGTTGAGAACAAGAGTCAAGAAACGGGATCATTGCTTTTGGTCTTCTGTCATAACAAACCTATTTTAACTTCACAGATTCCAGTTTGTTGATTCCGAGACAGACAAGCACAATCTATCACCAAAGTCTAAACAATGCAGATCCAGCAAGATAACTGAGTCAGGTGAGGCAAGAAGGTGACTAACTTCCCCCCCAACTAAAGAATGTGGATCGCTTATATTTTTCAACTTAAGTTCATATACGAGCCATTGAATGTGGCTTTGGTAACAAAGTGGGTACAGCGTATACCATTGACCTCACAATAATCGGAGTGAGTGATGATTTGTATCCTTAGTAAAACCACAGTCCTCTAGAGATAGGTACTCTACGGTGAACATGAGACAGATCCAGATGACGGGAACACCCCCTCCTCTCCCCTCCAGTAATGTTGTTCAGAACAAGCATGCTAACTCAGACAGGTGAGGCAAGATGGTACAATCTCATCCAGATAACAAGAATCTCTGATATTCCTTCAAATTCCAGTGTCTCTATCCAATTATCACGGCATCTGGGGTTTTGATCAAAGTAACAGGTGTACCGTTGACTCTACAATGTCGAAGTGTTGTTGTGTCGATTGTAACCTTAGTAAGAATCAAAAGCCTCTACATCAATAAAGAACCCCTTATCCATAAATAAGTGAGACAGGTCCAGATGACGGGAATACCCCTCCCTCCTCCAGTAATGTTGTTCAGAACCACTTCTGATAACTCCATCAGCGAGTATGCTGGTGACCGCTCAACTAAAGAATGGTGGAATCTCTTATATCCTTCAACTCAAGTATCCGTGTCCTATTCTTGAAATGTGGCTGTAGAAAAAAAAAATAACAAAAGTATACAGGTTACCTAGATCTTATATCTTGAGTGACGTTGTTTGATGGTAACCTTAGTAAATCACAGTCCGTTACCGTAAGATCTTTAGCCATAAACAGAGAGACAGTCCAGATAACGGAACACCACCTCCTCTCCTCCAGTAATGTTGTTCAGAAAACCAGGTCTGATAACTCAGTCAGTGAGGCCAGATGGTGACTATCTCATCCAGATAACATGAATCTCTGATATTTCTTCACTCCAGTGTCTGTAATCAAGTCTCCCGGCATGTGGTGTGAACAAATTATACAGGTGTACCTTGGACCATACAATCTTTCGAGTAATGTTGTGTTGATTTGTAACGCCTAGTAAAATCACAGTCCTCTACATAAGATTCTTTATCCATAAACAGTGAGACAGTCCTAGATGACGGGAACACAACCCCTCCCTCCCCTCCAGTAATGTTTTTGTTCAGAACCAGGTTCTGAAACTGAGTCAGGTGAGGCCAGATGGTGACAATCTCATCCAGATAACATGAATTCTGATATTCTTCAACTCCAGTGTCTGTATCTTAGTCTCGCAAGTGGGTGGGAACAAAGTATACAGGTGTACCCTTGACCATACAATCTTCGAGTAATGTTGTGTTGATTGTAACCCTATAAAATCACAGTCCTCTACAGTAGATATCTTAGCCATAAAACAGTGAGTCAGGTCCGATGAACGGGAACACCCTCCTCTCCTCCAGTAATGTTGTTCAGAACCAGGTCCTGATAACTGAGTCAGGTAGGCCAATAGTGCTATCTCATCCAGATAACATAAATCTTGATATTCCTCACCTCAAGTGTCTGTATCAAGTCTCGGCATGTGGGTGTGGAACAAAGTATACATGTGCACCATGGACCATACAATCTGGTGAGTGATGTTGTGTTGATTGTAACCTTAGTAAAAAGCACAGCCCTCAAGAGTTTAGTTTCATGTAGCTGTGAACAGTTAGATCATGTCCAGATGGTGGGAAACTCTTCCTCTCTAACAGTGGGCAGGATGGTGACTAACTCATCTAGAGATGTGGATCTCTGTTAACCCTCCAACTCTCGCGTCTGTATACTGGCATGGACCATGTGGGGGTTTAACAAAGCATATAAATGTTTTACATGCCTGAAAATGTGTGATAATGTGTATTGACCTGTAACCTGAATAGAACCACACGCCCTAGAGATAGTTTCTGTAACTGTGAAACAGTGAGACAGTCCAAGATGAACCTTTCCAAACCACTGAACTCTCTAACATAAGTTTCATTTAAGTTCAACTTCAGAGCGTCTTCAGCTGTGTTGCCCACCCACACCTGTCATGAACCTCTGACAGTCTGTATACTTCTGGAATTCCCATATCAATATGTTTAATTACATCCATGTTTCACATTGTCCCACTGTACAAAAATCAATAGAATGGTTTCACTATTTGACCTTCTTTCAGTTCCAGTGATGAATAGTGACCTGTTGTCATACAATCTTTGAACAACTCGGTCTTCCTTGTCCTGGGACAATTCGAATTTTAAGGATAGACTCAATACGCTGGACACTGGACACAAGCCTCACGAGCAGTTGAAGATGTCATCCGGATAATTCCAATTTCAAAATAACATATCCATATTTTATATTGACATATTAGTACTAATTAAAAGTTGGGGCGCCTTCCATCCAGTAACTTGTGCAATGTATCATCAATCTCAATACAACAGCCTCCCAGATGACAATATGGTGTTGGTTGTCCACTTCTCCATACCCTCCCTAGCACACTTATATAGCAGGTTTTGTATGATTTATATTCCTTGCTCAGGAAGTGACTACATCCTCAGCTTGCTGATTGATGTTTTCCTTCATTTTTCTCATCAATTCATCATGATGTTCCATATTGATGTGATAATATAGCATGACTTTGTATTCCATGCCACTCAAAAAAATAAACAGAGAATGCAATAGTTCGCGAAATTTCCAAATGGTGTGCATGTTTTTGGGCAGATCTGTCAACTCGGATTCATGACCAGGAAAACAGCTGCCAGGAAGGTCCCGAAAGGTTTTGTGGAGGAAAATGAAAGTTTTTTCTTCCAGCATCTATAGAGGACTTGTATGAATTTCCTGATACAACAAGCCCTGCTGATAAGCAGGATTTTATATCATCTTCCGACAAATTAAAGATCTGCCTCCACATGGTCAAAAACAAGTTTCTCTTTAAATGTTGCTGTAAAGGCAAGATGTCCAAGAAAGAAGTAGTCTCCTTATGGATCTTGCAGTAACTGGTTTTTGTTTTTAGACACATAAGGGAGTTCTGACTCTGGGTATTTCCTACTGATAATGGCTCCCTTCATTTCATTTCCATGCATCCTTCAGCAGATGGTTTATCATAGCACTGTAAATATGGACTTTTGATCTTCAGTAATTTTTTTCTCGTTGTGGTGCCACACATTAACAATGTTTCAGAAGGATGGGAAGTTCCAAATGTGAGTCAGTTCGTTTTATATTAAGTGTTTTAGGAATCACTTCACTTCCCTTCCTGGACCTTTTTCTCCTCATTCAGGCAGATCTACCATGGTCCTTTAAATATATCTATAGTGATGCAACTCCTATTAATACCTTTAAGCTGAAACTTGCCTATCCATCTCCAGCGGCCCCAGTCTTAAATACTCTAGCTTCCCACGTCGGGTGGTGGTGAGGATTGAATATTTGTGCAATTAGACTCAGGTTCCGGCATGGCCGTGTGTTTTGTATGGCATGGAGTGTCCCCTAGTCCTGTAGGGTCACCCATTCATCAAAACCGTCAATATTACAAAACATGAGCTTTTTGTCAACACTCATTTTTTTAATAAACATATTTAGGAAATGTTGATCCTCATATAACTGCTTCATGATAATTTCACTGATACTCCACTGCTTCCGTGATATTCCTTAAAGGGATGTAAGAATAGAAGTTCAAACTTTTTCATGACAGACAAGACATCACAGGATATACCGTATCTGACTTTTTACCAGAATGTTTCTTTCTGACACCAGGCCCAACCAAAAATTTACACAGTGCAGTCGTCCATCCCTGCATCTCCCTCCCAATAATGTAGATTCGAAAGTACACTGTGATCTGCTTCTTGTAAAACATTGTTAAGATTTTGTTACATTCATCTTCTATTTTCGAATCACTGGATGAATTCGCTTAGCACTATCATCATCTATATCATAGTTGCTATTACTGCCCCCTTTTTTACCTGTCACTATTTCAATACATGGCCGTACATACAATCTGTCAACCTCTGGTAGTGAGGCTGGCTGTAACTGAGCAGGTAGGTATTCTAGCAGATGCTCCTTAGTTCTGAAAATAGATATAAAATGTTCCAAACAGAAAGCAAACAAAATACACAACTGTTATATTGTTATAGAAATTATGATACAAAATTTATAACAGACCTATTTTATCGTGTGACATTCAATAGTAGAATTTCAGAATTAACATAAAGCTAATTATTTTTCAATAAAAAAGAACAAAACAAAACAGAGCAATTTAAGATAGGAAAACCTATACACTCATTCCGAAAGAAGATTTACACTTTTTAATTTGGTTTTAAAAACCGATTTGCTTACCGAGGGCCCAGTTCGTTCCAGCTGGGGCAGTAAGATTTTATTTGGGTTACATTTGGCGCCCAAGTAAATAATCCAGTTGAAAGGGATGGCACATTAGAAATTTCCCCAGCGTTCTACTCGAGGAATTGGGACGATTCTTAAAGGAGGGGGTGTATGTAGTAGGGGTTTAAAAAAATGGCATTTATTCTTGCCCAGAGCTAGTTTTTGTGGCGACGTGGTAGAGTGCCCGATTTGCATACTGGGTCCCGATTCGATACCAGCCGGGGCAGTAGGTTTTAATTTGGTTACTTTTTATTAATTAAAGACACAAAATCACTCTTGCTAACACCCAAAATTTAAAAGTGCCACCTATTTCGTTTGAACTACTAGTTTTTTTTTAAAACTTATTTTCCCCACAAGATTACACAATGTGAATGTGCCTGCAGTCAATGCTAGTTCCATGTGTTATAAAACCGCACATTGATTCCTCTAGTAAGGAGGCGTGGTTTATATTCGTTAACGGAAGCGATGTTTATTTTTACAGGGGATAAGGTTGAAAGGAATTATTTTTTTTGTTGAAGTTTAAAATGGAAAAAAGTCAAAATTTAAAGCACGGGGTAGTACCAATCTGTCACATAATCCTGACACGGGGCGAATCAGTTCGGAAAATACCCCTTTAAAAACGAGTGCCATTTAGCAAGGGAGCTAAACCAATACCATTTATTATGACTTCAAGGATGTTGCGGCAGGAATCCCAAAAAAACTATGGTATTCATCCCAAAGGGGATCTAATATGGCTGTACCCCCGGTCTCAAATTTTACTTGCTTCAGGAATAAATTTTAACCCAAAGTTTCTGAGATGAAATGTGCACAAAATTAAAACAAGGGGCCATGATGGCCCCATCGCTCCCCAAGTATCATGCTTTAAAAATTATTTTAAGGGTTTTAGGTTAATGGGGGTTCCCAAATGTTCAAGTACTCCCCCCCCTATTTTTACCTAGTAAGTG
>CM037795.1:11368055-11418055 GCA_021229015.1 Solen grandis
ATTTTGGCCCAATCTTCATGAAACTTGGTCATGATGTTTGTCTACATGATATCTCGGATGAGTTCGAAATTGGGTCATGTGGGGTAAAAACTAGGTCACCAGGGAAAATCTTAGAAAAACCTTGCGAACACTCTAGAGGCCACAGTTTTAGCCCAATCTTCATGAAAAATGGTCATGGTGTTTGTCTATATGATATCTTGGATGAGTTCGAAAATGGGTAAGGTGGGGTCAAAAACTAGGTCACCAGGTCAAATCTTAGAAAAACCTTGTGAACACTCTACAGGCCACAGTTATGGCCCAATCTTCATAAAATTTGATCAGGATGTTTGTCTACATGATATCTCAGATGAGTTCGAAATTGGGTCACATGGGGTCAAAAACTAGGTCACCAGGTCAAATCTTAGAAAAACCTTGTGAACACTCTACAGGCCACAGTTTTGGCCTAATCTTCATAAATTTTTTGGTCAGGATGTTTGTCTACATGATATCTTGCATGAGTTTTAAATTGGATCATGTGGGTCAAAAACTAGGTCACCAGGTCAAATCTAAGAAAAACCTTGTGAACACTCTAGAGGCCTACATTTTTGTCCCAGTCTTCATTAAACTTAATATGAATGATGACTGCATGAATTCCCAGTTGAGTGCAAATTCAGGTAGGATCAATATGTAGGTCACTTAGTCAAATGTTAGAAAAACACTTTTAGATGCTAGATTTTTTGTCATTATGCCTAACACAGCCATCTTACTCAGGTGAGCGATACAGGGCCATCTTGGCCCTCTTGTTTTTTTTTCATCCAAGTTTAAATAACACTGTCCACAGCATGTGAGACCATGTTATATCTCTCTAGGTCGAATTCCACCAACAATTCTTAGTGCTAAGTAAAACTTAAATACTTAATGGCGAATTTCATAACTTCCTTTTCTCTAATAAAATTACCCATACATTCCATTTCTTATCAATTATTGTTAGTTATTAAGGTAATAATTAATTTCAACTTCGTCTTGTACTTGAATATTTCATAAAATAGTAATGATGGAATGTGTATCTACCTAATTTAAGAATTAAAGTGTTACTTAGCGCTAAGTATTGTTGGTGGAATTCGAGCCTGGTCAAAAGTATTGTCAGAAATTTTGTATTTGGATAAGTATAATAAAAAAGTGCCATGTATTCTGAGAACATGTCTAGATATTGTAATGATTACAATATCTAGACATGTACTAATGTACAGTATACTCCTTGATGACACTTAATTTGACATCCAAGTTTAGATAAAAGTCCATATCATGTTGGACTATGTTATATCTCTCTGAAAATGTGCTTTAAGTAAACTACTATTTAAATCATAAAGATTTTGGATTCAAATGTTTATAAGTACCCTAGTTAATTTGCATTAGAATTGAGCGCATTGTAGTGGTTTTACTCTCTATTTGGCCAAATTATAATTATAAACATATGAAAAATATCTGTGAATCCATGGATCAACAAAAAATAAAAATTTGAAGTACGTTGATATTCACATATAATTTTAGATGAAATTGGGGCCAAAATTAAGCTCAATTCTTTATGCCAAAAAGTGCTTACAGATAATTCTGTTAATGTGATACCTCTTTACAACAGCATTCATTATAACAACATCCTCTTTATAACAGCAGTAGTCTTGAAAACTAACGTGTATAATCTTTCTATGTCTCTTTTCTTTACAATGGCAATATCTTTATAACAGCAAAATTCACTGAAATAAACACTGCTGTTGTAAAGAGAGTTGACTGTATAATGTACATGGTAATATAGGCCTGATTTTCTTTTAATGTGTTTACAGGGTTGGCTGCATCACAAACCCAGCCAAGTCTCTGGATATCCTGCGACAGAACCTACAGAAGAGCATCAACAAGGAGATTGGTTCAGTCATACAGTCTTACATGGACGTGAGTGTCCCACTGTGGCCAGGCCAAACATTCTAAAGATAGTATAACATGCGCAGGTCCAGAGTGGTGGTGGGTTGTTAGGGCCAGGGTAGATCTCTCTGAGGTTCCAACTTGAGGTTTTCTTATATTCACTATATTTCCAGAGCTTAAAGCCCCATTCACCCCCTCCTCCCCTGAGATCAAGTGCTAGATCCACATATGTTTAATGTTATACACATATCTTGAATGTTTGGTTCAAAGTTTAGTATGGGAATGGTTAAGTCTTTGTTAGCACTTACCTTTACTAAGAACAAAATTGCTGTATTTCAGATTCCCTAATTTAGCATTTATGTTTGTTTAGAAACCTCAAAGGCAAAGCATTCTTAGGCCAAGGGGTTTTAGGTTTTTTGTTTTTTAATGTAACAAGGTGGATATCTGCCCATGGTTAAAATCATGTCTCAATATTCAGGGCTTGAATATCCAAATTTTATTGGCGTTGCATGCACAATATATACAGTATGAAACAGAATGAAGTATTATAGATAATAAAAGGGTGGAAATAAGTTGATTTTGAACTTGTTTAAGGGTAAAAGTGATTTGTGTTGGAACTATGTAAGAATAATCATGTGCGTTGCTCCATCCACTTTGGTCATTACGTCATGATTTACAAAATGTTCATTATCTTTATATATTTTTGAGTCAAACATTTAGGTGAGGGTATTGTTTTTAGTAGTGTCTCTATGAATCACATGTTGATATGATTGATTTATCTTTATTCAATGTGTTGTGAATTTATTAAAAGAAAGCAGGAATAAACAGAGCATATACAGACAGTTTTGATAATGAAAATATTTTTGAAAATATTTTGTTACAGAAATTCTTCAAGCTTGGTATCGAAAACATTAAGTTGAACAATGGGGAGAACTCTGTGACGGAAGACCATGTGCAGACCATGTGTCGGCAGATACTGGAGGAGGTAGGATTGTCTGCCCTTGTCTCCTGATTATCGCCCATTGTTGTGGTCATGATATGAATTAATAGTTCACAGTGTGTATAAATTAGTTTAGGTACAGGAAAATCATTTAATCCTTAATTTATCTAATATTCATCATGTACAAAATTTTTGATTTGATAAATATTTTTTTTAAGTAACATTAGATTGTATGTGAGCAATGGATTTGCCTTCGCTATTCAGACCGAGTAGAATCTGTACTCTAATATTGTATGAGCCAACAGAAGAAATGCTGATCTGGAAATGTCTGACTTGTATCTGCTGTTTCAACTTTGCCATGGTCTCAAAATATGGCCATACGAAGTAAAAGATCAAGATAGAGGAATAGTACAAGAACTTGACACTCAATATACATGTATATAGGGAGTTCCAGGACTGGTTGGCCCGGAGTCAGGATAATGTGACTGGGTATGGTATCATGCTATAGTGTTTCCACTAGGATCTGGTTGGGGCATGGTATTTTTTTACTGAAAAGGGCGCTTAAGTCGCATTGCATTTTATTCATACCCAAATGGGAGCACTTAAATGTTTAAATTTCATCAGAATCGTCATCAAATAAATTAATTTAATTTATTTACTGTTATTTATTTCAATTGTTGCAAATACAACCAATAATTAATAATGTCCTATAATTATACCTTGAAAAAATAGAATTATATAAACAACATAAATTTCAAACAAGACTTTTTCCATACTGGTGTTTTATTTTTTTTTATTTTTTTTTTTTATAAATCTTATTTTTATTAGACTCTAGATAATAATCTGTTTCTTTCTTTTCTTTATTCTTTTTATATTTTTTTTTTATTCAGCAGATGATTATTATAAATGTTAGTTAGTTATTATAAATATACCTTAATTTTCATAAAAAAGATGAAGAAATATTTCAAATAATTTTTCATTATTATTGTTAGATCTTCAAATATAACACACTTAATTACCTCCCTTTATTCATACTTTATTGCCCGTGACATTATCGGTAATCAATGTATGGGCAGAAACTTGTATTTTTAATGATACATAGATCATCTGCAATTATCAGAATTAGAAAAGCCGAATATTGACCTCAGTCACACACAGACTTGCCGATGCTGCGGTAAAAAAAGAAAATGTGAAACAGTTGTCAACATACTTATGAAGTACAAAAGCCAAGTCAACGAGGTAGATATATCTGCGAGAAAAAGTTACGCATCAAAAATTTCAGTTTGTCAATTTCAGCATCATAATTCTCAGAAAAGATAGATCTGGTTTATTTGGAAAAAAAAGAATTTTGTCGGCATTGGTTTCAGTTTTGTTTACACTTCCAGTTTTTAGCATCACTCATTTGCATAATGACCCAATTTTCATTAGAGATGATTTATTACACATATGTCTACATATTAAGTTGATTAGGTATACACATATTGGAAATCTGGTATAACCCGAATAAGCAAAACTGTTATTATTTTATTTTAATGCATATATGATACATACGCCTACGTGTGAAAATGTTCGTTCTTGAATGTAAATAACATAAACAACGAACATGCACGAGAATAAACATGCACAAGAATATCTCGCAGGGTGTCATTGGCTTTGACCAATTGAATTTTATGTCACATAATTACATATCTGACATCATCTACACTGCCCCCTACATACACATGACAGCGGCATATAAAGGGGCAGGAGGCCACAGGATGCCGTGCCCTGCTATAGCACTACATTGTAGTACTAAGGGCATGCTGTTAATCTGGATAAGGCAGAATGACGGCAGAATCCAGATTAAAGGACAGCATGGCGTATTTCGGAACCCTAAAAGAGCAGCAGTATGGCGCAGCGCCATGGGAAAAAGGCCTAGGGGAGACACTATGCTACTTGTATAATGCATGATACTGCAGTTTGGCAGCCCTGTATCTGTCTAATGCAGATAAGTCTCCCTTCAAATGACTGAAGTGTTGCATTTGGATGTTAAACGGACAGAACCACAGAAAAAAGCTACCATTAAGCATATTGGATATTTTCATCTGTACCAGTACAAATGTTGATGTATTATTTTCTCATTAAAGGCAAAGAAGATGTACACACCAGACCTAGGGCGTGTCAGTGTGTCTCCAGCCAGGGACCTCTCTGACAACGTCTCAGATGCAGGCAGCAGCGGCAGACGGGTATGTAAATAGTCATGTTTCCTTGGTAACAGTCTATATTGGCAGTTGAATACATATATTATTTTGAATAATGGGAATTTTCTTTTTTTGACACTATTTACGCATGACTTAACTGATTTAAACCTTCTCTCAAGCTTGGTAAATATTTGATGGTGAATTATTCTTGTATAGTTAAGTAAATTATAGGAAATATTTATGTGAAGTTATAATGTTAACATTGTCAGTATTTTTAATTCAAAATAATGGATGTAAATTTTGATCATCTGAGTCCATATCTTAGACTCAGGCTCCAAATTCTAAGAAATCTTCTGATAGAAACACTAAATTTCAGAATGTAGGAAAATTATGAAAGGACTGATTGTGCGCACCCCTTCTTCAAATAGTGAGTTTATGGCGTATCTTTTATATTTTGAAAAATGTAGTCAGATATTTTGTTTTACAGTAAGTAAACTGACAGTTTGAAAATGTGCAGTTTTTTTTATTCTGAGTCTAAAATAGACTTAACTCATTATAATTAGGGCCCAGTTCTTTAGTTCTTGTTTCAGTATGTTATGAAGCACTGGTGAAAAAATGTAACGAAGATATTGTCAATTTATTTTTCCTCCAGTCAGCACTTGGGAGACGGAGGCATCCATCAGATACTGACTCTGAGGCTGGACTGCGACCTGCACCTAAAAAGGTAAGATTTCTATCTGTGTACAGTGATTTTTTCCTTGAGGAATGGGTCTGGTAACCCTTTCTTTTGTGAAAAATTAGAGTTGTTTTTCTCAAAATTGTGAAAAAAAGTAGCAGTGTTTCTTCTGATATTCTGAAGAGAAAATGTGGGCTATGACAGAATACCTTGCAATTTTCTGCAAAATGGTAGGAAATGGTTTATATTTTCAAGAAACTGAGATATTGTGGAAGATATGCACTATTGAAATTAATTCAAAGTTGGAAGGTCTTAGACTATGCCTCTATAAAATTACAAATTTGAATTGTGAATTCTAAATTGTGAATGGGTCCTTTTACGGGAACCAGATATAGAAGGAAAAAAATCCCTGGTGTATGTTTGATTTCTTGACTATCTCAGGACACTGGCCTTACACTGGAGTTTAAACAAAATTTTGAATGTTAGTTCAGGATCTTTTGATATATAGTTATCATAGAGGGATAAAGTCTCCTTAGAGTTTCTCTACATGAAAACAGCAAATTCAAGTTTGTAAATACATATGTACTTGAAATGACATTTTTGCCTTAAAAAGTGAGGATAGTTCAAATTACCCTAATCTCTTGTTATTTCATGGTCAGTCACTATTTTGTTGAGTTCAAGTTACCCTAATCTCTCCCCCGGAAGGGGGTTCAACCCAGGAATTTAGTTTACAATGCCTATGGTATATCTCCGTTGTTCTTTGGCATCAGTTTCAGAAGTAGTTGGCCCAGTGTCATGATAATGGGACTTGTTGTGGTATCTTGCCATTTGTTAATGACTCAATATTGCAATAAAGCAGAAGTATAACTGTCTCATGTAGACAAAAACCTCCAAATGTTTGAAAACCTGTTAATGAATGTTAAACCCAGCAAATTTTCTTATCCCTGTTTGATATGATTCACGGTGTGAAAACTCTAATAAGGCTTTTTGTTAATTCTGTATTTAAACAGCTGTGTAATGCAAGACAATTTTTTATACATTTTATATTTTATTTTAACAGGATTTTCAATAATCTTTGAATAAATGAAATCTTAACATAATCAGTTAGTGTCATAAGGTTTCTATCTAGACAGACTTCATTAAGTTTATTTATACTTGTTTATGTATCTCAAGATAGTTGAATAACAAAGGAGAACAGGGGTTTACTTAAGGATTTGTCTTTCACTTGTCCAGGGGGTAACTTACTTTGAACATCTACTAGCCCCTAGTGAAAACAGGTTGCCCAATCTTGAAATTAGTTGGTGTTTGTAAATGTTGTAAAACTAAATATGTGCAATATTAAGGTGGATTTTAGTTAATATATATCAAAGACAATTTGCAAGCATTTCATACCTGAAATACTATAGAAATTAAAAAATAACCAAAAGATTTCATTTACATAAATAAACTTGCCCGCCGCGCTATCTTCTTTGAAAAATCACTTGCCCGGCAGTGATTTTAACCCGGCGCGGGCAAGTGGGCGTCCACTTTAGAAAACCCCTTGAGAAAATTCTTCTAACACTATACATTGCTCTTTACATATTTTTTTTTCCAACAGAAAAAGGGACCATTCAAGGGAGGCTCAACAGGGTAAGATTAAAATTTCCTGAATTTCAAATTCAGATTTTTAGAATCCATCCCTTTAATCTTTCAGTAGATTTTTCAATGAGTCCATAGAACAAGAGAAACAGAAGTGTTGTAATGATGTTATTGTCCTGTAGTTTATGTTATTGTTATCTATTGTGATTAATATAATATTCCCTGCTTACATTTTGTGAAGTATGGCTTCACTAGAAACAAGTCATGTTGCATCCTTGACTTGCTCATCATTGAAAAACCCACGTTTGCTCAGTACACTTTCCTTCTTGATCAGCTATGGAATATTTAGTTAGCAAAACTTAGTAATCATTTATTGTTGATTAGGCATTTTATCGGATCCGTGGAAGAGACAGCATGGCAATATCTAAGATTATTTGACTAATGAGACGGTGTGGGATTTTGAATGTTAGCTTCGTTTTACCATGTAGAGGTGACCTCACGCTCCTTGTCTAAGCGTAGCGGTTTATTTTGCGGGAACAACGAGTCAGTTTCTAAATAATATGTGTGATTTCATTGGTCAGCAAGTAGCTGATAAATATTCATGAAAACAAAGTTTTGCCAGCTGGATATCCCATGGTGTATACATTAGTGATAATGGAATAAATATTGTGGGTTTTCGACAATGTATCTTGCTAAGCCTATTGTATAGGTACCCAGTGTTATAAAACATGTCAATATTGGAAACACTGATTACAGTTGCCAAAGCAAAATTACAGTATATATTAATAAAATATACTACTCAAAATTTGCTAAGGATCACTTAGTGAAATCCCATTTACTTGTGAGCTATAGCAATATAGCAGGGGTATGAATCACCATCTGTGATACCTCTTAGCTGGTTTATTTGATTATTTGAGGCAATAATAATAATAATTACCACAAGCTGCCTTTCCAATCATTATATTAAATAATTCAAGTGTTCTGATATGCAATGAACAATAAGTGTTCCTTAGCAAATTTTGGGTAGTATATATATATATATATATATATATTCTTAATGTTACTGACCGTATAAAACTGCTGTAGACAGACATTACTGAGTTAATTTTGTTACCCATTTATTGGGTATGTTCATAAGGAAAGAGTAGGACAAATGACGGATATGAGTGCGTGATACTTGCTTTGAGTGAGATTTAACTGCTATAAATAAGATTTAAGTTGGCTAAGAGTGAGTGAGATTTATGATTTGTAACTTTCTTGAATAAGATATACCCCAATATTAACATGAGATGATTAGTTGAATTGTTGGGTTACTTTAAACGGACTGATCTGATGTTGACAGGCGCTCCACTCCATCCAAGCTGCTTGTGTCAAAGAGAGAGGGGCCGAAGGTGAGTACAGTCAAACCTGTCTGAAGTGGTCAGTCAGGGGAACAAGAGAAAGTGACTGCTTAGCAGAGGTGGTCGCTAAATGAAGATAAGACATATAACACAATACATTAGTTTTGTAACTCAAAATTGACCGCTAAATGCAGGTTGTCCGCTTGATGCAGGTGGTGGCTAATGCAGGTTCAATTGTATATACTTGCTAGGGGCATTATTTTTATATGTCTAAAGGTCTTTTTGTCATGGAAATGTAAAATATCCATTGTAAAATTTTGTTTTTAGATATCTTATTTTGATATGACCCCCAAGTTTATCAGCATAATAAAAAGTATTATAACTTGCTAAATCTTCTTGGCTGTTCTGTCTGTGGAACAATAAAGGCATTTTCTTTTTGTAAGTTAAAACAACAACAGAAAAACTTATATTTTATTTTATTATATGTATTTTATTTCTAAACTTAGCTTAATTTTTATTATTTCAATGTGTACTGATTTTGAGTAAACATATAAGCAGATGTATTTATTGCAAAGAAGCAAACTTAGAATAGTGATTTCTAAATTGTTCTACATGGTATTGGATTAATCAAATACATTTCAGTTTGACCCTGAGAGGCTGACAGAGGAGACGGAGTTTGTGATGGGCTCCAGAGCAAACAAGTAAGTACCAGAAGGGAGGCAACTCCTTCCTGTCATGATGTGGACAATTGAGTATCCACTTATGTCCCTTGAACATTTTCTTGCATATTGGACAGGTTTTTTCTGAGGTTTTAGGGGTGTATGAAATGAAAGTAAGCATAGTGCATGAGTTACCTTTGTATAAAGAAATAGTTCTGGATTCCTGCTCTATTTAATTATCAATTTCTGAAAAATAATTGAAATGTTAAAATTTACAAGAAATTTGATCAATTATGTGTTTTCAATATGGGAAGGAATATACATACCATGGGCACTAGCTTATTGTTGGGAACTCAGCAGAACCTTTGTCCTGCCCTGGGCCAGGTACCTTTGATACATAGAGGATATTTGTTTGTTTTGAATGGATATGGGTTATATCTCATCGAGTAGTGATACAATTTCATATTTTCACGAGAGTATAGCCTGAGTGAAAATTGTATCACTTGGAAATGAGATAAAACCCATATTCACTCAAAACAAACAAATTTTCTTTTTATTTTATGCTAACTGCTGCTACATTTCCTTAATAAGTATAAAAAGTAGTCCTGGTAGGTGTATATCATCACACTGTGGGATATAGATTTTATCTCACTTATAGAACACAGTATTTCTTCAGTTAACATATAATAAACATGTTTTTACCATCCATCTGTACTTCAATTAATTTTCATTAACAATAATGAGAATACTGAAAAAAGCATGAAATTCAGTTACAGCTTACTCTGACTAGATAACTTCTTGAAAAACTGATGTTTCTTGAAATTGAGGTCCTGTTTTATTGGGGAAAAATTAAATAATGGTTTTTAATATTTTCATAGATATGATAAAGAAGAACATGAATGGTGGTGAACATTTGTTTACATGTATCTGACTGTTTGTGTATAGAGGGAATATCATATTCAGTAGCTTTACGTGGCTTTGTATTTTGCTATGAGCAGCATGGGAAGAATGGTCGAGCGAGATGTCAATTTTTCCTATGCTGTGAGTAACAAAATACAAAGCCACGAAAAGCCACTGCAACATGATTTTCCTTTTATTATATACCCATAAATATTCAAGACACAAGAAGTCAATTTACACAGGTTTTAATAAGTTTATCAAGTTTTCTCAAGAAAGTGACGTCACGCTACCATCGTATTTATCATTGACATGATATGGAATTTTAATCTGTGGAGTTGTATTTGGGCCTCATGTTTTGCATGTATTTGAGCCAGAAAATTTATAGGTATATAATGAATATGTTTCCAGGGCAATGGGCTTTGGTGCAACAAGGGGGAGGCTGTACATGAAGCATCCAGATCTCTTTAAGGTAGGTTGTGAGTCATGCCTTGGTTTTCTAATTTGAATTGCCCATACCAGTTGACATTTTCTCTGGCATAGAGCCAATACACTTGTTTTTGGTTTTTGTCCAGGAGGTTATGTTTTCACTTTTTATCTTTTTTTAATTCATGGCCAAAACTTGAACCTGTGGCCTTTGGTGAAGCATACAGATGTTACACTTGAAAATCAGTAAATGTGTTGCAATCAGAAGAAGCAGGAACTGGACAATTAGTGATAGATAAAAGTGTTAAATTAAAGTTTATTTACATATACTGAGAATACGCATCAGGACTAAATGTCATTGTAAAAAATAGTTTCAGCATACTATCTAGTATTTTCCATTTTTCTCAAATTTAATATTAATGATGGGCATTCAAAGTAATTTACATGACACCAAATCGCCTCGAAATGAATATGCATATCGGTTTAACCATTGAAAAGCTTAAAAACCTCTGACAAATAAATGCTTGTGAAGCTTGCTTTCAATAGTTACCTTAGTTCAACAACCTCCAACATACATTCAGGGAGGGGATATATCTGTTTTGGCATCATGTTAATTAGAACAACATTGATCGTAGGTTTATGGTAATATTGTCTTTACCCTTTTAAGATTTCATTAATTTAATGAAGTTTACTCCAAATGTGCGATATACCCCAGGATTTATCTTTCCCTAATACAGAGGAAAAAAAAGCATTTTTTCTTCCTCCAAACTGTGATACTAAGGTCCCTTCTCCAACATCAAAAAAGGCCTGGAATCTATTATTGGATCAATTCTCAAATGGTGTCGGTGTCTGGTCCTCTTGTAATTGAATGAATTGAATAGGATACACAAGGATTGAGATCTTTCAATATCAAATCTTTTGTGATTTATTTTGTGTCTGTCAATAAGCAATAAACAAAACATTTTTATTTTGTGAACTTTTTCGTGCTTTTTTTTTATACGCCCATCTTAAGATGGGGCGTATTATGTGAACACTCACGGCGGGCGTGGAACATTTGTTGTCCGGGCTCTAACTTCAATACCGTTTGCCCAATCCTTTTCAAACTTTCCACACATGTGCATGGCCATAATATCTCGGATGAGTTCGATATCCAGCATTATCGCGTGAATGACTTAGAAGTTATGGCCCTTGACGTACACAAAATACTTGAAATTGTGATTGTCCGGGCTCTAACTTCAATACCGTTTGCCCAATCCTTTTCAAACTTTCCACACATGTGCATGGCCATAATATCTCGGATGAGTTCGATATCCAGCATTATCGCGTGAATGACTTAGAAGTTATGGCCCTTGACATACACAAAATACTTGAAATTGTGATTGTCCGGGCTCTAACTTCAATACCGTTAGTCCAATCCTTTTCAAACTTTTCACACATGTGCATGGCCATAATATCGCGGATGAGTTCGATATCCAGCATTATCGCGTGAATGACTTAGAAGTTATGGCCCTTGACATACACAAAATACTTGAAATTGTGATTGTCCGGGCTCTAACTTCAATACCGTTAGTCCAATCCTTTTCAAACTTTTCACACATGTGCATGGCCATAATATCACGGATGAGTTCGATATCCAGCATTATCGCGTGAAAGACTTAAAAGTTATGGCCCTTGACGTACACAAAATACTTGAAATTGTGATTGTCTGGGCTCTAACTTCAATACCGTTAGACCAATCCTTTTCAAACTTTCCACACATGTGCATGGCCATAATATCTTGGCTGAGTTGATATCCAGCATTTCGTGAAGACTTAAGTTATGGCCCTTGAGTACACAAATACTTGAAAATTTGCTTGTTCCTAGTCCTTAGACCCTATGAGGTGTTGTCAGATCTTGCAGTTAATTAATAGAAATGTATCAACATTTTTTTTTTTATGATTAACATCATTAACTAATGGGATTTTGGAATTATTTTGCTTATTTATGGACAGTAGCTTGTTTCTCTGAGCTATTTCTGAGAGTCCCCATACCATGATGGGCGTATTTTGTGGCAGTCCTGACCCTTGTTTTAAGATGATGTCATATTTTGGTACCACATTGATATATTACACAGTTTTTGTGTCATCTGCTTTAAGCAGAGGTGAAACATAGGGGTCACTTTTCAGTTGTCTGTCTGTCTATCTGTCTTTCACACTTTTCCCGTCGCACTTCAACAGGTGACACATGTGTTCAAGAGATGACACTTGTTACTTTTATTTCATTATAGAGTATAAATAAAAGTTATAGTTCAAACAAAGAGAGAAAGATTATGGGACATACAATTTTCAATCACTCCTGTTGTTAACAACATTTCAGGTTAGTAAGGAAATATTCAATTTTGGTTTAACTTTGGGATCTGTTACATAAAATAACTTGAAATTTGTAGATTAACATCAATGAAAAGATGATTTTGATATAGTCATACAATTTGTGTGTTTGTGTGTGTATTTATTGACACAGTGTGTGTGTGTCAGGGTTCGAATTCAAGCTCACATACTTGCTAAGTGCGAGTGGAAATTTATAAATGTGAGTTACAATTTCAGGTACTTGCTTTTTTTTTGCGAGTGGAAATAGAGTAGCTGATGTTGAGTTAAAGAACTATGATCCAAAGCCTGCAGTTACAAGATGTTGGATGTCTAGAGAAAGACAGAAAGACCCACCACTCTGCCATATGGGGCCTTGTAACTAAAATTACATGCTTAGTTTGTTTTCACTCTATGCTATGGTTCATAGTTTTGCATTGTGTCATTAAAACTGACATTTGACTACAAGTAAATAATTTAAAACTAAAATTGCGAGTTGATTTTTCATTTAGCAAGTAAAAGGAATTACTACTTGCTAAAAATAGCAAGTGCAAAATCTGGCTAAATTCAAACCCTGTGTATGTGTGTGTGAGTATGTGTTATATGTGTATGTTTTTGCAATTGTTAGAAGTGAGGTACTTACCTGCTGTGTGTATATGTACCATACAGTACAGCGGGGACCAGGATGACAAGACCTGGCTGTATGAGCACCAACACATGCCAGCCACTGGGGGCAAGTCCTATATCATCATCCTGGAAGACATCAAAGATCTGCTTACCACTGATGAATACAAGTATGTTGAAGGGCAAAAAAATAATCCTAGAAAGTTTCCATGATTACCTCTTTTTTGCATTATATAATAATACAAACTGCGATCATTTTCTTAAAAAAAGTGTAAAATTAATTTTTTAAATTTGTAAAAAAAAATATTATGCAAAGTTAAGCCCAAATTGGCCTAATTGTTGACTTTTACTGTATCATTCCTAATCTGTTCTGACTGTGTGTAGGGACGCACCAGGAATCAACATAGACATCCTGGTGGGTTTCACGGTCCCCATGTGGATGATAGAGAAGATGCGGGTCCAGATGCTAGCCATGAGGACTGACCTCCCCAAACAAGCCAAGTATCGCAGTCGGTCTGCCACACCCAACGAAGTGACCAGTCTTCCAGACATAGAGGTAACAGGCTCAAGTCTTTGCTGCCATCTTATGCGATGTCTCTGACTTTACCCATCCCCAGCTGCCACATAATAAATTCTTAACAAATTGACACTGGTAATTTTCATGCTTGGTGCTAAGTACTTAAACTTTGTTCAAGGACAGGCTGGCCCACTGTTAGGACATTGTGAATGTATAGTCATATGTCTCTTTAATACCATGATATGGTACTCCGGTTAAGAAGTACTATACCTGTTCTTGTAGGCAAGTTCATAAATGACTAAAATGCTGTTGATGTGATATAAAACTATGACTGCTTCTTTTGAAATTGATATTTTCTTTAACCATGTGTGAAATAATAATAATGCGTCAGATCTTACTCATATAGGCTAAGCCATCAAATTTTATTTTTATCCGTCTGTCTGTCCGTCACATTTTTTCTGTCATGCTTCAGCAGGTGACACACTTGTTCCAGAGAACACTCTTGTTTTCTCATTCCAGTATGCAAAATGTAATTTAATGTAATTTACTTTTCAGACTGTTGAAAGTCCACCCAAGGATTTACCATTTGCAAACTTTAGAAGCCCAACAAAGGCAGAAAATCCTCTAGAGGTAAACTATAATTATATACATACCCCTGTCTGTCAAAATGAAGTAGGGGATTTATAGGAATCATGTAGGTTGTCTCATCACATTGCTTCCCTTTTCACAAAAAAAAAAGGATATATTTTCATGTTTATCAAGTTGACAAGCGGGCGTATTAAACCCTAGTTGTGACCTCTGATAGGGTATAATCATTTGTATAGTCATTTTTGGCAGCAACCTATCAAAGTATTAAAAATGGTACTGGTATAGCTCCCTTGCTTGATGCTCAGAATATAAGGGTAGCTCCAGGCCTGGTTGGCCTGGTGTCAGGATAATGTGACTGGGTGTGGTATCATGCCACATCTCCTCAGCGTGATACTGCAGTGTGGCAGCACTATATCTCAAGTTGACATAGTCTCCAAATGACTGAAATAGTTTATAGGATGCTTTCTTCTTTCCCCACAATATGCTGTCTCACATCTAAAAATGGTATAAACTTAAACAACTGCTTTCTAACCATGTTATTCAGTGAACCAGTCTTAGAAAGGTGCCTGTTAAGGCAAAGTCCTTGTTATGGTTCTGCTACGTCTTGAACCACTTACCCTCTACCAAGATAACAAAGGTACCCTAATGAAACATTAGGAACCTTGGTTATCTCCATGAAAGGCCATAAGGTCTGAAATGTAGCGGAACCATTACAGGATTTTACCTTAAATCACATTTGTTTACAAACACAATAATATTAGCTGCATTTTATAATGCACAAAAATGTCATTGCTGGTTATCCTATTTTGCAGTAATACCATGTATATTTTTGTCTAGTGCCTTTGCTATGTACTTAACAGAATTGTATGTAAATGGATATAAATAGAAAGTCTACATACAAAGTAACTCTCTGTCTCATACGCTAGGCTTCCCCTGCCGATGAGCTGGAGTTTCTGCAGACAGGGGGCAGCACTGATCCTTCTTCCCGCTTGTCACCCTTCAACATGACTGGCGGATTTGACGATGCGACTTCTCAGTCCGACCTTGACACACTTGATGATGAGACATCAATAGAACCTTCCTTTCCCATTCAGAAGTAAATCTCAACATGACATACCATTTCTTTAGGTTGGAATAATAGTTAATTTTGTGATGGTCAAAATTTTGTGGTATAAGTGCTACATGCATTTTGCGACTTCTCTTCAGGTTGAAAAAAGGACCATATTATTTGGCTGAATTTTTAGAGTGACAGATCAAATGATGGTTAAATGTTAACAATTTTTTTTATGAACACAAGCCATCATGTGAACATTGTTACACATACAGTAGAACCTCGCCAAACCGAACATCGTTAAACCGAATTCCTCGCCATTTCGAAGTTTATTTTCAGTCCCGATTTCTTCCCTTCTTATTTTAACTAAAAATAAAATGTTTAATCCGAATTTCGCTATTTCGATTTTTTCGCTATTTCAAAGTAAAATTCCGGTACCGAGATCGCAATTAATGTACATTTTTCAATTTTTATTTCGAAGTCAAATTTCATAAATTTTCGCCCTTATTATCATTCGTATCCTGGTCAGTAACCCAGTTTATTTTGCGGAGGCACCTGGAGTGATGGCTCAGGCAAGTTTTTCACACCTTTTTTCGAGATTGGGTTGGGCAATGTGTGTCCCACCGGAAATGTTGATTATTGCTAATCGATGTCTGACAGGTTGCATAATAGGCATGCGACGCTACCTGAAGCATCAGATCGACGGTAAAAATATGTATCATTGTTTGACATGGTAGAATGATTATGTTCATCAGAAGCATCTAAGTAGATCATGATATATTTTCATTACTTTTCATAACTTGCAAACAGTATATACGTACACCTAATAGGTGGTTTTCACGGTATAACGATTTCCACAATATGCACCGGTAATGAAAACGCAGACATGCACGCTCACAAACTGAACTTTCCATCGGATTTTTAATCCGAATAATCGTTATTTCGAAGTTTTCAGCTTGGTCCCAAGGACTTCGATTTAACGAGGTTCTACTGTATATGTTTTTAAATATTGTGGAGGGAATTGTTAGATAAACAATTTTTGTTTTTAGCTTAATTGAATCCAATTAATTTATGATATATATCCGTATTTGAATTGTTATAGAGACAATGACTGGACACGGAGTGGGTCATTTAGTATGTTATCCAGATAATGTCATTTGGCACTGTAACATTAAAATGTACATTATATTCTTGTAACATCATTTCCATTGTATTGCAATACATAGGTATATAATAACATTGGTGATATTTTTTCCTATTTCAAGGTACAAAGCTGCCAGTCTGTCATGGCCCTTTTTATTGCTTGACACTATTCTAACACTTCAAACTTTGATATTTGTATAAGAAAACGCTTTACATTCATTTGGAAACATGGTATATTTCTGTGTGATAGTTCTTTTTCTCTTATTTTTATATTTATAGAATTTCTTTCTTTTTCTCCTTTAGGAGATAATAATTACCATCAGCTAAGATGTGAACTTTTTTTTTAAGCCTCCTGTTCATATTGTGATACATTTCTCCCTTGGAATGGACTAAAGGTTTTTATTGTTTTGTGTTAAATTTATGAATTTGTTTTATTTTTTCTTCAGATATTTTATTTCATGATTTATTGTTTGTTTTGTTTTTTATATCCCCGCATTACAACGTGGGGTGGGAGCTCTAAAGGACCATGGGCATTAGCCCGTCTCATCCTGTTGTATCCTATTTTAAGAAAAAAGTTCTGTATCTTTTTTAGGCCACCTGCATCTATAGATCGGGGGACATATTGTTTTTGGTCTGTCTGTTTGTCACAAAACTTTAACTTTGACCATAACATGGAAGTCCTTCCACCTACAGCCTCCAAACTTCACAGGTGCATGCACCTTGATGAGCTCTACCTGCCAGGTGACCTTGATCTTCAAATGACCTTGACCCCCAAGGTATAAGGCCTCCGCAGGGGCGTGGGGTTCATTCGAACATAGTGCTTGTAATATCGTTGAATCGTGGTGATGTAGTGGGGGGATCAGTCACCATCCATGATGGCTCTAGTTAAGTTTATAATTGTTTTTATTAGGGTGATTTATCTTAAAAATTTTTGATACGTAATGTTGATGAACATCAGTGTGTCATTGAGAATTGGTACATTTTGTGACATTCTATTTCTTGTGACATCCCATTTAATGACTGTCTGAAAGTGTGTACGTCTACTTTCACTTAATTCGTCTATTGAAAGCCAGAAGGTGCTATCAGTATATGTAAAAAGAAGGCCGATAGCCCCTTCTGGCTTTCAATGGACGTTATGTGTATGGACATAAATTGATCAAATCAGATTTTGATTAAATATTGGCTGTTTGATGCATCTGAATATTTTTATCATTATTGTGAAATGTTAATTCTGTATATATTTTAATTTACTTGTATATATATATTTGTTATTAATGATTTTTAATGATGACATTTTTGAAATTTTATTAAACATAATTGTTAATGACAAAAAAGATCATCGAAAGCAGCTTGTTCACAAATGGCCATTGACTAGGAATTTAATTTTAACTATATGTGTGTATTATGTCTGTCAATACCCATCTACAAGTTTGTAAAAAAAAATGGCTTGTTTCCCCATCACAGGCAATATCATCTCAGAAGGTATTGAAACTACATTTTGAATTATAAAAGCTATATTTAGATTTTCTATTTTCATTTTCCATCACTTAGCTGATTACATTCACTCTTTGTGCATGTGTTTCATTAGCTGAACTTACAAAATCACTGCTTTGGACAGGTGAAAATGCAGCGTTGCAGAACGTGCCATGTGGTATCTCAAGTTCCTGTTTCGAGGATACCAATTTTATATTTAACCCATTTCACCAAAGTTGCTTTTACAAAATAGCCTTTTTCCATGTAATGCAACCTACACTTCCAAAGTTTGCTTGTCAGGAAACAAACACTTAACCATCATTAATGAGGGAAATTAAAAATTATTTTTTATAATTTCTACTGATCATCTGTAATCAAGCTGCTTTAAGATATTTATTCAGTATCTGTATAACTGCACAGGCCTGAAGTTCTTGAAAAACACTCATGTATGATCTCAGATTCAATATCAAATATAACGCTCAAATTACTATGGAATTTATTGGACATATTTGTGTTTAAAAATTATGTTGAAATATTATTAGTATTTTTAGCTCACATGAGCACAACGTGCTCAAGGTGAGCTTTTCTGATCGCCTTTTGTCCGGCGTCCGTGCGTCCGGCGTCAACAATTGCTTCAAGCAACATCTCCTCCTAAACGGCTTGGCCAATTTGAAAAATATTTTGCAGGAATGTTCCTTGGATGAAGCTCTACTAAAGTTGTATAAATGGTTCTGGTCCATTGCATAATTAGGTCACAGGAGCTAAAAATAGATTATAAAAATGCAAACTTTAAAAATCTTCTTCTGCAAAACTGCAGGGTCTAGAGCTTAGATATTTAATGTGAAGCATTGTCTAGTGGATGCCTACCAAGATTGTACAAATCATAGCCCAATGGTGATAAATGACCCCGCACCAGGGGTCACTTGTTTTACATAGAGTTATATAGGAAAATCTTAAAAAATCTTCTTCTATGAATCCATAAGGCCTAGAGCTTAGATATTTGGTATGTAGCATCATCTTATGGGCCACTACCAAGATTGTACAAATCATAGCCCAATGGTGATAAATGACCCCGCACCAGGGGTCACTTGTTTTACATAGAGTTAAATAGGAAAATCTTAAAAAATCTTCTTCTATGAATCCATAAGGCCTAGAGCTTAGATATTTGGTATGTAGTATCATCTTATGGGCCACTACCAAGATTGTACAAATCAAAGCCCTATGGTGATAAATGACCCCGCACCAGGGGCACTTGTTTTACATAGAGTTATATAGGAAAATCTTAAAAAATCTTCTTCCATGAATCCATAAGGCCTAGAGTTTAGATATTTGGTATGAAGCATCATCTTATGGGCCACCACCAAGATTGTACAAATCATAGCCCTACGGTTATAAATGACCCCGCTGCAGGGGTCACTTGTTTTACATAGAGTTATAAAGGAAAATCTTAAAAAATCTTTTTCTATGAATCCATAAGGCCTAGAGGTTAGATATTTGGTATGTAGCATCATCTTATGGGTCACTTCCAAGATTGTACAAATCATAGCCCAATGGTGATAAATGACCCCACACCAGGGGTCACTTGTTTTACATAAAGTTAAATAGGAAAATCTTAAAAAATCTTCTTCTATGAATCAATAAGGCCTGGAGCTAAGATTTTTGGTATGTAGTAGCATTTAATGGTTCATTACAAAGATTTTCAAAGTCTTGGCCCTACGGTGATAAATGACCCTGCACCCAAGTCTTCTCTGAAACCATATGGCCCATTGCTTAGTTATTTGGTGTGTAGTATTGTCAGAGGTAAAATGTTTTAGATTAAGTTATATAAGAATCCTTGTCTGTTTAAAAACCTTGACATCAGTTGAAGCAATGGTACTCAGGTGAGCGATTCAGGGCCATCATGGCCCTCTTGTTGAGAAAAAGGGCTAGATTTATTCATTAGTATATATTTATGTCATCAAAGTGATAAACAAACAGCACAATTTGTTTGTACAAAGTTTAGAGAAATGGACCCGTTTCTTTATTAGTTCTTCAATCTTGTTTTTACTTGGACTCTTATTACTAGAAACTGATTAAATTTTATGGCACATGTACAGGTATATAGTGTGTGTTTTAGATGGTATTTATGCTGCTTTAAAGGATTCGGCATGTGGCTCTGATAGAATACAAATATCCACATGCAGCAACAAGTTACAGTTTTCTTTCATATTCATACAGGCCTTTACCATTTACCTCATAAATATTCATGTAAAGATTTTTAAGTTGATGAATATAAATTGGCTAAAACCATAAAAGGTAAAGCTGGAACTTTAAATGGTAAATGAAACAACAGTTATAGATTGTGTAGAATCTGAGCTACAATATTGTTTGCATGAGCAAACACAGGAGACCCTGATCCTACAGCTTCTTCTGGGTGCTGTCTGATCTGGGTCTGCTCTGTTTGCGACTGTGTCAAAAACGAGTCAGTATGAAGTATAATGGTTTAAAAAACTGACTTCAAATGTGTATGAATATTTGTATTCATTCATGAAATCTGTCTGCAGATACGGATATCTATTGGTTGAAAAAGTTGTGAAGCCCCACAGCAGAAGTTTAGTGTATACAGGTATACAATACCTGTTTGCCTCGGTAAAATGTTTCAAATAATGAAGATGGGATATACCATATTCTTCAGTAACAAAATAATAATACAATGTACAGTGCAATTCTTTGATACATAACATTTTAAATTTTTAGACAATTATGTGTGGTATTGTTTTGGTATTTCTTATGATCTTTATGTCTATAAATATTGTTAAGGATGAAAGTCAGTTGTGTTCATGTATTTCTTGTAAATACAGAATATGTTTTGTAAAGGAAGTATTGTTTTTCTTATAATATGTTGACATAATTATATCCATTATAGAAGGGAGAAAGGGTAAAAACTGTCCATTATTTTATGAAAAAGAGACGTATTGAGATACAGTTTGAGGGTTTTTTCACACTGAAAAGAATTTCCCACTGTGGTCCAGTGGTAACATACTTGACTGTTGATCAGAGGTTGTGGGTTCAAGTCATGTTGGGGTTACGTAAGAACAGTACAAAGGGGACCATTCAGTATGAGAACTGCTACGCATAATGCCAAGTCTCATCGCTGATGATAGCAGAGGGTACCTAAAAAATTCCAGAAGAGTGGAACTGTGCAGCTATAGAGCCTTGGACTGTGATTCATGATGTCTCATTTTGTTTCCTTTTTATACACCTAGATACAAAGTATATGGGGGCTATATTGGGTTCACATCTGTCGGTTGGTTAGTCTATTGGTCCATCTGTAGACGAGATTTGTCCACCCTATTTCTCGGCTACCTTTGGCTTGGAATTTGATCAAACTTTACGAGACTGATGAAGTAGAAAATAACGAAGTCAACACAATTGTAAATTTTTTATTTGTACAGAAAATTCAATTTGCTCTTTGATAGTCATCTTTAAGTTTCCTTAAATTTTACAATCACCTATTACATCTCATCAGCCGATCATCCATCGTGCTAAAGGAGCCCTGAAACAGTGCAAGATTTAAACTGATATTGATAGTATTACCACTGAATATTATTTTTACAGCACATGTCCTAATTGGTCTTTCAACAGCTGTTGATTATCCTAAACCACCTCCATGGAGTCGTAGAAAATGGTACTGTTATAGCTCCCTTGCTTGGTGCTCAGCATATAAAGGTAGTTGCAGGACTGGTTGGCCCGGTGTCAGGATAATGTGATTGACTGTGATATCATGCCACATGTCTACAGCGTAATACTGCAGTGTGGCAGCACTGTATCCGTCTCAAGTAGACATCGTCTCCAAATGACTAAATTACTGTCAATGTGACGTTAAACCCAACAAACAAACAAACAAACATGGACCATTGCTATGTTTGCAGGTGTATTTTAAAATTAACTAACAGAATGTCCAATAGCTACACTAGTTAGAGAATGATTGACCTAGTTTATACAAAAAAAAATGTGGAGCAGTAGACCTAGTCATGTAGTAATACATACCAGTATGTAAAGATGGGAATTAGATATTCCACGCTAAGAACTCTTACGGAGCGATTGGCAGCTTACTTATTTAGTGTTAATAGATTTGAAAGAGGGCAAGTGATCATGACCAAAATCAAAACAGGGAGGTTCTGGTTACTACTGTGAAATCATCTTATTTTGTTGACATTAAATATTAAAGGTTATGTATTAAAGGCAATTCCGCGAGTATATTTTTAGGGTTGACCCCCAAGTCTGATCTAAGTGCATATAGAAATAGGAGACAGAGGAAGAATATTGTGGACATCCCTTGATGTATCCATGCTCTAGAAAACCAGGTCCTTTGTTCTCGAAAAAATACTCTAGTACTACATATCTAAGGTTTATACTCAAATTTCTGCTTAAGTTTATATGTTATTTGAGCAGTTTTCATAATGTGCAAGTAATACAGAGAGAGTTCTGAAACACTGTCACAAGCATAATTGAGTATGAAGTTTGACTTAGCTGACAAAGTTCTTAACAGATGTTGTGAATACAGCTCGTTGAGCATGATAATCAGATTACTTAAATTTGAGTATGAGTATGATTTTCCATATATTTGATAACATAGGCCAGGTCTACAGTATTAAATCACACTAAACCCCACAACTAAGACTCTCCAGAAATCTACACAAACATACATTTGTATATGATCATTATAAAGATAATGTAGCAGTATGTGAATTATATTTTGCAAGTCATCAGTTTGGACCAGGACTGGAGTAAAACCTTGTAAGAGTGAGAGAAAATTGTGTGAGTCTCACTTTTCTTCACAAATAAACAGCAGAGGTGTGTCACATGGTTCTGTTCTCCATTGGTAACCTGTGCCTCCGTCTAGTGTCACACATAGGTTTGAGTCTGGGCTGGTCGGATGGAAAATGAACCACCTATAATCATAAATACAAAACTCAGAGGTAAATATGCTTCCCAGTTGTTTCATAAACGACATAATTTAGTGAAATAACAGAAAAGGAAACTGATAGGTAGTTATCCATGGTGTATACATGTGAGGACCCATCTGTCCCCAGTATATATGTTTGTGAGGACTCAGCACCTGTCCACAGTATATATATGACTAAATATATATGTGAGGACTCGCTTGTCCATAGTGCATTTGAGGACTTGCCTGTTCACAGTATATATGTATGTGTGAGTACTCGCCTGTCCACAGTATATTATGTTTGTGAGGACTAATCTGTCTACAGTATATATATGTAATGAGATCATGCCCACAGTGTATATGTATGTAAGGACTCATCTGTCCACAGTGTATATGTATGTTAGGACTCACCTGTCTACAATGTGTGTATATGAGGACTCATCTGTCCACAGTATTTAAGTATGTGAGGACACACCTGTCCACAGTATATATGTATGTGAGGTTTCATTTGTCAACAGTATGTCCTGTCCACAATGTGTATATGTATGTGAGGACCTGTCCACAGTGTATATGTATGTGAGTACTCTTCTGTCCAAAGTATATATGTATGTGAGGACTCACCTGTCTATGGTTAAATGAAATGTTGTATGTCCAAAATATATGTTTACAAAAAACTACCCACAATATATATGTATGTGTGTGTGTCAGAGCCAGATTCAGGGGTTCAGGTTAGGAGGGGAGGGGTGCTATATTAAAAAAAATGTAGGCAGTGACAATGCAAGCTGCTTGCCACTTTGCCTGAGGCGTAAAAAGGGCGTATAACTGGGGATCCAGAGGAACTCCCCTGTGATTTCTTTTTTAATTTAAAGCTGTGAAATAGTGCATTCTTGTGAGTTTTTTGGGGAATGTGTGTCTACATTTATGTATGGAATTTAGAAGGCCCCCCCACCGAATCCTCCAGTGATTACACACTTTACACAATATATATGTTTGTGAATACTTACACATCCACATGCGTGGGGCTGCCGTGGCCGAGCGGTTACAGTCTTGGACTACAAGTCTCTTAGCCCCTCACCGCTGTGGGTTCGAATCCCGATAGGGACTTCGGATTTTTCATGTGAGGAAGCCTTCCAGCTGGCTTGCGGTAGGTCGGTGGTTCTACCCGGGTACCTCTGTGTACTCGGGGTCTTCCTCCACCTGTAATTAGCTGGGCGTCGCTATATGATTGAAATACTAAACTCCAGTACAACAACAACAACAACACATCCACATGCATAAGATAAGATGCTCAAAATAAACTTATACATACGTGAAGGTTCACCTGAGCAAAATTCTCACCTATCCACTGTTGTATCTGCATTGCTATCCCACTTCACCATAGCCCTGTGGTTTGGTGACAACCTGCCACCAATCCAAAACTTGATCTCTGGGTAGTTGACTGTAGATGAAAACAAAACAATTGATTTAGAATGACTACATTATTTCCATTTTATTTTAATTAAGATTTTACCTATAATACATTTTCCAATTACTTTTATTAATGCATTGTTCAGCTTTTCGACTTTATACCTCTCATAGAGCTCATGTAGGTTTCTAGAAATATCTCTTCATCACTGTTGTCAGGAAAGAAGAGGTGTCCCAGACGTGCTCGGCAAATATCCTGGAGAAACAAAGGAAGAAAAAATTCAAGTTTTTTGTAACTAAAATGGTTGTAAAATAACGTTTATCTTTTTGACAAGAAAGCCTCATTTAGAAGGCGTATCTTGTTCACTCGGGCATCCTTGTTCTTTAACTCTTTACCTCATGAATATTCATGTACAAATTCATGACTTGATGACTATCAGTTTTACTGAACAAAACTTCGGATGTTTCTTTGCCATGAGTAAAATCTGAGATTCAATATTGTTTTAGCAAATGTGATGACCATGGGACGCTCCTTTCAGACGCTGTCTGTCTGGGTCTGCTCTGTTTGTCAATGCGTCATATTGAATCAATCTGAGATAAAGGGTTTATAGACAATGCAAAACAATATCTAATTTCTTTAGACATCCAGACGCTAGAGTATCAACATTGTAGCCCATAATTGAAACTGGCCGAGATCATTGTATCTGAGTGGGCATGCGCAAATCCAGAGGAGGGTACCGGGGGTCAAGCCTCCCCCTTTAGCTATGCTTTAAATATGCATAAAAGAGGGGGCGGCATGACATCCCCCGCACCTGGGATTCGTCTGCCCCGCCCCTGGTATTTGGCTATTATTATCAAAATTTAATAATCTAGTGTTTTGACATTGAATCAGGGTGAAAAGAAGAAAGGAAGGCACAAGTCACAAACTCCCGTGAAAAACCGTCGGACCCTCTCTTGCCCCCCCCCCCCCCCCCCCCCCCCCCACACACACACACGCTGAATTTCATAATTGGCTTGGTAATTGTTCTTAGTTGTCCAACATGATCCCCGTCGGACTCTCTCAGCGCTCAGCATATAAGTGTAGTTTCAGTACTAGTTGGCCTGGTGTCAGGATGATGTGACTGGGTGTGGTATCATTGTCTCCAAATGACGGAAATATTGTCGCGGGACTTTAAACCCAATAAACAAACAGACACTAACCCTTGCCTCTTCCCAGGTGGCCTTGACCTTAAATATGATGTAACATTTGATGGGATCTAGGTGACTACAGGTAAATCCATAGGGTGAAAACATGTCTGAAATAAATTAAATCGTATCATAAAATGATCCTAATCAGTCTTTAAGGTCTATCAAACAACTGATTGTTACAGTCAGGTTTTTGTGAAAAAGTCGACATGACTAACTTTGCGCTGAGTACTAAATAATTATGGGTAAAATTCATGATTCTTGTTTCTATAATAAAACACCCAAGTATTTCATAACAAATATTGTTGGGTATTACGGTAAAAATCTATGCCATGTACGTGAATATTTAGGAATACAGGAATTGTGGAATGCGCTTTTGCCTAATTCAAAAATTTAAGTAGATCAATTACCCGTCACTTAGTTCGAGCAGAATGTTTTAAACCTAAGTAAGGTTCATTTATTTAATATATATGTATATTTAACCATTCTCTTTTAAGATGAGGTATAACATGTTTAATATATCTAAAAAATCTAGATCAAATCGCCAATCCAAAGATACCGAATGTTTATCAACATTTAACATTTTATTTTGCTTTCTTCACACCTGACTGGGTGCAGACCTTGAATTACACATTATTGTCGGAATATCGATCCTCGTAAAATTGAAATTTATACCTTTCACTCGTACATTGCAAAAAGGTCTATGAAATGCATTGTACACTTTAGATAAAGTCCCTGTAATGGTTCCGCTACATTTCGGACCTCATAGCCTTTCACGGAGATAACCAAGGTTTCCTAATGTTTCATTATGGTAGAGGTTAAGTGGTCCAAGACGTAACGGAACCATTACAGGGACTTTAACTTAAATAAAATATAACACACTTTTTTGGCGATATCACGTGTGATTGTGTTCAATTTGCCATTGATGACATCTGTTGGATAATTAAATAGATACCGAAACATTTCGAGCTGTTGTCCGTCAGTGCGTATCCCTCCTCACATTCGGTACACGCTGAGTTGTTCATGCAGGGCTGTGTCCGACAATTGGAGATCGGGGGGCATTCTGGGACCGGAAGTAGACGAAAGCATGCTAATTTAATGCACATTTGGTAACATGAATGACATTGTTACAAGAAAAAAACTAAATATGCACAGATCACCAGTATACCTATGTTCTTCACATTGTTAAACCAAAGATACATGTTTAATAAATTGAAAAAAGCGGGGTTTTGAAATTTAGCTTCGTTCTACCACTTAGAGGTGACGTCACGCTCCTCGCTTTAGCGTTGCGATTTATCTGAGTCACTCTTTGCTTTTGTAAATTTCAACGAAGGGTATTCAAAATACATTATCTCATTGGTCAGCAATTAACTGATTGATATTCATGAAAACGAAATTTTGCCAGCTAAAAATCTCACGGTATATACAGAAGTGATAACAATATATACCGTGGGTTTGAAATATTCACATTTCAATATGGAAAAGACGTGCAACATACCTTGAACACACGAAGGTTCCTGCCATCCGGGGTCACACTGCCCTAGGTCACACGTGCCAACCACGTTGTCACAGTGGCTGCCATTTATACAGTGGCAGGTGTTGGAACAGTTGAGTCCGAATGAGGGACTGGTGCATTCTTTGAAAAAAATGTGTAGAAAAATAAATATCAGAAATCAATTTAATTCTTTTCATATATTGTTCAACATATTACACAATATTATATTTCTCTACAAAGGTAATAATGATTAAGATTAAAAGGAAGTTCTTGTGTGATCGGTTTATCTGCCAGTGTTAACATCTCTTACATTTGGAAACCTGTATACAAGGGAACCAGAGCACTCAGTAAAATCATTCATCGTGGAAAAACCCACGTTTGCTCAATACGCTTTGCTTCTTTATATAACTGGGGTGATAACAGAATATACATCGCGGGGTTTCGACGTTTAAAAATATCTTGGCATCAGTCAAAGCAGTCCTGGAATTACCCTATTATGCTGAGAATACGCTCTTACCAAATAAGCAAGGGCTAGGAATGATACGAGTGTGTATTTCTTCATCGTCGGATACTCATGGTCAATTCGTTCTCTTACTCAACTGTATAATTATAAAGCAGCATAAACAGTAACCATGGGTTATCCGACAATGGTAGTATTCCAACCAATAAATAAAGAATAAGTGAAGTTCGTGGACATCAAAACAACCTTGAAATTTAAACATTGGCATGAAAATGACAAAAAAAGTATACTTTTAATATAATTTAAAAGCAGCTCGTTCACAGATGGTCACTGACTGGGAATTTGATAGTTTAACTATATGTGTGTATTTCATCTATCAATACCCATATACAGAAGCATGATCACCCAAGGAAACCTTCCATGATTCCATCAAATAAACGGGTGGTTTCTCCATCACAGATAATAGCGTTACGAACGGTATTGAATCTATATTGAGAATTATAAAACCTACATTAAGAATTTTGTGTGCCGTCACATGACAGGCCACATTCACTCGTTGTGCATTTACTCACTTGACAGGCTGAACTTCTGGTACTGGTGAAGAAGCCATGTTGCAGAAAGTGTGACCTGGTACCGCAATCACTTGCTTCGGGGATACCTTTCTTTATATTTAACCAATTTCCCCGATGTGGCGTTTACGAAAATAGCGTTTCCCGTGCAATGTGGTTTAACCAGGAAACAAAGACTTCACCAACATTAAAACACTTTTTTTTTTATTTATACCGATTATCTGTGAATACTTTAAGCAACAGCTAAATGGGGGAAAAATGCACAAATACCTCGGTCACACGAGGATCCCTGCCATCCGGGGTCACACTGCCCTAGGTCACACGTGCCGACCACGCTGTCACAGTGGCTGCCATTTATACAGTGGCAGGTGTTGGAACAGTTGAGTCCGAATGAGGGACTGGTGCATTCTATGAAAAATATTTAGAGAATATACATACCAGAACAGAATAAACTAATATGACGACTTATACATACTAGCTCATAGAAATAAACGTAAATAAATACATATATGCTGGTATGCACATAACACAATTTACTATCATTTATGTTTCAGAAATAAAATTAAAAAAAAAAAAAATAAACATTATCAACTCACCTTATATGAAAGAATGCTTCATATATTGTTTTTCATTCATCAAACATAGTTTAAATTAACAAATGCAATTACATATATAACGAAAACATGCATTGCATCAATTCTCATTTACAATACAAAGCCAATTTATTTGATACACTTTTTATCTACATCATAAGTAACTAACTAAATAAATATTGGGTGGCACACAATGGTGGCGGATGGGATGGGGTTAAAATCGTTTCTTTTTTTTTTCTATATAATCCACCCCTCTCAGGGTTTTCATTATTAATTTCCAGAAGCTCACGGCTGCATTAATAAAAATAAAAATTAAAATAAAATAAACACAAGTACCTCGGTCACAGGAAGGTCCCTGCCATCCGGGGTCACACTGCCCTAGGTCACACGTGCCGACCACGTTGTCACAGTGGCTGCCATTTATACAGTGGCAGGTGTTGGAACAGTTGAGTCCGAATGAGGGACTGATGCATTCTACAGAAATATGTATAAAAAGTGTTGGGTTTTTTTGTTTTGTTTTTTGTTGTTGTTTTTTTCGGCGTAGCTGTATAATTTCGATTTCAACTCGCATCTTAAACCAATCAAATGTACGCTAACAGCGGTAAATAATTCTAAGCTGAATAAAAGGACTCCTGTTATTGGTTAACGCATCGTTATGGACTATAAAATTACTGTAAATAAGGGGTGCAGCTTGTATATATCATTCAGCTTGGTGTTATTACTTTTCTTTTTGATGTAAACATGAAAGTGATTTCAGTAAGTTAAATACAATCCTTTTCCATCAATTGAGGAATGCTACTTTGTGAAAATGATTTAAAACAACAAAAAAGAATCCAACCCCTTAATTACTATGTATATTGAATTCTTCCAGCCTGCCGAGATGCTCTCATTGAAAATTAATTCGCCAAAACCAAAACAACTAATAACGCTTTTATATCATAATTGTCATATGCAATAATGATATGAACAAATATCAAACAAGCCTATTTACAGATATGTTTTTTTGTATTACAGTCTATAAATAAGTATATTTCATAGAAAAAATACTGAACTATTTCTAGAGCGTACTAAATTTGTTGTGCGTCGGTCTTTCGCGCGCTTTTCCTCGGAATGTTCTAGAAGACTGGAAATCTCGTTTTTCTTTCATCCTACGCCGAATATCTTTTTTAAAGATATTTCTTGTTTTCAATATTTTCCACGAAGTAACAAATCTATTCCAAAGTTCATTTACTTTGGTAAACATTATTTAAGATAAGCAATTTCGTATGATCTCCATACAAAAATATTTTCAGAAAACGAAGTTGACCCTTTTCTCCGTACCGGATTATCATTGTTCTTACATAAAATGGGAAGCTTTAGTTCGATGTTTTGTTTTGTTGCATTTTAAATATTGATGCTTGAGAGTGAACAATTAGGGATGTAAATACCTAGATTATCTTTGTGGAGAAATGTATAGATTGATTATTGCATTGTTTTGTTTATATATTTCAGAGACTATATGGACAGACCTATAGGAGAACTTTTTCTTTATCACAGTTACATTTTTTATTTTATCCTGTTTTATTTCAGATTTCAAGCCTGTTGGTTACAGAGAAAACGACCGGGAAATAAATTTAGAAAAAAGGGCAACAACTCTCTGAAAAGTCGGAAAACTTAACATGCTCATAATATACACACTCGTTGCAGACAGAATTACTTGCATTCCATAAGTAGAAGGTGATATAAATCAAAGGTAAATTAATTCTAGCCATACTAGTACATTGCAAAACTTGGGCCTTTCGTTTACTAACTCAATATATCCTAAACAGGCTGTAGCATATGTTCTATGTCTCAGTATTTAGAGCTCAGATCCGAATAAAAAGTAAAATACACAGTAGATCTACACACTTCTTGATCATTCTTCAACCAAAATGTAATAAACAAAATCAAAATTACAACAAAACTTTTGAATTGATTACCATCTCGAGAAAATCATCCGATGGAAAGACTTTGAAACTGCGTAATAAATACCTTGGTCACAAGCTCCCTGCCACCCGGGGTTACACATCCCCAGGGCACACGTTCCATCAAAGGGGTCACAGTGGCTGTCGTTTATACAATGACAGGTGGATGAACAGTTGGGTCCAAATGAAGGGCTCGCGCATTCTGGGCAAAAAGTTGAATGTATGTATACATATTACATGTATATTAAAGCCGACAATAATATGCACGAACTCGCTTATATTGTATCATATATTTCATTTCATAAATGTTTGTGTTCTAGTTTGATCTTTAATAACAAGTAACTGGTGTTGCACGCAACATATGAGTCCCCTACCGGTGAAGTGCATATTTTTTCCATTACCATAGCAACCAGAATTTGGGTCCGAGAAAAAAAGGGAAGTGCAGAATCTCAAAACTGCCATCTATTCATATACCAAGTTTCATAATATTATCTTAAACTGTTTTTAAGTTATCGCGGGATCCAGATTTCCGGATATCCGGTCGGACATACAGATGGAGGACAAACCTATAGTCACCTTTGGTGTAAACATTGGTAGGGTACTAAAAAAGCAGGCTTGAATTCCATCGACACTACCCAGCGACAATACTTGAATACTTTGGGGCGATTTTAATCATTCCTCTTCCTCCTGTGAGAATACCAAAATATTTAATTATTTGACAAATATTATCAGTTAATAAGGTAAGGGTTTATGTCAGTTTAGTACATGTACTTGAACCTTTCGTAAAACATGAGTTGTTGAATGCGTTTCTATCTGATTTAAGAATTAGAGTATTACTTAGCGCTTACTAGTGTTGATGGAATGGACACCAGGTCTTTAACAATTAAAATAAATTTCCAAGACAGGCAGCGTTTTAAATCTTATAAATAAAATAAATATATGCTTGTGGAATGGTCCTTGAACTGGAAATAGGGCTATTTCTTTGTGTAAAGAAAATCAAACATTTTGAGGAGTCAAAAGGACACAGAATATACCATACAATTTGTCCAAGGGAAGCATCAGGGAGAATGTTGGAACAGTATAAACAGTATATTCGAAACGTGTACATATGTATGAAGGGTCATTCAGAGAGAGAGAGGGAGGAGAGGAGGGGGCACAAAAAACGAGATATAACATTATTTGGCCACATACCATGGTGACAAGTGGGTCCGGAATATCCTGCCGCGCATCCGCCTGGACACTGACCAGTGATCTTATTACACGTGAAGTTGCCATGGAAACAGTGGCCACATGGCGAGCAACTGACTCCGTAACTTCCATCAGGACACTCTGTTGAAATAAATAAACAGCAAATGTCCAGTTTATAATATCATTTTATAGAAAACTAAAATTTTAGATCCAGAAATATCCGTTATGAAAAATTGGTGGAATATAAAAAATTGTTGTAGTTTTTTTTATGTATTTCATTATGCCATTGATGAGAAAAACCCTTAGAGTCCTGTATATAACAGTATGCATAAAAAGAGTCCACACTTATAAATAAACCGCAAAATGAAATCGAAAATCAAAATTATAAAATATAGACCAATTGCCCAATGCCTCGTATTACATATATTTATTCGGATTTGAAAGTGTTACTTCAATGAAGAGTATTCACAATACAACGCGTGGTTTCACTGGTAAGTAAATATCTGATAAGCATCCATTAAAACGAAGTTTGCCAGTTGAAAATCAGACGGTAAGTACGGTAGTAATACCGAAATAAACGCCTGTGGGTTCCGAGGGTTAAAAGTTTTATTTACTGTTACATTATCATTGGCCTGCTCGAAAGAACATTTCTTGTCGTAAGATTATTGACGATAATAACTAGAAAATTGATTACATTAATGAAAGAGTACAATAGCAAAATTGCTACTATTTTACGAGATAGTAACGCTACTTAAAAGGTACTTAATGACTCGCGTGTTTTTACCTACCTTGACAGGAGCCGTCTGCTTTGTTACAGGGTTTCCCTCCACAATTACACGGGTTACAGTTTGGCTCGTAGTGTCCGTCGGGACAGACTGTTTGATGTTTTGTTTTGAAATAAAATGAAAATACGCAATTAATAGTATAGTATAGTATTGGTATGAATGAATGGCATGGCATGGCATGGCATGGCATGGCATGGCATGGTATGGTATGGTATGGTATGGTATGGTATGGTATGCATGGCATGGAATGGTATGGTATGGAATGAAGTGGAATGGGATGTAATGGTATGGTATGGTATGGCATGACATTGTATGGAATGGTATGGTATGACATGGCGTGGTATGGTATGGAATGGTATGGTATGGCATGGTATGGTATGGTATGGCATGGCATGGCATGGTATAGTAAGGCATGGCATGGTATGGAATGGAATGGAATGGTATAGTATGGTATAGTATGGCATGGCATGGCATGGGATGGCATGGCATGGTAAGGCACAGCATAGTATACCTGTAGCATGGATTCACTACAGGGACTACATTATTATCTTTGATATTTTTTAATATTTTACCTGTGAATGCCTGCAGTTCACAAAGGACTAGGATTGTGGAGTCTAGAGTGACCCTCACATATTGTCCTCGCACGTGACCTACATTTATGGTGTAGTGACCTCTCCGCCTCTGGTATTCACTCTCTGTTGTCTCACTATCGTGAAATATCAAGTCGCTACCCGACTGTGAAATATTGGAAATATAGAGTCGGAATCCTTGTAGTTGACCTGAAATAGATGTTTACAAATTGAGTCCATTTAGTGCATGGATAGTGTAATGGTAACACACTGCGCTTCTTTGATTTTATTCCTGGTGTCCGCCTCGTAACCGAGAGGTCATGGTTCGATCCTCGGTTGCGACATACATAAGTTGTTAAAATTGTCCATTGTGGTTGGCCTCATCACGCGAGGGTGACTCAGTATCAAGATAAATTGACCATTTGTGGTATCATGCCACTTGTCTACGCTGTTTATATCAGAGTGAGGCACCACTAGGAAATGTATATCAAATGACATTGCTTCCGTTTGACTTTTCGGAGTTATATCGTAAACGCAAACTAAGGGATAAAAATGGTATTTTTGTGAAAGTATGTTGTTTAGCTTACACTTCGTATAAATAATTAGTGTGTAATCTGTTTTTGGTCAAATTCTCAATTTTCTCTTTCATGAAGACAGCAAAGTACATACATAGAATCATTAAATGCGTGCTGCTCAGAGTTGAGCAGCGTAAAATGTTAAAAACAAAACAAATATTTAGAGTGCATATGTAGAATTCTTCATTAAGCATAAAGAGTCTGGTTTTTTCTGTTCTAACTCTTGCATAAAACCTCTTGTCTCCTCACCATTAAGATTGTCGTTTCGTCCGTACACGTCGATCTTTCCGATGTTGAATTCTCTTCCAAGATCCAACTCCCACCAAGACTGGCTGGTGGGACCGGAAGTAGCACTACAACACCTGCAGGAGTCGCTAAATCCATAGTTACCATCAATAGCAAGCCTTGATTCCCATTGGAGCCGTTATAATCTAGCGTACTGGATTGGTGAGCATGCCTTTGAAGGGCGATATTATCTAGAGAGAAAAAAAAACATTCATGGGACAAATGGTTTTAAAAGGCTTTATTATCTAAAAATCATGCAACTATATAAGACAAATGGTTTTAAAAGGTTTTATTGTCTGAACAAACATGCATAAAAATCACAGGACAAATGGTTTCAAAAGATTATATCTGAAAATCATGCATGATGTAAAGGTTTGAGATCTTATTGTCTGAAAACATGCATGGGGCAAATGTTTGTGAAATGCTATATTCAGTGTGACCATACCACGCGGTATATGACGTCATTTTAAGCTATCGCAAGCAACATAATTTGCCTCGATTCGAAAAGGAAAACTGCTGGAAGTATTTTCTTTATACACCAATTTTAATGTGATATACCGCATGCGAAGTGGAAAATTGTGCAGTACACAAAAACATTAATGGTTCTTTTGTCTGATATACAGTATTTTATAACATTCGGGAAAACATTATCAGCGATTTGCTTTACGTGTTCGCAAACAAAATTTCACGAACTCGGAAGGTTTTTCTCGAATGTTAGGAAATCTATGAAAAGAATCATTATCTATTTGCAGGGCACAATTTTCCGCTGCGTATGCGCTTATACCATAGACTTGGTAATGAAATAATAATACGAATATGGTACACACAAACACATACACACACACATAATGAATAAGATTTCTGTTATGTATTTTGCGATACATTGAGTAGATGTCCTTACATTTATACGATCAGGTCAATACAATGCAACACCGAGGTCAGGGAACCGGAGTACTGGAATGTACAGATGCTGTGACGGCCTCAGATAGATGAAGTAGAGTGATTGGTGGAAAAAGTTCGTGTTTTCTAAACGGACATAGTCCAGACAAGAACCTTTATGAAACATTTATAGCTAATGATAACCATTTAAGATGCGAACCACTGCATCTGCTATGGAGGGCCATTTTCATATATTAAACTGGAACATATTTATATATCCGTTGCAAAGGAGCGGTATGACAAGATAATTTCAGATTCAAACGAGTGACAAAAAAGAAAGAGAAATAATGGTGAAAAGCGCATGACACATTGGTAGTGGGTTCATTAAAGAAGTTGTTGAGATAAAACAATGGATACAGCAGCTGAACCAACGAGAATATGCTAATTAATATGCTCACATTTCCCTTAGTACTAAAGGTTCTCATCTTTTCCAGTTAGTGGTTGCTGAGAAATAGCATTGACAAGAATCTATATGTATATTTATAACCTCAAAGGGACCCAACTCTGTGAAAAATCGCCAAATCAGAACATGTTGATAATATGCGTATATTTTTCGCCCTCGATTATAATAAAAGCTTCCCATAAAGTGAAACTAACTTCTGAACAGTTAAGTTGAAAAAGACCTTTGGGACAGGTGGAGACACACGTGGACGCACGAAGCGGCAACTATATGCTCTCCAAATATTATTTCGGGTAGCATAATACAATGTTATTAATTTCCACAAACAATATTAAATAACATACGTCTAGTCCCGCTGATGATGACGAATAAGCCGGCACCCAGCAGCAGGATCAGCACTCTCCAATGCATTACACTCTCTTGGACACTTCAGGCGGTTTGTGTCATGTCAGGGGAAGATAACCCTGGAGATCTTGTAAATAAATAAACAAATAAACTTATTTGAGGCATCCGTGGCTGCGTGGTTATAGTACCTGGCTAACTCACACTTAGCCCCTCGACACTTTTGGCTCGAGTCCCAGTTTTGTCTGTCACATTTCATGAGAAATAACCGTCTAGTTGGCTTGCTGTAGGTCAAAGGTTCTTCCCAGTTGTCCCTGTGAACTCGGTTTCCAGTGCTTAATTAGCTGTGTGTGTTAACACGTGTGTTACTGGAATATTTTGTTGTATGTTGAATGATTTTAGACAAAGTACCGTGTACAAAGTTGAAATGAATGTGTTCTGTTCTGTTACACTGGAACACTGTCGCGACGTTAAATTCCAAAATATCAACAAAGCTTTACAATATTCTGGGAATACATTCGACGTTGATGGGGATTAAAGTGATGGAGAGTGTATGAACGTAGAACGGTTGTAAAATGTAAAGAGTCTGCTCCCCCGCAATAGGCGGAGTAAACATTATTCAAATGAAGCCTACCATAACTGTCGGTGAAACATACTACAGTCGAACTCTCTTTACAACGGCGGTGTTTGTTTAAGTGAATTTTGCTGTTATAAAGAAATTGCCGTTGTAAAGAATAGAGACATAGAATTTGCACTTTAGTTTTCAAGACTTCTGCTGTTATAACGAGGTTGCTGTATAACGAATGCCGTTGTAAAGAGGTTTCACTGTATAACATACTGCAGATATTTATAACGTTCGGACTGAAGTAGATCTCATTATGTATTTAAGAAAAGTGTTAAGACTTGATAAAAACTTCTTTATATACATAAAATAAACTGTAATTCAGTGAGAATATATTATAATGATTCGTGAATACGAAGTTTATATTTTAGCTGGTTGCCATTTCAGCAAGCAATGATGATAATCGTTAAACTATTCATTCGGCACTGTCTTACATAATCATCCTTAAGTAGGTCAAAAGTGTGGTGAGACAGCTACGCCGAAAAAAAGTCTATATAGTTAAGTGAGGCAAAATACCGAGACGTGGACGTCAGTCTATGGAATCCCTCTTTTAAAACATTTAAAACATTAAAAAACAAAACAAAAGAAAACACACACACACACACACAAACCAAAAAAAACCCCCAAAAACAGCAAAACAACAACAACAACAAACAAACAATATAAATATGGAATAATAGAACATTTTTTTTCTTGTAAGATCGTGTTTTCTCTCACTTATAGTCATAGAAAATAATATTTTCACTCGTTTAACTATGACCACGTGTGAAAGAAAATATGATATCACTTCATATCATTTAACGGTATGTACATTGTATTCTGTTTATAGAGCATTTTTTTTTTCAGAAACAAAAGACACAATATAAAGTTATGATTAGCGATTTTAATTTAGTTAAAACGCTTTTTAGCAAAGTAAAGTCAGGTACTCACAGCAGAGAAATCCAAAACGCAATGGTTAAACAGGACGTTTTCAGAAAACGGTGATTTATGTCAAACAAAGGTTTTATCTATCTAGATAAAATGGAGGAATCTTATAGGTCGGGTATAAAAGATCAAGTCTTCCTGGTGTTCAGTCGGATTGATTCAAGTACCTTATCATCAGCAAGATCTGTCCCAATGCACGAACTACACAGAGATAGCAATGCGGATACTTGAGGCAATTTTTGACTTGGCCGCACGGTATATAGATAATAACTAGTGCAAAAAAGACGATTTCCTGACGCGCATTTGTACGAAAGAGGTATATCTACATTCCAACTTCAAGTGTTATAACCCTAATAGCCATATTCCATGTCTTGCCACTGGATGGTTATATTTCTATGAAACTTCGACACTTTTAAGATATTCAAAAATGAAAATTATCACCAAAAGTTTTTTTCCAACTTTTATCTGATTTGGGGAAGAAAATCTGTTTTTAAGTTAACATTGAAGCCTATGGGAAATATACATTTTCTGTGAATATGAAAAAAACTGAAAACGGTAGAAAGATTCATTATATGATTCTGTTTCAAATTTCATGAAAAAAATCTAAACTTTACCTTAGAAAAATGGAGAAAGTCACTGTTTCAGGGGAGATAACTCATGACAGCAAAATTATCAAGGGGAAGTAATAAAAGAACTTCTGTCACTTCATAATATGTCAATTTGCCCCTAAGATTTCCATTGTTTGACATTTTTAAAGCTTATATTGTAAAGTTATATGCATGGATTTGATGGAATTGATAGCTATTAGGCTTCTAAGACTTTAAAGTTACAGATGCAAATTGATAAGTATTTTTTTAGAATAATTTTAATACATAAAACGGCCTAAGAGTTATACAGAAATATGATTTTTCCCCTAACATCTATATACAAGTATAAGAATTAAACCTACTATGCATACGTATCACCAGATTAAAAACTAACATAGTTACATGGTTTCTAGTGTTTACCTAATAGTTTACTTGTGTCATTACACTGTAATAGCTGTAACTATTTTAAGTTTTAAATACGCGATTTTCTCCATTTCAGATTGGTTCTTTGATACCGTTTCTCTGCCACATGACACTCGATCCTCCATCACTGACATGTAAAACATTACCCCCACGTGGACTGTGATCCCACAGATGTCATATCTCAGGATTAATATCGCTTAAACTGTGTTTTCACGGACGTTATAGTTATTAATTGTGTATGGAAAGACAAAAAAGATATTGATTTAACAAAACATAAACAGACTTAATCAATATTTGGTTCAGCTTCCTGCGCAGTTCCCAGTCATAAAAACTCTCAGCAGCACAGTATGACTGTCATCAGTTTTCGTGTAATTTGACTACATGCTGCATGTCGTTACCGACGGGCGGTAATCTCATTGAAGTCTCACCGTATTCCACTGTCTACGATTTGAAGACTGATTCACCTTTCCGTCAATGAGTATTTATTAATTATGCTCTTCAACATCAAAGCACATTGACTTCTCGTGTCACGTTAGATTTTTTTTCTTTGCATACGTACAAGCTTGGAAAATGTCTTATAGTCGCTGATTTTATCTGTAACATATATATGTCCTTAATCCAAACACTAACCAAAACCTTAATCCACCCCTTAAGCCCTTCCTAAAGGATGCGTGCACATGCGCACCTCATTCACAAGGAGCATAGCGTTAAAACGGTAGTATAAGAAGGCTACGATTTTCAACAGATGATCTAAAACCCCTAAAACTTGAACTTATCTTTCGATACATATCGATATATGAAATAAACACTCCACTATCCTTCGATACATATCGATATATGAAATAAACCCACTCCACTATAAATTGCAATTTTCAATGACATTGACCTTGTTTCAAACGTTAACATATACAATCATTAAGTTTACAGGGGATAATTTTCGTTTAATTAGTGAATTTTTATCAACTTATTCTATAAGCTCACGTTTTCTTAAACCCACTAATACTAGTATACGAGATCCTCGTAAGTACCCACAAAGCAGTTTTATTACGTCGGTTTTCGATTTATCGCCCTTTTCTAACGTTTTTTGTCGGACATTCGTTTGGTATTTTAGATTTTTCAAACGTTTTGTGGCGTATGTTTTATGTTTAAACTTATTTCTTTCAACGTCGATTGGGTGTGGCAGCACTATATCTGTCTCAAGTGGACATCGTCTCCGAATGACTGAAATACTGTCGGTGGGACGAAAAAACAACAACCCAAGAAACAAACAAATTGAGATAAAAAAAACACTAATACTTTGCAATACAATTAACCGCCATTCCTATGATATAAACATAAAGGCACAACTATCACCACATTTCAACATTTTTTTTTCGCACTGAAAAACACGCAAGCGCAAACAATATAAGCTTTAAAATCATTTTCCGGAAATATTTGAGGGTTGTTCCATCTTTCTTTTTATCCAATCATCGGCAAGGAGAAAGGGATTCTGAAAAAGAGCAACGTTATTGTTAGACAACAGTAGTTTCTGTTTATCGTTGTGGCGACAGATTTCAGTCAAATACCGACGTCATAACCCAATCAGAACGCCTCGGTGATAAATACTTCACCACTGAAATGACGGATGATGAAGAATGACGGAATTACCCGAGAAGTTCCGATTGGTCATAACCCGGGCGCAAAAACCAAAATCCGAGAAAATCAAGTTAAGCTGAGCAGTGTAAAAGCAGGGTCTCTCAATACTATATAGAGAGACCCTGGTGAAACTCATAGTGGGACAAATAGTTCTGTATGGAAACTCGTAATGTAAAATATCAATGAATTTCGAGGGGTGGGTGGGGGTTAAATATCGTGATATCGACGAATATCAAACCAAAGAAATTTGTGCATTTAGAGCGGTTCTCTCTCTTATGTTATTTATTTATTTATTTATTTATTTGTAGGAGGGGTAATAAATTCACGAATATATTAACACACGAAACTGCCTTAACACAGAATCAACGAAATCTAATTTCAGCGAAGGATATTTTAAAAAATTAATGGTCTGCACAAGATAAAAAGAGACACATATATTCTGATAGAAATACACCATCAATATTCTAAGTATAAATTTTAAATAGAAAATGTCATTTAGGTAAAATAAAATAGAAAAGAAATGAATACGAATACATTATAGAGATTCGAAAAGAAAGAAAGAAAGAAAGGAGCAATTACACGCAAAAAATAAAACGGTTTGATATTGTGAATACAAGTAAATGCATGTGTGAGACTCACGTTTCTTCACAGATAAACAGATGGGGCGTGTCACATGGATCTGCCTTCCAGTGGTAATCCGTGTCACCGTCCATTACCACACACAGGTTAGAGTCTGGGCTGGTCGGCCGAAGAGAATACCACCTGGTCACAAAAACATAAAGGTCAGTGGATATCTGACCCAGAAAACATGTTGGTTTCTGCTCACGCAGCCTAAGTTTAGTACGATGACTGTCAAACGTTGTACATTGTATATATAAGAATATTTTGGTAATTTGTTGGGGATATTTTCTGCGGGGGAAACCGGTGTAACGTTTTCAATTTCCAAAGTAACATAAAACTGTTTTCAAATGCCCTCAGTCCCGCCATTTAACTTTCCCGGGGATAAAGTCGGTGACTTTAACACTCTCTCAGCTCCTCACCGCGAGGGTTCGAATCCCGGAAAGGTCATTCGGACTTTCATGTGAGGAAGTCTTCCAGTAGGCTTGCGTTAGGCCGGTGGTTCTAACCGGATGCTCCCGTGCATTCGGGGTCTTCCTCCACCTGTAATTAGCTGGACGTCGCTATATGACTGAAATACTGTTGAAGCGACGGTAAACTCAAATAGTCAAGTCAAGTCAAGTCAAGTCAAGTCAAATGAAACACAATATAAACACATAATATGAATAATTGATATTTCTATTGATATTCGATATATCTAAATTTAATTTATATGAGATTAAGATTCTCCTACCTCGGGAACTTAAAATCGTTTTCAAATGACCCCACTCCCTTTATGTTTCTTCGTTGGGAAAGTTTATATGTTATTGTAGAACTTATACTTAAATGTGTCATTAGCACATTGATGCATCCTTTAGTATTTAATGCTCCTAAGTTGAATTTATATGATGTTAAATAGGGGAATTCTTGGGAAGGACATTTGAAAATGGGTGGTGGGGTCTCAATACGTTTTCAATATGCCCCATACGATTTGTATGACACTTTATTTACGTTTGGACATTTATCTACACTTTTATTTAGTATAATATTTTACCGGTGTAACATTTGTACAAGCGACAAACATAAATTAAGTATAAATATAGCACATGGGGTATCATAACATTAATGACGGCCCCCTTATACGTCAAAATATGAGAATTTTTAAGTTTTCAAAACAAGGAAGAAAACAAAGCCCCGTGTCCACAAATACTATCATGATTAAAAGGGGACTGCTTATATGTTCGGGATTCGAACCTACAGCGATGAGAGACTGAGAGATTTGTAGTCCACGACTGTAACCGCTCGGCCACGGCGGCCCCCATTTGTGTTGGTAATAAAACATTGAACAGGTGAGAAAAGCGCTGAGTGGTTGTTTTCAGGATAATATGAGTGTGTGTTGGGATAATGTGTGTGTGTGTTGGGATAATGTGTGTGTGTGTTGGGATGTGTGTGTGTGTTGGGATAATGTGTGTGTGTTGGGATAATGTGTGTGTGTTGGGATAATGTGTGTGTGTGTGTTGGGATAATGTGTGTGTGTGTTGGGATAATGTGTGTGTGTGTGTTGGATAATGTGTGTGTGTGTTGGGATAATGTGTGTGTGTGTGTTGGGATAATATGAGTGTGTGTTGGGATAATGTGTGTGTGGGTGTCTTCAGGATAATGTGAGTGTGTGTTGGGATAATGTGTGTGTGGGTGTCTTCAGGATAATATGAGTGTGTGTTGGGATAATGTGTGTGTGGGTGTCTTCAGGATAATATGAGTGTGTGTTGGGATAATGTGTGTGTGGGTGTCTTCAGGATAATATGAGTGTGTGTTGGGATAATGTGTGTGTGGGTGTCTTCAGGATAATATGAGTGTGTGTTGGGATAATGTGTGTGTGGGTGTCTTCAGGATAATATGAGTGTGTGTTGGGATAATGTGTGTGTGGGTGTCTTCAGGATAATGTGAGTGTGTGTGTTGGGATAATGTGTGTGTGGGTGTCTTCAGGATAATATGAATGTGTGTTGGGATAATGTGTGTGTGGGTGTCTTCAGGATAATGTGAGTGTGTGTTGGGATAATGTGTGTGTGGGTGTCTTCAGGATAATGTGAGTGTGTGTTGGGATAATGTGTGTGTGGGTGTCTTCAGGATAATGTGAGTGTGTGTTGGGATAATGTGTGTGTGGGTGTCTTAAGGATAATGTGAGTGTATGTTGGGATAATGTGTGTGTGGGTGTCTTCAGGATAATGTGAGTGTGTGTTGGGATAATGTGTGTGTGGGTGTCTTCAGGATAATGTGAGTGTGTGTTGGGATAATGTGTGTGTGGGTGTCTTCAGGATAATATGAGTGTGTGTTGGGATAATGTGTGTGTGGGTGTCTTCAGGATAATGTGAGTGTGTGTTGGGATAATGTGTGTGTGGGTGTCTTCGGGGATGTATAATGATAGTGTTTGTGTGTGTGGGGGGGGGGGTTGTATGTCTGTGTGTGTGTGTGTCAGGATAATGTGAGTGGTATTATGTATGTTGCTTGTCCCCGGCATGATATGAAGAAGAAAAAACTGAAAAAAGTAAGAGTATATATATATATTTCACATGTCTACGTTCGTGTTGCCGTTGCTAGTCCAGTTTACCATATCCCTGCTGTTCGGAGACAGTCTGCCTCCTATCCAGAATATATCTTCCAGGAAGTTGACTGTGTAGGAAAAAAATACGTTACATAACATTATGTTGCTAGTGCAGTGCTGCTTTGTATGCTGTAGGAAAACGATCTTTCGGAAAAAAGATAGTGTATAAAATGGACAATATTATAACAAATACGTGTGTATATACAAGAGTTAGCAAGTGATACAGGTTCTTGTCTGGCACAAGAAAGAGTTACTGGCATGCCTCGAAACAAAATAGTTCTGCATTTAATGAACAGTCAAATCTAAAATTGTTTATCATATTTACCATTGTGGCTGTGCGTGCGAGAGTCACCTCGAGCCGCATCGAAGCGCTTTGACTTATATATCTTTGCATAGCAAAATTCTTTGAAAATTTTCGAAACATTTTGATTATGCAACGCATAATATGATATCATTAAGATATTCCAATGAAATCCATTTGAAAGATTTAAAAAGAAAACACTGTGTAAATCTTTATCTTAACTGACGCTTCTAAAGGTCTTAGTGTAAGTTACCGGAAATGGATATTTTATAATTAACTTAAGACTGTAGAAATTGCAACAAGTAGACCAGCAAATGCCTTCAGAACAAGTTCAAAGTCAATTTACTGACCATATTGAAATGTATATTTCACACAGAAGCGCTGAAATGTTCGAAGGGTTCTTTAGTTTGATAATCTTTATCCATACCTTTCATTGACTGCATGTAGGTTTCCAGGAATAGTTCCTCCTCCAAGTTGTCCGGAAAGAAGAGGTATCCCTGACGGGCGTTGCATACATCCTTTTGTTGTAGAAGTAGTAGTAGTAGCAACAGCAGCAGCAGCATTAATATGAAATGGTAGTTTTTTCATTATGTTGATAAAGTTCGTAGAAATAGTTGCTGTTGTATATTTAGTAGTAATAGGTAGCAGTTGTAGGAAGTATACATACGTATCGTAATCCCCTGTCCTTGATGAACGTACATATGTCATGGTTCAGTCCCCATCACTATACTTAGATCTAAGTAATACTTAAATGCTTAGGGGCGAATGATCGGAATCGGAATCGGAATCGGAAAATTTTAATTCCCTTTTCTCTGGTACAAAAACTCCAATAATTCCCCTCTTAACACTATTGTTAGATATTCAATTAGCAATTGATGTCAACTTAGTCATTTATTAAGGTTTATGCCCTGTAATTCACTTCCTGTAAAGTCGACAAACATCGCTACGTCATGGACAACTTAATGTCTACCAAGATAATAAAACATTAGGAAACCTTGGTTATCTTCGTGCAAGGCCATGAGGTCTGAAATGTAGTAGACCATTACAGGGGCTATACCTTAAAGTACATTGTATTACGTACAACAAGAATGGTCGAATACGTTTCTGACTTACTTAAAAAATCAAAGCGATGAAGGCATTGACGTTGTGTGTGTCTCAAGTGAAAGATGGTTTGACGAGCTGCAGAGTAACTTAGTTTTCGCCAAATATCAAACTTATATAAAATGATAAACGATAGTTCATTGTAGGCTATAGAAATAGGGAGAGTTAGAGTGGCAATCGAAGTGCTAATTATTAAAGTTTGTTGAAATAAATGACGCGTTCATCTTTAATTTCTTGTAATGAACGTGTTAACGCAACGTTAAAGGTGGGGTTATCGGCATTGCGCGAAAATTTGACCCCCGTTTAATAAATTTACTGTGATAAATAAAAGAAATGCGACAATACTGTTCTCTTAGCACTATCAGCGCTTTGATTTGTACTACCGAGTAACGGTACATTTTCTATCTATAGATGCAAATCAGTGGCTCCTTTGTCCTTACTGTGTCCTTAGTAACTTCGGATAGCAGATAGCGGTATCATCCATTCTATAGGGCAACAAATAACCCCTGGAGGTATCTCTGATGTATCTGATGTATCTGAGATAGCTTGATGTGATCATTAGTAACTTACACGGATTTGAATTCAACCTTTCTATATGGACCAGTTTAACACCACTAAATTACCGAAACCTGCACATCAACCTGCATCGTAAGAAACTATACTCCTACCGCATGGTGAGGTGAAAGTTAAGCAACATCAGAGGGAAAATAGTTCCTTTGTGCTTTTATGCAACATACAATTATTGTGTTCCGTAAATATTTATGTTTTACTCAAAATTGAGTTTTCAACACTTTGGCTGAATCTCAGTATACCTGTGTTGTAGAATTCTGTTCAGTCGTTCGATCATTCATACAAAATTAAGAGGTTATTCAGTTTTAAATGTAGAAAAATGGACACTCAGAATATAGGTACTATAGTTGTGAGTGACTACGTCACACACATCTAATACAACTATACACCCCATAATAGTCATCAGTTCCATCAAAGCCATGCAAGAGAAAAGTGACCCTCTCCATTAGAAGAGTTTATATTTTTTTCATGAAATTTGAAACAGAATCATATAACGCATCTTTCTCAAAAATCAGTCAAATTATCATATTCACAGAAATTTTCTATTTCATATAGACTTACAGATTATCTCCCCCATACGTTGTAAAATTTGAAGAAAAAAATCTCGGTGAATTTTTTTTTAGTTTTTGATGTCTTCAAAGTGACAAAGTTTCATAGAAATATTATCATCCAGTGACAAGATATTGAATATGGCTATTAAGGGGCTCAAACATTAAGCATAACTTATCGCTGTAATTGTTGGTAGAATTCGATCTAGGTGTAGCAATATCATTATTGTTAATATAAGAAGAAGTAGTAATAGAAGTTATGGCCGTGGTAGTAAGTGTAGTAGAAGGGATGTAGCAATTGACGTAGCATTGGTAACAATGGTAGCAATTAGTCGTAATTGTAGTTAAAGTGATAGTAGCAGTAACTCAAGTAGCAGAAGTGGCAGTGTTGCAATATTTGTAATAAAATTTAAAATTAATAGGATTAACCAAATGATAATTTAAAGATTATCTGACAAGATGGGGGTATTCTAAACACTTGAGCTCAGAACTGTAGGAAATTTAAATTTACAAGTGAGACAGACGGACAAGCTGATATAAAATGGATACTAACCCTCGCCTCTTCCCAGGTGGCCTTGACCTTAAATATGATGTAACACTTGATGGGATCTAGGTGACTACAGGTAAATCCGTGTGATGAAAACATGTCTGAAATGAAAACAATCTGGTATAAATCTAAACAAGAGCAGCACAAGCGGACACCAACAATCGCCTCTTTAACTACTCTAAACTTGCGGTATGTCGAAAACAGAAGAGGAAGAATAAACCCTCGGAAATAATCGAGGTTCGGACAATCGAGAATAGTTGATAGTTCTACTGAAAGTAATATATCTCGGATAAAGCATGGTGGTAATCGGATATTTACTCTTTGGACTATCGTCATTTTACTTTATCTGATAATGGGGCAAGCTAAGACGATTATATATAAGCGTAAAAAAAAGGCAAAGTCAAAGACAAACAGCAGTTTGAAATACAAGGTGTTAAAATGATATTCGCGAAATTGTACTTATGTGCTTAAGATTTTTTCTAAGGAATCAATTAGAATGTGATTTTGCTGCTTTGAATTCTTGCTTATATTTCGAAGCCAGAATATGCAACGTATGTTAAATAGCAGTTTAAGTTTTGTTTTCGACTTCTGAGGTTCTACAAAGGAACAAACAGAAAGACAGGCATGGACAGAAAATACAACCGAAACATTTTAGTCCGTTGTCCGTCAGTGCATATCCCTCGTCACACTTGGGTACACACGGTGTTGTTTGGATTCGTGCAGTGGACTATCCGACAGTTGGGGATCCGGGGACACGCTGGGACCGGAAACAGAAAGGAGTTATTAGAAAATGGCCATTTGGCCCAAATAAATCCGAATTGACGGTACACGTAACAGCTAATACTCTCGAAACACTCCTACGTTGTCATTTACTGTACAAATTGTATATGTTTCTATGTTAAGTGACAGTGGCATTGGCATTATTCATAATCTTATGCTTTCAGTTGTGACCCTGCATTCAATTAAATGCCTTAATAATTGTGCAGAAAACAAACTTAAAGGGTCAACATAACCATTTTTTTTTCATTTCTTGTATTTTGTTTAGTTCGACAAGAAAATCATATTTTTTGTTGTTGTTCTTAATCTGAGCATACGCTTCAAAAACCGGAAACTCACGCGGGCATCCTTTGCCATATCCGTCGCTGTAGTATTGTTCCTCACATTGATTACACATGACGTTGTCAGGTGAGCCCCCACACTGCCTTGTACCGACACAGTGCGCTATCTCATACTTCTGATTACAACCTATGAGATATATTTTTAAGTATACGTTGTACGTGTATCTTAATCAATAATGGTTTACAGAACGAATCAAAGCGATGAAGGCACTGAAGTTGTTTGTTTGTTTGGTTGGATTAACGTCCCATTCGATAACATTTCCAGTTGGAGACAATGTATACTTCAGGCAGATACAGTGCTGCCACACTGCAGTATCACGCCGTAGACATGTGGCATGATACCACACCCAGCCACATAGTCATGACAACAAGTCAATCAGCCCTGTAACTACTCTTATATGATGAGCGCCAAGCAAGGGAGCTATTCCAGTACCATTTTCTTTACGCCTTTGGTATGTCGCGGACGGGGATCAAACCCACGTCCTCCCGTTCCCATGGCGGACGCTCTACCCACTTGGCTACCGGTGACTGTACACATAAATATGTGTAGGGTATGGGCTGCAGCTTAATAAACCCTTCGAGACTTTACCAATTAAATTTATCTATTTAAACGTATTTGTATCGGACTGAGACCTTTACAGCAGAGCAGTGCACGGTGAAGCACTAGTTTGTTTAGACTGGATAGCGGTTTGATAACGCCTCGAAGTGCTTAACAGAAACGAAGCCCTTCAAATTCTGTCACTTTAGGCACATGACGGGTTCGATAAGTTTTCATGAATTAATTTAAAGTTACGTTGCAGATTAGTAAAGTATCCCAGAGCTTTATGAAGTTACAGTTCGTCAAACCCTGTTTCACTTGTGACTCACACAACTTCAGTGCCTTCAGCGCTTTGATTGCTGACTTTCTGACACATTTTTTTCAACACCTTTGCTTAAATTTTAACATACTGTGTTGTTAATCATTAGATTTTTTATATATTGCATTGAGAGGTACTGACGTCACATACAACAAGAAAAGGGCCAAAGTCAAGATTTCACTTGCTGTTCTCTGGTTACCTCCAACAATAAAGACCATACCCTCTTTATGCAATTTTTGCAAACGATGTAAAATTGATAAGATTTAAACAAAACATTATACCAGATCCAGTCACACTATATATATCCTTACCAACTAGTCTTGGAAATAATCTATATTTTTCGAGCACTAAACAGAAAGCTGTCAGTACCATTACTGGGACTATGGTATGTTTCAAATTCGCAGCCTCCTGTTCCAGACCTGGTGTTTCTAATCACCATGTCACTAGAAACGGTCAAATATCGATGGTGTCATTTGAATATGTTTCTGAAAATAGTTAAAGATAGCTAAATGTATCTAACCAGTGTCTGTTCAATACAGTTCGTTATTTAAGCAATAATTAAGCCACGTTCAACACTTACCCTCGCAACAGCGGCCATTCCTCCAGGCGACACAATGGCAGCCTCCACTATAAGTTCCCCCGTTGTAACAAATCTCGTTACAGGTATTGGTCTCATACCCACTCGAATATTGAGAGTTATCATACGCATCTATGCATTGACAATAACGTGTTTTGGTTCCCCCGCCACATGTCACAGAGCAGGCACCGTAACTTTGACAGGTTTCGTAATAAGAAGACGAGCAGTATAGACCTGTAAAGATCACCAATCAGGAGAGTCGATCAAGAAAATAATAACACGCACCGAAAAAACAAACAAACAAACACACAAATATAAATCAAGCATGAGATATCTTTATAAAAGTTAAGATATTCGGTGTTGATGGGGATTTAAGTGATGGAGAGTGTATATAGGTAACAAAATGTTACCATGATACATTTTATAAGGCTACATGAAAACATGACGTAATCAATCGCCGCATATGGAACGCTTCAACTGTCTCCGCTCTTAATATCAAAGATCACGCAGGCAGTATAAACAGTCATGTTTCTCTATAACCATTTTATACAATATATTTTTCAAATTTGAACGAAATACAAGCGATTAACAAGGACAAACTGTAAATGTTATAACGGAGGCGAGATGAACACAAAAATATACTAGACGAAACTTATAAGTACTCCGACTAAGGTTTTGTCTATAGCATTTGTTGTATTCAAAATAATAGATTTTTGGTTTTCTATAGCTTTCCACGAAAATTGGTTTCACAGAGCTGATTATGCGTCAAAATTATTCAAGCAGACAACAGATTGAGCCAATGCACATTTTAATATTTACTGGGCATATGTTTTGGAAAATATATCTTCTCTACAAGTTTGAAATCGGAGTACTTACAAGTTTCGTTAAGTGTAGTTACAATGTGTTTGTAGTCTGATTCTTGGCTGGGGTACATTTTCCCCTTACACTACATAATCTTGAGGACGACCGGGAACCAGACCACAACAACAACAACAACAAAAA
>CM037795.1:11418155-11445655 GCA_021229015.1 Solen grandis
CACTGGGGACAGGAAGTCTATTACGTAATATACTAGGTGACAGCTCGGGCCCCGAACTTTACTCTTTTTATTTCTTTTATTTCCCATATTTACTTCAAGTGATAATAAACATTAAAGGAATACGCTCGGCTGAAATGAAAATTTAACCATCAACAAACCTTTTAGTGTAGATCACTTTGACATGACTTTCATTTTTATACACGCTATATTTGTGAAGATATAACTGTTTAAAGTTTGTGATTTCGATCGGCTATGGCCGCCGCCATCTTTGTTCATGTTTACCTTTCTGTGACGTCACAAATACCCATTGAACCATATCCCGATCGATGAGTGCGATTAATAGGGGTTGTGATAAAAGCATTAAAGGAATACGCTCGGCTGATTACAAATAGGTTTCAACTGAAAGATATTGATGTAAATAAACCAATTAAATTTCTCATTTCATTGAATCAATCGTAATAAGTACAAGTACAAGTACAAATATTTTATTGCTTTAAACATATACATATTTATAGCAATTACAAAAACAAATTCAATAAAGGACATGATTTTACAGGAGCTATAACATCATACAGTCCAAAATTAAATATTCACTTTTATATTAAGTCTTACAGATGTGTATCGTATATTACACTCTTTGGAGATTTGCATAATATATATACTTAGATAAATTAATGATAATATTTCAAATTGATCTAAGTGTAGAATATTTCGGACAAATAAGTAAAAAGTGATATTCCGTTTCCAATTGACCTGAGTTAGAATTTTGGCAAATTCTATTGTTTCTATAAATATTAGTATGACGACCTTGTTCTATTGCTAAGTTATGTGATGATGTACGAAATTTTGCTAACGCTATCCTAAACTTTGTTACAGTAAGTATGTCTAAATAGTTTTCGAAGTTAAAAGTGAACTTAAATAAACAGTATGTATCAAGTCGACTCGAGTTATTTATCGATGAATACCAAGTTTGTATGTATATATCTAATAATCTCTGTTTAATATAGTTAAAATTAATAGGCATATTAAACTGGTTTTCCCATAGAAAAGATAGCCCTGATTGATTTAAAATAGTTTTTTATATGAAATGCCCAATTATTACCATTATATGTCAGTCCATTCTCAGTATCTGTTTTTAACATAAAATAGGTTTTAAATAATATGGTTCTTTCACTTAAGGTGAGAAGTTTAGTCCAGTATTTAAGAAGAAGTAGTTTTCTATGTAAAAACATTGGTATACGACCCAATTCACCATATAAAGCATCTAAGTTGGTTGACTGTTTAACTCCAAGTAATCTTCTACAAAATTTAGAGAATAACGCTTCTATATTTGGGCTTTGGTGACTACCCCATACTTCAGAAGAATATGTGAGAATAGGAAGAACAAGAGAATCAAACAATTTTAACTTTTGGGATATGGGAAGTTCAATTTGATTGTTGACAATAAAGAGGTTATGTAACGAAAATGAAGCATGCTGAGCTATATACCGCTGTGTGCGATTCCAATTACCATTTTTAAATAGATAGACTCCCAAATATTTAAATGATTCTACAATTTCAAGTTTTGTATTATTAAGAAAAAAATTATAGTGGCTACGCTTACCGTTTTCAAAAATCATTACTTTTGTTTTCTTAACATTAATATTTAATTTCCAGATATTACAGTATTGCTCTATATCATTTAATATTGATTGTAACGATTCTGGATCTTGTGTGAAAACAACACACATCAGGTAAAAAAAAAAGTTGTACATCTTCAACAGTTAATAAACCATTTAAATTTGAATTAATATTCCTTAAAATATCATTTAAATAAAATAGACACAAAATACTGCTGATAGGATCACCTTGCTTTACCCCAATTTTAGAATGTATATGATTAGATTTCATAGAATTGTATTTAATGAATGATTTGACATTTATATACATGGATTTTATTGCATTGGTAAATTTTGTACTTATATCTTCATCTAACAGTTTTCTCCATAATAAAAGTCTGTCAATACGGTCAAACATTTTCTCCCAGTCTAGGAATGCTACATAAAGTTTTCTTTTAGACGATAATGTTTTTGTTATGATTGCATGCAATATGAAAATACAGTCTGTTGTTGATTTGTTTTTTTTGAAATCCAAACTGATTGTCTATAAATTTACCATATTTATCAGCCCATTTTGTTAAACGATTTACTAATAATTTGGAGTATATTTTTGAGAGAATGTTATTCAGAGTGATTCCTCTATAATTTTTAGCCTCCTGAGAGCCGCCTTTAAAAATTGGTATAATGATACCCTCTCCCCAACTTGCAGGAAAAATTCCATCATTAAAAATTTTGTTATAAAAGCAAACTAAAAAAGGTGAGATTATATCAAAAGAGTGTTTAAATACTTCAGCTATTAAATGGTCATTTCCGGGAAAGAAATTGTAAGTTAAAGACGTCTATTTAAACCAATTTGCTCCGCGATATTTTTTATTTCTATAATACATCTTTGTCATTTTTACCGTGAAATGCTTGCAACTGCGGTTATTGAAAAGTTGTGTGGTGTTAAACTGATTGGATAAGAAATCACTGGCAAATCTTTGTAACAGACTAAGCGTCATATAAAATCGCACCTCAGGGCCATAAAACACGGCCATAAAACGAAGCGTGCGACCGAGTCACCATGTCAACAGACAATTGATGTGCACGTTTTACTGAAACGGACATGTAGAGTATAATCATCACCACAAACATACTAAATGCATTATATAAATATGAAAGAAAAGTGTTGAATCCACGTTTTATATTATAATAATCTATATTATGCTATTTTACGGAAAAAGTCTAAAAAAATTAAATTTAATTATTTAAATTGGCAATTAGTTGTTAATCATAATTACAACACGGTGTCCCTTTGATTCGTCTCTATAGTATTTCACAGTTACCGTCATTGAAATTAGATTTCTACTTACATGTTACCGCCCCTTTTATATATTTATATGTTTGACTAAAAAACTGTTTAAAAATTGTTGATAATTGCTGTAATGATTTGCGCAATTAAATTAGCGATGTTTGTGAGAATGTGCATAAATGATTGCGTGACAAGGGGTATTGACTTTAGTTATGGTTCGATCACTATAGCAGGAAGTTTAATAAAGTTTTTGAGATATTTCTTAAAATGGAGTGTATAGTTCCTTACGACTTTGAGCCCGAATATACTGAGGAAGAGCTGCAACTGCTTCAAGACAATGACGTACGGGAGGAGAAATATTTATGTGCTGAGGACTTTTGTCTGTGTGATAACTGTGTTATGATGCCATCCAATATGGAAAATGTATGTTGCAAATCGAGCGACTTGGTTGTTGGAAATTTAGATGAACTTACGTGCATTACGGACCATACGGACTTTCACACCTTAGTTCTGAATGATTCTGTTTTAGAAGTTGCATTCATTACCATTCTGGCATACAAAGGTCATAGGACGAGGGCTCCAGACTCTCTCACCACGAGTAAGAAAACAATAAAATGATCATAGTTTAATCTTTTAATAATATATTTTCATCATATTCAAATAAAATATACACTTAAAATGTCCTTTAAGTAATTATAATTACTTTTTGCCTTCCTGATTCTTTTTGGGGGTAAATTTTCTCCACAACACACGTAATTCCCTTCTATATTTCAATGTATGTACGCAACCGGAAGTGTGTCTGTGACGTCACGATTGTTGTAAAAAAAAGTCTCGCGAGACCACGAGACGTAAACAATGTCTGCGCCCATGTCTCGGAGCAAATTGGTGTAAATAGACGTCTTTAACTTGCAATTTCTTTCTTATTACGATTGATTCAATGAAATGAGTAATTAAATTGGTTTATTTACATCAATATCTTTCAATTAAAACCTAGTTGTTATCAGCCGAGCGTATTCCTTTAACCTGCTGCTATAGTAACTGATAGTTATTTGACAAACGACAAACTAATATCTTCCTAGCGTATAAACTGATTTCCTTACACGGCGCCTCTGAAATCCCCGCCTACTCGACGTCACGTGATCGAAATAGCGGACTGCTTTTTCGGCTATATGGGATCTGGTTATTCAGGGCCATAAATCGCATATTTTAAAGTGAGATATTGGATTTTTGTTTTCACAGATCATTAGAAGAGGGTGTGAAGTATTTTATTCCGTTAAAAACCCATTTTTATGCATTTTACCGTTATTACCCAATGTCGCTACCTTTACATGTTTATAGTTATCCTTGTACACATCTTTACAGAAGGAGTTCCACGGAACCACTTCATGTGCATACACCTCATCACCTTTACACGAATCTAACTCCAACTCCGATTTTCAGAAATAAGCACAATAAAATGGATATTTCAATCCCTTTTCATTATGTTTTTGTACTGAAATATATTGTAATTTATAAGGAAAAGATTTTTTTCCAAATTCAGCAAACATTTATTCCGACTGACATCCATTTATTTCGAAGAAATAGTACTTTTATTTCAGAAAATATTTTTTTAAATGAATTCGCACTTTTCTCCTTCAAAATGCTAAAAATCTGTTATACAAATTTCCTTTATAATTTGTTTATTAGTACAATATTTCCTTAACTACTGAACATAAGAGTATAAAGAAAATCTGTATTACAGATTTTTAGAAAATCGTATTCAAATTACTCGTAACTCATCGTATTGTGTAGGTCAAACCGGAAGTGGATTTCTTATGATTTTTTTTTCATTTGAAAAACCAAAATAAAATACCTGTCATGTGTTGTTCATTGCGTAAAATAAAATCAATGTGTGAAGAAATAAAACAAGTATATGTTTTGGCTTGTTTCTAAATGAATTTCCCAAAATTCAGCCCCTTTTCGGTAATTACTCTTACGTGTAACAACTCGGAAGCGGTGCTACAGTAAGGTTTTCCAGTTTGTGGTGAAAGCCAGCGTTCATTTTTGGCTAAAACATTTTGCTATATTATCAACGAAATCATCAAAGGATTTTAAATCAAAGGTAAAGTACGTTTTCATGAACTAGTTCGTGACAATCAATTGTATTATATTGTGAGTTAAATGTATATTTTAGTTTTTTTTTGGACTTTCTATCAACTCTCATGGTTCTGCGCGCGCCATTTTCATTGCATATGATTTTCTTGTAAAATGAGAAAACGATGTGGTTGTAATGGTTTATTTAATAGACATTCGTTTTTAAAATGTACTTTTTCATCTAAAGAAGAAATGAACTTTTTATTGAGACACCCTCCAATCGATTAAATCGCCATCATTATCATACGCATGCAGACGACTTTGTAAAGATTTGTAAGTTGGAGGATTATGAGAGGTTTTAAACTCTTTTATAAGAATAATAACTAGAATAAATTTGATTTTTCACAAGCTAAATCAATACACAATCAAGTCCGTTCATCTGCTACTTGTGTCAATATTTTTTTCAACATGAATTTCTAACTTTTACTAGTGACCCCGTGTATTGAGAGAGGGTTGTTTCAAAAGCGTTATTAACAGTTTATATGAAGAAATTACACAGAACAGTACTGTAGTCAATATCTAGCATGTTTTCAGTCTCATTTCATGATTATTACATTAATGATCTTATTTATATCCACAGCAAACTAATTTCTAATAATTTTTTTTTGCTATTTTGTGACATAATCTTAACCGTGACTTTTCATCTTGAAGAATAACCAAATTTGACAATTCATTTATGCATGTTTTTTAAATCTTTTCCAAAAAAAATTCCTTTTTTTTTTTTTATTTTTCACACTTTCCATAGAAATTATTCTGCACAAGTCTATAAAAATGAAATGAAAAAAAAAAAAAAAAAAATTCTTCAAATAAAGCATGCATATGTATATTATTTACTAAATGTAGAAGAGAAATAAACCAAAATGAGCTGATCCTGAAAAAAATGTTTCAAGACAAGAATGCTTATGCAATTAGAACGCTCCGCTTATTCTGGCTTCTTAACTGTTAAATTCTCTCTTAATAAACACTAACTATAACGTCAAGTCAGGAAAAAATCAAAATGACCGCCGACTTTTTCTATGTCGACGTTGAGGGACTATATTGACGTCGTTTAGGTGTCGTTACGATGCAAGAATATGATGCGGTAGAACTCCTACTGTTAAGAACATTTAAAAACATTTTTTTTTAATGTGCAGGATTTGGGTACCATACAAATTATGTAACATGTGACCTTGTTTATTGTTAAATAAATGTATAGGGGAAAGGCCGTAACTAATGTTGCTAGAACTTGTGTCCCGACCCCATTTCAATGTTTAATTTGAAATAAAATATGTTTAAACTATTTAAAAAAGACCCATTTCTTTCAATGTTATTCATTTTAACAATAAGAGTAGAGGGTAAAATTGTATCATCTTCACTACACAAACGACGTCATCAAATGTGTTTATTCCAGGCATGTTTTTATTTTTACACGGCGGTGAATTCGAACTGTTATCTCCGAGTTTTGTGACATTCTTTGTCGATTTAATGTTTAGTGGAGATATATTGATGTTGAACGTGCCACCGAATATATTTCCAGAAAACATATTGTTAAAACCACAGGAATCTGAAGTTCTGTCAATAAAGAACAAGAACTTCAAACTCCTGTCTTCAAACTGTGATTCGTCGTGTTTTTGGCAGAATTGGAAGAGCTCAAATTTGCTGTGTTAAACTGCTGGAAGGACAAAGTTGGATTTGTAGAAGTCAAAATGTTGGAGATATTTCTGTGTTGAGTCTGGCTAATGGGCTATTATTATTTACAAAATGGGTGTTTTTATGTCCTGTTATTTGCATGATTTGGTTTGCTGGAACATTACTTTCTGATGGTTTCTGTATGAGATGTTTGCGTGCGCTATGCTTTGTAAGCGTTTGGTGGAGGACAAGCCAGCTGCTGATGCCAATCTCTTCATTATCGAGGTAAGTTTGTTTTGGCCAATTGGTTGACGTTTAAATCATTGGTCGTTTTCTTTCATCATTCTTTGTTTTGTGTGAGTGGCTAAGTAAAACGGATGCGATGGGTAACAATAATCAGCTGGGCGTTTTGATGCGTAGAATTTATAAATATTGACGGAGCACCTTGTCGGATCATCTTCATTTGGCCACATTTTCGGTGTCACAGCTCGAACATCACGGGGAGTACTACCTTGTCTCGTTTTGGATTGTCTTTCTTTAAATTCGATGTATTCTTGGCCCAATTCATCGGCACAAAATTTAACATTTCACCAACACATTTCTCTATGCTCATTACTACCCCTTAATCGGAAATTTACTGTGTTAAAAACACAAACTGTTAATGACACTTTCTGGTGAAGAGATGCCCCCATAACTGTTCGATTTCTGTATTGGATATCAGTTCAGATTTGTTAGGTCGATTTCCAAGACCGTCTTTTTTCAGTTATTTCTGATTTGCATGCAAGGTGTCTCTCAGTTTAGCTAACTCGATGCCCTGAATTATAAATACCCCGTGTTCTTTTTCACGTAAATGTCTCTCGAAACTACCTAAAAATGCACAAAGGGAGACGGGCTCATAATTGGATCCATCAGCTTTTCGTAAGCTTATAAAAAAACTTACAGAGGATATTGCAAAATTTCCTGAATTTCATGGGGTTCATTGATGCTGATTAGGAAACTTTTTAGAATTTTCAGGTCATAGTAGGTTTTTGAGGCTGTACTTTTGCTCCGCTGTTCATATATTATGCTATCTTTATCCGTTTCTGTAATTTTCATAAACTTCATGATTTTCTGTCGTCTGCAAGACTGGCAAATTTGGGGCAGTAATCAGAGTTAACTTGTGTGCTTCAATGTCTTCCTCAATATCGGTACCAGCAATTAAAACAGTATATATGTCACCTGCCGTGGAACTGCATTGCTTAACTATAGTGGCATTCCCTTTGTCATCAATGGAAACCGTAGCGTCGAGTGCCCCATTGGTAAAACTGGGTCAGCTATGTTTGTAAACACACGAGCGTGACGTAATAATGTACAGTAATTCGGCCTAAAAGTTATGTGTAACGTGTTAAATATAAGAAAATACGTTTTGGTTATACGACACCGAAAACAGTTCTTAATTCATGTTGTCATATGATAAATGTATGTATGTGGTTGCTTGAATCTCGAATTATCTTCATGAGCATCGGTAAATAGAGAGGATTCTTGGTTATAAGTCCCTTACCTGTCCGTAGGGGACTTAGATATTACCTTATGTCTAAACTCCTCTCTCCCTATCTCTCTATCTTCTATTCTCCTTTTTGTCCTCTCCATGAATATGTATAATATTTTGTTGGAATCTCCTAAGTTTAGGATATAAAGATAAATAATGATTGTGTAGAGTGGTATCACTATATCTGTCCCAAGTAGACATAGTATCTAAATGGCTGAAATACTGTTGGCGGGACTTTCAACTCAATAAATAACCAAACAATGTTGTGTGATACTTTTACGTGTTATTAATATCGGAGACGGTTTATACGTATCGTTATTACCAAAGTTATTACCAAGCAGAATCTACCAATTACATCATGCATTTTTTCCTGATGTTTTTTGTCATAACAGCAATTTGATAATCAAGAAGCAACATTTAATCATTTGCAGCTATATTTGGACCCGAGTCAAGTGAAGAAGCTGACCGTGTGTCAAGGGTGCTCAGTGCTTTGCCCGACAAGGAGCGGCTTTTGCAGATCGGATTCAGCACTACTGCAGCTTCACTTAGCAACAAATCACTGTACACAAACTTCTTTCGGGTCATACCATCTGACAGGGTACAGACAAAGGTAACGGTTTGAATTGCTCATAACGGCAAATTATTTCCTTAAGAGGTGCTCTTTAACGGGGGGGGGGGGGGGCTCTTTAACGGGGGGGGGGGAGGCGGCTAAATTTATTTTTGAAACTTACATTCATATTTATTGATTGCCGTGGATATCATCCCAATACACTGGTATGATTTATTATTTTATATATTATTATTTATTATATAATTATATTTCCTATTGGATAAATGAAGTATATTTTTTTATCTCGATGAATGTGCCAAGTGACAGTTATCTCACTTTGATGGGATATTTTATCTACACCTTTCGTACCAGAGACTACCTTCATAAAATACGAAGTTGGGGCCCCTTGAGACCTAGTTTCAGTTAAAATACCTGTAATGGTTCCGCTACATCTTAACTTCTTACCAAGATAACCAAGTACCCTAATGAAACATTGAAAGGCCATGAGGTTCAAATTGTATCGGAATCATCACAAGGACTCCAGTCGATACTTTTGCCGACTGACCGTTCCAATGCGGTAACTGTTGTTATATCTCTGTTTCATGTATTTTGTGTATTCTACATATTTCTATTTTATGTCCTGTCTCAATGTCATTTTACACATTTACATACAACTTCTTCTTGAGTTCATTTTTATATAATTATTGGAGATTTGTTCCTCGTCTTAATCATCTTGCGTACATACAATGTCGTGTTTGAATATACTGCCTTCGACTACATATGGCAAAACTACATAGTTATTCTCAAATGCTCTCATTAAAATGGTTTTGATGAAAACATTTCTTATTTAAGATGAAGTCATGTTTCAGGCGCTGTTGAAATTCATTGAAACGATGAAATGGACATATTTTGCTGTCTTTTATCAAGTTGACAAATACGGAAAAGGAGTTCTTGGTGCCCTAGAGGATTACAACAAAATCTCACAGTATCCTCTGTGTTTGCCTATTAAGTCGGCAGTTTTCACATACAATATAGAACCTTATAAAGTGGAAATATTACTGAATTCCATTGAAAACCACGATCCACCAATTTCCGGGATTCTTGTCATAGGTCGACCAGATCTATCACGGAAACTGCTGAAAGTAATCAGTCTTCACCAGGCTGGGAAAGAAGACTACAGAGCACCTGTAATGTTGTTCATGGATGGATATCCTTTGACCGAATCCGGTGACGACAGCTATGCCAATGTAACAAATGGGATGTACTTTTTTACTCCGCCTTTGCTTAACATGACCGAAATGAAAACACTTACAAATAAAATTCTGCAAGCTGAAAACATTAGTGGCACTTTCGCAGAATTAGATAACGATTTCCTTCAGCTTTTGCACACGCCGTTTAAATATACACAATATGTCATACAGGCTGTAATGACAATTGCGAAAGTAACAAAATCTCTGTACGAGAACCGAAAGGAGAATCATATTTGGGATATTCCGAAATACGATTTTATAAATGAGATGAACTCTATCAATATTGACATCGGCGACTTCGGCCAATTTCGGATCGACGGTTTCACAAAACCCGCATTAATACTATCTTTTCCAAACGGGCAAGCAGATGTTGTTTGGAATACCTATTATTCGACACACCATTCACCAACCTATAGTGTCCGAAATAAAAGAGTCTGTAAGCATAATTCGGAAGAGTTTTGTTTGGAGAAGGTAATTTCACGTACACTTTGTTTTTAATTATCGTATTGTGAAATTATTACTTTTCATCGATAGTGAATTAATTGAACATGTTTCAAAACACTAGTGAGTGATTGTTTTGGGTAAATTTACTACCTTTTACAGGTGGTTTCCCATAGTCAAAAGCTTTAAATAGATTTTGGGGTATGTCAGACGGCTGGCGGGCGTCAAACAGGTCGTTTCCGGAAAATATCTCCTGTTAGAATCAAGATATGGTTATTAGACTTGGGAAAGGAAGTTTGGGGATACTTTCAGGTCAGTTGAGTTAAGGTCAAGGTCACTGCTGATAAACTCTTCTTTTAAGATCGATGTGTGTTGATCAGATTAAGTCGGTAGATAATTTCCGAGATGATGAAGAGCGAGAGTGATTTGCAAACCAATAGGGTCAAGGTCATTGTTACTATACATTTCCACATAAAACAGCTCCCGTCGATTATCTCTCATTAGAATCGAGATAGAGTTATCAGACTTAGGAGGTAGATACCTTATACGAATAGGAAGGTTTGGATTTTCTCGTCAAAAGGATTAAGGTCACTAAGGTTACTAAAACAGATTTTATTTCGTTTCCGTCGAATAACTTCTTTTAGTGCAGAGGAATAATGATCATATTTTTGAGGTAGATACGTTATGGAAAGAGGAAGATTAGAATTGACCTTCAGGATAGTATGTCACGTGAAAATAACTAAAATATTGTGCCTCAGCGTTGGTGGATCTCTTACAGCTCTGTGTAAGGGAAGCAATTTCGTCAATGCATATACATTTGAGTGATATTTAAACTTTAGAAAGATTTGAAAAGTCATCATATCGTGCGATGGTATATTTTTGTTACTTGACAGACAGAAGCTATATATTGCTTTAAAGTCTTATCGTTGGCACTGATACTGGCGGTGTTGAGGAAACCGGAGTACCTGGAGAATCTACGCTACTCTGACACCCATTTAAGATTATCAAGATTTTTTTATATAAAAATATGTTGGTTTTTTTTCATTGTTTGTTTGCTTTTTCACCCAGGATTGGAAATCAATTGTTGTCAGGTAGCCAGAGCCGCCATTTGACGTGTTCGTTGATTTATATCCGTTTAGTTTTTTCTTCTTTTTTTTCTTTTAGTAGAAAACGTATTTATTACTAAGTAACGTTAAAAGCATGACTTTTAATAAGTCGCAAATATATTAACTAAAACTAATTTTCACAGTGTTTATTTTCGGAAAGGATGCTGGCAACTTCATTTAAATTAATCAACGGTTAGTTATACGTGAATTGATAATGCACGTTAGTTAAACTCACATTTGAAATTTCATAGGGTCATAAACTAAAAACCGGTAGGACAGAGATTATGCAAAGAAAGTTATTATTCGTTTTTAAATAACTGTACGTTTAGCTTTTTATTGAATGAACAAATATTTAAACTTATGCTTTTAAACACTCGATATGAAACACATTCTTTGTGTTCAGTCATTGATGGTTTATTTACTTTTACAGATATTTGAATATTTTGAGAAAGATGACAGGTCTCAGCTTTTCAAAGAGGATATCCGAGATTATCAATTCGTGGGAAACGCATGGCATGAAACTAGGTATCCGGATATTCGGATCCCTCAATGTCCGGATGGACACGTGTGTAGCGCATGTCTAAGGACTCAGGGAAATGAAGTCGAGGTGATCCCGGGATCTCGCCACAGAACAACCTTGTATATTGTTGGAATTGTTCCAGTACATTCTCATTCAAAAAGCCATTTTAAGTGCGGAAATATTTCAAGTGTCGCGTATGATGTGGTTGAGGCGATCAAATTCAAGATACAACAATCTAAATCAGGAATAGGAGCAATTATAATAGATACTTGCAATGACCCTGACATAGTTTTAAACAAGATAACTAATTTATTTACGAACGGTGTAACAATAGACGGATATAAAGAAAAAGTGGGTGACAAGATTTTAGGATTTGTCGGAGGACATTTCAGCGATAATGCATTGAAAGTTGCTAAGAAATTGACACAGATGAAATATGTCCAGATTTCGTATGCAACAAGCTCTTTACTGAGTGATCGGCAGAAATACCCATATTTTATGAGAGTTGTCAAATCTGACATGCATCAAGCGAAAGTTCTTCTTCAGATTGTCAAAGATATGAAATCAAAAAAAGGGGGCAAGAATGTCATTCTTAGTATGCAGCAGAATTCGACATATGTGTTGCAAACACTGTTGGTATTGAAAATAAAGATCTGGGTAACTTAACGAATGTCAAAGAACTACTAAGTCTCCCCAATAGTCCAAAGACCATCATCCTGTTTTTAAGCTCTTTTCACGTAGAGAAGATGATTGACACCCTTGACTCAATGAAGGGATATAGATTCGTTGCCTCAGAGGAATGGGGACACAGATACTTTGTCTCTGAGACAGGTAACCTTGACGGTACAATTGCTTTGGCTTATGAGTTAAGAATGGGCGGTTTAAAGGAATACTTTGAGAAGATAAAACAGCCGTCACCTGGCGCAAATCCCTGGCTGGCAGAATATATGCAGATGGTTTTCAACTGTTCTTTTGAGTGGAGTTTCGATAAAACTCGGCGCACATGCGGGTAATGTATATCTTTTAACTACATAAACTACGTTTTCGTCGTTGACTGATTTATTTAGGAACGGTGTCACAATAAACGGGACCAGCACAATCAGTTTCATTATTTAGAAGTTATTTCATGTGTTTCCAGATACTGCTTCTGCTTATCTTCCAACACACTTACACATTTACATAGAGATTACTTGATAGCATGAGCTTTCATACATTATTTCGAACTTCGTTTCGTAATGTATACATGTTCAACACGGCTCAATTTTCAGACCGGATGATATCTTTAGCCCTGTGTGTGTTCAAGTCGAAAGATCCTGCTATAAAATCGGAACATGGGCACCCTTTGCCATGTACGCAGTAGATGCTTTGATACGTGGAGCAGAAGAAACGCTATGGCGAATGTGTAGATCAACATGGGAGATTTGTGACGAGTTTCGTGCGAATCCGATGGCATTGGTGAATTACATTCGCAGTCTGAAATTCGACTACGATGGAGTGTCCATTAGACCATTGTTTGATGACAATAATGAGGGTCTAATTAACTACAACATTTATTACATTAAAGTGTCCTCTGGTACGGCTGAATATGTCCGGGTAAGTAGAGATGAGCATAAAAAGAGTGACTGATATATTTAATTTTTACATGTATTCTACAAGAAAATGTGGATTTTTTACCGATGTAGCAATTGACAATCGAATCACCCATGTTTATTACACAGATTTCGGTGTTATATTATTATATATATCTGAGCAATTTGATGTTCTCATATAAACTCCTATGTCTTTTTATTGAATTGTATAAGCTTTATATTATACTAGAATGAAATATATATTTATGATTAAACACTTATATCTTTGTTCTAAAACATATGATCTTTTGTATTTGATTAATCATTCTAAGGCTAATTTAAAAAATTTCTATCTATATTAAAAAAAATTTCCTTCATAATACAATTATACTTAATATGATTGTGAGGCGTTATTTGTATTCTTGTTCAGTTTAAAATGCCATACATTTGTGACTGTGGCATAATACCGCACCCAGACATATTATCCTGACACCTGACGAACCAGTCCTATTGCCCTTATATACTGACCGCAATGCAAGATTGATATACCAGTACCATTTTGACAATAGGTATGATGCCGCCATGGATACGGACGATTTTGTCAGCTACCAGGATCGGTCGTGATAAATTTTATACGTTACATCATACTAAAAAAATAGAAAGAGAATATCAAAAAAGTGTTTGCTGATCTTCCCTCATTAGAACATAAAAACCCTAATAGAGTTTAAGAAGTTCGATATAATTACTTTCTGCTAGTTTTAATTAGCCAGTTTATAGCTTAATGTGTTGCAAGCAATGGTTATAAGTGATCTGGTACTGGTGGCTCAGTGATTAAGGACGTCTGATTCGTTAGAGGGGTCTTCGGTCACAGCTTTATTAAATAATATGTACTAGTATATCCCCGTTACTTGGCGCTTACCCTATAGATGAATTTCTATGACTGATTTTGCAAATTTCAGTATGGTGTTATTTGGTGATATAAAGTGTCTACAGCGTGACTTTCCTACACAAATACCTGTCTAATGTAGACACAGACTCAACATTATGCTTTTGGACTTGGTATACAATTTCAATGACATGTTTTGCAGATGTTCGATGTCAAAGAAGAATTAAAATGGCCAGAATCAACCTGTAATACAATCAAGAACCCCAAGTGTGACGAGTGTTTCCACAAGTAACATCTTTTTTTGAAAAATAATATCCATCAGTTCTTAGTCAATATTTGTAACAAAGATAAAACTACAGAAATAAGATCGTAAAAATGCAATCTATAAATAGAGACTATGACGTCATTAGTTTGCACTAGTCATTCAGACCGGTGCTTATACATTGGTAAAAAGGAAGAAGCAAAAATAAAACAAAACAAAAAAAGCTTATTTCTAAAGTAGAAATTACGGTGGCACAGAGGTGACATGTCGTTCTTTCTTTTAAGTAGCACTATCTTGTGGGAACGAGATACTGTCTTGAGGGAACAAGATACTATCTTGTGGGAACTAGAAACTATCTTGAGGGAACGAGAAACTATCTTGTGGGAACGAGATAGCTATCTTGAGGGAACAAGATACAATCTTGTGGGAACAAGATACTATCTTGAGGGAACGAGAAACTAAGGACTCTATCTTGTGGGAACAGAACTATCTTGTGGGAACGAGATAGTTATCTTGAAAGAACAAGATACTATCTTGTGGGAACGTGATACGTATCTTGTGGGAACAAGAAACTATCTTGAGGTAACGAGATACTATCATGTGGGAACGAGAAACTATCTTGTGGGAACGAGATAGCTATCTTGAGGGAACGGGAAAGGTATCTTGAGTGCACGACCTAACGTCGAGGGAACATCGATTTGTCCTTTCTTCAACACCTAGTATAAAAAATAAATCCAAATGGATATTAATTAACATTGTTGACATTTTCTTGGCACAAATTACCTATAACATTATATAGTGAAAATTTATCAAGATAATGCAAATTCTACATCCAATTAACCATTATATCTTAGAAACTTCAGATTTCAAATTTTGAAGTGAATTTTACAAAAAAAAAATTTTATCATGAAAAACCACGATTTTTAAGTCACAACATAGCGAGATAAATATTCAGTAACAGTAAGTTTAGGCAAAAACAACAACAACAACAAAAAGATAAATGTTCATATCAATGAAATGACACTTTGACATTGCCGTCAATTGTCCATCTGATTTAATGACTGTTCCCTTTTAATTATTTATATGGCCAGATTAAAAAAAAGACATACTAACACTTCAAACTGTTACAAACGTTCATCTGCTTAGATTGTATTTCGTTATAAACTAGATTAATTTATGGTTCGATGATATGACTCCATGGCCATCGATCTAAATATATAAGCACCAGGGCCGGTCAAACGTAACATACATGTTGGTACATATAAAGGCAGCTTTAAGGGAGTGCCAATGAGAGTGAAACGTTTTAATATAAAGCCTGTACATCTTTTGATAGCTGAAAAATTCATTTGTGTGAAATACATGTAATAAACATTAATTCCACACGAAAACGACTTTCTATTTCATAAAAAATCTCAGGGAAATATTTTTACATACTTTGGAAGTAAAATGTACAAATTTTTTTTTTCCTGTAAATACATGTACTGGTTCTTGAAGAACTTACCAGAAAAAAAATCAAATCAATGCATTATATGCCAAGAAAGGGGTGAAGTGTAAGTCGTCCCTCTTCGTGATGGCTGGCATCTGTTCATACATGTATATACAGAGTCCGTCACGGATAATTAGTATACTGCATTTTGGCTTATTTTGGACATTATGGTTTTTTATTCTCTTCATACTCAAGAAGAGAGAGAGAGAGAGAGAGAGAGAGAGAGATCAATGTATTGCTTTATAAATCAAAATTCTTGTGTTCAGCCTATCATAAAATAGATTCTTGGTTTTTATACATGAAAAGAAAAGTGGGGACCTTTCTGCGCTAAAACAACAGTCTTATATAGCGTAGTGGTAACGTACTTCGAATCTCGCCAATGTCGCATCTCGTCACGTACTAGAGAGGGTAAATTGGTCGTCCGTTCAGACACGTGGGTTTTCTCTGGGTTCTCCGGTTTCCTTCCACAATAATGACTACATACGCTACCATCCGAGCCATCGAGAGTTGTAAGAACTGTTTCGTAATCGATGTAAAATAAATAAAGTTTAAACAATTATATACGAAATGTTTTATATTGAAAATGTATTGCCCCAAATATGGAACAGCGGCTAAATAAACAAGATATTATTCCGCAGACCGGTCAGTCTTGTCGAAAGAGATGTCATTTTCTCAAAAAGCTAATCCTTACTAAATGTGGAGATTAGTTCACACTACATATTCACTGAATAAAATGCATTCAAACAATCTGTTTTCAAGATATCATTAAATTTAGGGTTATTTATTTTGGTTTGACCTTGACCTTTGTCCCCCAAATCAATTTGGCGACCAGATAGTTCTATCTTTCCCACAAGATTGTTCTCGTTCCCTCAAGCCCAATAATTTCTCGTTCCCACAAGATAGTTTCTCGTTCCCTCAAGATAGCTATCTCGTTCCCACTAGATAATTTCTCGTTCCCACAAGATAGCTATCTCGTTCCCACTAGATAATTTCTCGTTCCCACACGATAGTTTCTCGTTCCCACAAGATAGCTATCTCGTTCCCACTAGATAATTTCTCGTTCCCACAAGATAGTTTCTCGTTCCCTCAAGATAGCTATCTCGTTCCCACTAGATAATTTCTCGTTCCCACAAGATAGTTTCTCGTTCCCACAAGATAGCTATCTCGTTCCCACTAGATAATTTCTCGTTCCCACAAGATGGTTTCTTGTTCCCACAAGATAGTTTCTCGTTCCCTCAAGATAGCTATCTCGTTCCCACTAGATAATTTCTCATTCCCACAAGATAGTTTCTCGTTCCCACAAGATAGCTATCTCGTTCCCACTAGATAATTTCTCGTTCCCACAAGATAGTTTCTGTTCCCACAAGATAGTTTCTCGTTCCCTCAAGATAGCTATTTCGTTCCCACAAGATAATTTCTCATTCCCACAAGATAGTTTCTCGTTCCCTCAAGATAGCTATCTCCTTCCCACTAGATAATTTCTCGTTCCCACAAGATAGTATCTCGTTCATTCAAGATAACTATCTCGTTCCCACAAGATAGTTTCTTGTTCCCACAAGATAGTTTTCTCGTTCCCTCAAGATAGTATCTTGTTCCCACAAGATAGTATCTCCTTCCCGCAAGTTAGCTATCTCGTTCCCACAAGATAGTGCTACTTAAAAAAAGAATGACCATGTCACCTTTATGCCACCGTTAGAAAATGAATCGTTATGCAGAAAACAATCCAAGAATTATTATAATATTATGCATGATAATAACTATGATAATAGTGATGATAAAGATAAATAAAAACAACATAAAGTGTATGTGGAAATAAAATGCGGTTGAAATGTTTTGTTAAAATAATATAATTATAGTGCGATTTTTTTTCTTTGTTCTGTAGTCTTTCTTCCTTAAGACGGATGAAAATATGCATTAATTATTTACAAATATTTGTTCATATGAAAACAAATTCTATGCATAATTAGAACCGACAAGGTGGCCAGATTTTAAAAGCGTATGACTCACGAACAAGTAGTTATATTTTTGATCATTGGCTGTAACAAAGTTTTTACCGGTATGAAACCCTTGCCTAGAATTAATTTTCCCGAGGTACGGTCGTCAAATGATCAAAACACCTTCAAATGGACGTTGGAATAAATTGTTATATTTTATTCTCAGGGAACCTGGAGAAAACAGTTCCGTTCTGACTGGATCTATTACAACAGTTATCGTTCTCATTGCGGCCTGCGTTATTGGTGTCATCTTTATAGTAAGGTGGAGGCGAAAGAAACGTAAGCCTTCGTTTTTTAATGCATTAGTAAAAAGAACATTTGTTTCAAAATTGGTGCAAGAGGATTTTTTCATCTATATTCCATTCACCATTCTTTCTAAAATAAATGATCCGTTCAGATTTTCAGCAATTACTAAAATATTACATTATGATACATATAACGAAAATACTGGAGAAAATATTATTGTGATAGCAAAAATAATATGTTCAAGGTTAATCATATGAAAATGTCTTAACACTAGTGTATCCTTTTCAGAACATAACTACACATTTGACTTAACATAAAATAAAACCTTGGTCCCTTGACTAGCAAGATGTCTTTAAAAAAAAACTATTTCTGAAAATTTTCGATAAAAATAACATTTCCTACTTTCTCACTATCGAGCTCTTTTATTTCAATGTCACCGATCTCGCGCTACCATTTTTTTTTGTTTTGCTTTACTTAAAAGACTCAAAATATCTCACCCATCTTACATTTCAGGACAGACCGGCGGCAGAAACACCTACAGTGGGGTTTACACGACAGCGGAGGAAGGGAGCGATGGCTACGTCTTGCCATCTGATATTTCTGACCATCGTCAATCCGAAACAGAGTTAAAATCTGGTGGAATGGTTTCGAACCTTGACAAGAGAGACCAAATACATTCTCGGGAAGCCACGAGAATGGCATCAACAACAAGCGGTGATTCCACATCTGCTGATCTGGCAGACTTACTACATAATTTGATAAATAATAATATTCTTATACCAGTACTGTATACCCTTTTCAAAACATAACTACGTAAATGCCTTGTTGGGACGCACTTTGGGGCGCAATTTATTTTGGGGTCCGACCCCATAGTGCCTCATGCACTTTTAGGTCAAAAGTAGACCCCAAAGAACGTTGCTCTGTTGCATTACTACATGCAAAGTATGAAATCTATTGCACTTTGGGGTCAGAACTTTGAATGAACATGCATGAATTTGAATGAACGGTAGTGCTTTCCAAGAGTGTTTTACCGTCTTAGCAGTGAATTTGCTGACAAAATCTAGAAAATATGTTTTCTTTTTTAAATAGAGCCCAAAAATATATATCTCGTGCATGTCCTACTTCATATTTGTATTGAGTCAATAAAAAAAAAAATAGACATCGATTATTTTCATCTTTTTTTTTAAATTTCATTAATTTATTTTCTAAACGTATACTGAAATAAGATTTAATATTACAAAAAAACACACACTTTTTTTAACAAATTTATAACAAAAGCTGATAGTGATAATGACCATGACAATCATGGTGGCGATTTTGTTGTTGTTGTTGTTGTTAAAGATGATGATGTTGATGACGATGTTCTCCATTAAGAATACGTTTGCAACAGTAATAATGCAATCGAAGTTGGACCCAAATGTACGTTAGTATGGGACATATCAACGCCCTTTTCGTCCATTTTCAGGGCTGACTCGAAAGTGCGTTAGATCGACCACACCATGGGGTCGTATCCCATAGTGCGTTGGACACCAAAGTGTGTTACACTGAAATGGTTCCATTTTTGTCAAATCGTCTAAAAAGAAAACTTTTCCTGATATTCAAACGGCAGCATTCTGATTTCTCACTAACGATTTTTCTGTCTCAGTATCACCGGTCTTGCGTATTTTGTTTTGTTGATCCAAAATGTCACATCCGACTTCCATTTCAGGACAGATTGGCGGTAGAAACTCCTTAAGTGGGGTTTACACGACAGCGGACGTAGGGAGCGATGGCTACGTCATGTCATCTGATCTTTCTGACTATCGTCTTATTGGTCAATCTGAAACTGAAGGGAAATGTGATGGAATGGATTCGGACCTTCACGAGAGAGACCAAACGCAATCCATGGCAGCTACGAGAATGACATCAACTACAAGCGGTGATTCTACATCTGCTGATCTGGCAGATTTACTTCTTAATTTGATAAATGATAATGTCCTTACACTAGTGTACCACCACCATAACTAACATAACTACACATTTATATACAGTGGTCACGCGATACCTCAATGTGGCGATTCATTGAATACCGGCAATGGCTCGAGCTACAAGCCCGGTCCCTTGATTTAACCCTTTTTATTCTATATAAATTTATGGGCGATTCTTCAAACATGCGATTTTGGATTCCTCGAGCTCCGTCCTTGGTCCCTAGGTAGTATATCCTATATTATTTCTATGCGATTCCTCGAAGTCGATATCAAAACCTACCTATATCTCCCTGACAACCTTACACCGGCCCTATGACCACCTGTAATTAACACCTTGGTCGAGATGGTTTTCTTTTTGTTTTCACACATTGTCAAACCATCCTTAGAGTACATCGGTGAACCGTTATATCAACACGACCACGAAAATTATTTTCGCACCTACTGATCATGTAACAAACTGTGATTGGTCTGCATGATTAATTATTTGTCATTTAAGGAGCCGATTTTGATTATTTGAGTGTTGTTCTTTTTCTCTGTAATCGTTAACTTGAAGAACAACTGTATAAGTGTTTCTTACGAGAACGTAAAAAATACGCAACGCCACCATATACACAAACTAAAACAAAGGGTTTCAATCATATTATCGGTAAAAAAAGAATCTATTTCTGACTTAATTCTCACAATGAAAGCTATGATCGTGTTATTTTTGTATTTTTAAACATATATTATGTTTATAAAGTATTACTAAAGGCTAAACTTAACGAAATAATTAATGAAAAGACGACGTTAAGGTATCAACAAATGTAAATGTATTGAATTTTGACACATAAATGATTCCTCGAAACCGGCGATTCTTCGAGTTTTTTTGCAGATCCCGTCCGACCTCGAGAAATCGCGTGACCACTGTATATGTAAAAGAATTGAGACTGAAATGATTCCTTTTTTGGCAAAATGTCTAAAGAGAAAACCCTGACTGGGATTTCCAAAATAAGGATAACATTATAACGGTAGCATTTTCTTTGTTTCTCACTGACGATTTTTTTTATTTTAATGTCACCATTCTCGCATTTTTTGTTTTAAAAAGACTCAAAATATATCTTCTGGCTTTTATTTCAGGACGGACAAAGGACAGAAACACCAGCAGCGCGGTTTACATAACGCCAGTGGAAGAAAGCGATAACAACGTCTTGCCATCTGATATTTCTGACCATCGCCATACTGGTCAATCCGAAATTGAAGGGAAATCTGCTGGAATGGTTTCGGACCTTTACGAGAGAGACCAAGACCAAATGCAGTCTCAGGCACCCATAGGAGTGGCATCAACTTCCATCGGCGATTCCATATCTGCTGACGTGGAGTTCATTTCAGGACAGACCGAAGACAAGAACACCAGTGGGGGTTACGTAAGTGGTAGGATGACTGTCCGGTAATTCCACAACTGCCACCGAGAAGTCTATCTGGCAGATTTACTATACGATTTGATTGCAAACCATCAGTATAAACTCTATAAAAGAACAGAAGCAATATTCGTGCGTGTATATGACTTAGTCTAAGCCAAATGAGGAAATTGTAGAAAAGAGTTAGGGTCCTGATGGTTGATACAGTACGCTGACTGATGGAATAATCAGTACAGACTATATTATGAATTTGTTCATCCTCAGACCTCTTTCCTTGCAAATATATATACATGTATATATATATATATATATATATATATATATATATATATATATTCTTAATGTGCAAATTAGATTATCAAGTGTCTATTAGATATACGTACATACAAAGTCGCATTTTCGAATTGTCATACTGGAAATATCTATTTGAATTTCCTCAATCAAAAATGTTTCTATGTTTCATAATCATGTAAGAATGACTGAGCGTATCGTATTCCTCTGTACATGTATATAAGTGTATTCTTAAAATCAATTCATTGGACACAGAGGGAACACAGATACAAACTGTATAAAATTTTAAATAGACGATATCCAGAACTCAGATAAATGGGCTTTTCCATGTAGGTACAAACAAGGTGTTCATGTAGTTGTTTCTGAAAAACATGTAGTACAAGAGTAATTTTATCATTATTCTTGTTGACCTTTTTCATTTCTAACGGAAACATGTGTTTGTACCTATATCGAACTTGGAAAAACAATTAAAGTGTTAGTTATTCAGAAAGCAGTCTATTTCTAAAATGGAAAAGAAGTACATGTAATTCCTAGTTAAGGTAGTACTCGTACAGCCGGCTTTATAGGTTAACTAACCCTGTTCATTAATCCCGTATGAGCAGCCAAGAAATTGGGCGCTAGGAAGTCATAACAATGACTCGGATAACCGTCACAGGTAGGGTGATACATTTCTAGGTTAATTAGTGATAACCTGGTCGAGATTCGAGCCACGGGCCCCGTGATCCGGAGTCGTGCGTCCTACTATTGGGTTGTCTTGCCATGGGTTATTATTCACGTTTATATACTCCAAGGAAATAGAAACGCAGGATAGACGTTTGTGTCAGTTTTAAATAGGAATTATTCAACGGTATTACAATTTAAATTATTTTGATGAAAGATTTTTTTCAAACAACATGAATGCTTTAGAATAAGACGGGGTCTATCATATGAGGTTTATTGCAAGCTTAGGAGGTAAAAACTTGCGTCAGGCTACTTCAGATTTTAGTTACCCTGTGTTTCTTTTTCCTTTGAGTATCTAGTCAAGTTTATTAATGTAATTAGTTTGCGGCCACTACAAATTTCAAGTGTGTATGTTTCGGCGATTCTGGCTGGATGACGTAATACATCTACGCATGCAATTTCCCGCAATCTGATGATGTCATTTGCACGTTGTCCAATCATATGGCTCGATTCAAAATCGGCCGACCAAATACGGAAGTTGATAGTGGAGCAGGCTTATAAAGATGAGCAAAGTGTGGACATTTCGAGTTGTAACTTCGCTAAGGTTTCCCTTTGACAATGATTCTTATACCACGTGTTAATAAATTATCAGACTGAGCGAACCGTGCATATAATGAGATGATAACATACATCATACATTTGTTCAAAGTTACGACGTCGTAATCAAGTGATATCAGATTCCGTTCCTTATCATGTTTCAACATACAATACAGAACGAATTGTACATATTTTTGATATTGATAAAGACTCCAGTGTAATTGGCAATCCTGCGGTTCTAGTGCCAGTGATGCTTAGCTGTGTTTTACATTTGTTTTTAATTTTCTGATGTGAAATGAGTGTTAGACCTACGTGTGTGTATGATTTTTTTTTTGATTTTTTTTTTAATAAATACTTGTTGTTATATAATGATATTATTCTTTTGCAGAGTTTACACTCTAAAAGATCAAACCTGTCTTCCACTGAATTATAAAGCTAACATTTTCATTCAGCCATTGGCACTTTGGTTTAGCCAATCTCCCTTAAAATGTCAAATTAATGCTTGATACAGAAAGTGTTCTTTATGCTTGACTGTACTAAGTGATAAAGATACTATCGAAATAACATATAAATTCAAAACTTGCAAACAGAAAAAGTTTGTATGTGTTTATTCAACTGACTGTCTCGGTTTTGTAAGAAATGCTTATACATTTTAGACTTCTCTACCCATTGATTTTACCAAACGTCAATGAATCTCAAGTTTTAGTATTAATAGCTCATAACGTGATCACTCTTTTCGGTGTTAGTATGATGCCATTCATCATTTTGAGTTATCTTTTCTTGCACTTGACGTACTAGAATGTATCTACTTTAAGCCAGTATATTATCATATTTATTGATGTATACGTTCCAAGTGGATATCAACTACGTTCGATGTAAATGATTTTTCTTTTCTGAAAAGGTAGTCTGTATATAAATTTTCCAAACTAATGGCTCACTAATAGACTATTTCAATCCGAAATGAGACGTAAACATACGTAAATCAACGAGCACTCCCTGAACACCTAATCTTTATGCCGGTGTATAATAAACAGTGGTTCAATGGGAAATAAACATATATTTGAGATTTTTCACAGTCACTGATTGGTCAGTTGAAATCAGCGAATTATGCCGAGAATCATCTGGTGAAATGGTTTATTCCAGTTATTTCAGAGCTGTAGACCTAGTTTAAAAAAGGTCCATTCATCTAATTGTTCAGATATTTTTCTCATGCTCTCTCATTTATGTAAGTATAAATCAATTTAGAGCTAACCCACTGAAAGCCTAAAAGATACTTCCAGTATATCCTCCACTTAACGATATAAACACCCAACTAACTAAAGTTTAGAACAATGTCGTTGCATGTAAAGGATAAATTACAACTGATCCCTCCTTTTATAAATTGTATAAATATCACTTGTTTATTGGATAGTTATCACTTTCTTTACAATTACTACCGTTTTAAATGTTAAATGTGTCTCTCTGCGTTTTCTAAAAATGAAACTTAAAAGAAGTAATGTATCCTTTGCTATAAAGAATTTGTACATAAAGGCTGTTTGCTTTAGAAATAAAAAGATGTGTCGGCATGTTGCTTTACAAATGAATGTCTTTGTTTCTTTCTTTTTCCCAACCTGAAATAAGGTCATACATTATGGTGATTTTGGATAAATTACTTGTTTGCTATACGAATTTCAATCGGTACCTCTTCATACGACGTCATGGCGAGGTACGGATTATATATCATTATAGCTATGAATAGAAATGGCCAATTAAGGTAAATCCCTGTAATGGTTCATCTACATTTCGTATCTCATGGTCTTTCACGGAGATAACCAAGGTGTCCTGATGTTTCATTTGGGTACCTTGGTTATCTTGATAGATGTTAAGTGGTCCAAGACGTAGCAGAACCTTTACAGGGACTTTACCTTAATTGGAATCATTAGTCTTGCTCTTATGTAAAAAAAACTTAATATTAACAATAGAAATTAAAATGAAACATTAATACCTTTTCAACAGTCTAACTTGCAATCCATATTCCATGGCAACCATTATGCACAATGAATAAACGCGACAGTATATAAAATCCTTTTCCGTGCGGAGAAAAAGACATTTTCCCAGGTGACCGAAGTTAATGTACACTGTAAGGTCATTCTTTATGTTCCGGTTCACATCGGATACTTGCTTAATAGACTAAGACCACAGTTACCTGCCCTTGGTTACCCTTCATCCGGATGTGCCAACACAGAAAATAGTGACCCTAAATAATGCTGAATTATGGTGAATTTTGACTGAAAGACATGCAATAAAGGATTAAATCCTATAGAACACAGATAAAATAGTCATAAAATGCCCAATTTGGATGCTTTTTTACACAACAACCTTAAACGTTGAGCATTGCTGAAAGGGGGATTTTGGTGTAAAATGGCCGACCGGTACACTAAATTTATACGTATGTTATTTGGCCTTAAATAGGTCAAAAAGCAGTCGGGTTATCCCATGTTTAAGATGTACAGAATTATTTCTCTTGAATAGATCTATCTAATGAGGGAAAGTTTGGATGTCAATTTTCCTTACAGAAATTGTCATTTGTATATATGCATATATAGAACATAATAGTAAAATTAATTGTGGTCTTAATCCTAATCTTCCTGATAGACCGAACTTGAAATAGTAACGAAAACTAAAAGAGTCAACAATGTGTATCCGGTATACATTTATAACCATTTGGAGAGTTGAGATATAATAAGTGACGATCTGAAATTCAACAGTTTCTAACTTGCCACTGAATATCACGGAGGCCAGAACATATGGTAAGTACAAACGTTCACCCATAAGGGAGAAGAGAGCCAAAGGAAATTTGTTATAGTAAACCAACAATCGATCATGCAACAGACCGTTAATCCAATCTAGAAGCATGGGTTAGCGTCCCAGGAGAGTTTGAAGAGAGTGTCGTAAATACAGATAACGGACAATATTGTCTCGGCAACAGATTCCCGATTTGTTCAAAGTACGTGTCCGTTCAAAGCAGGGTGGTTTATAATGCTCTTCTACACACATGAACTCAGAATATTCATTTGATTTGTGTACAGGCAGGAAATGGCAAACTACGTACATTCAATTCCTGTGTATGGTTTATCTTGCAGCGATATTTCAAATATTGGACATGCCTGAAAATCTGATATCTCAGACTACCACATAACATGTATAATAAAGCTAATAATTATTTGTACTTTACACGAACGCAATATTACTGTTTTCCTTATCCAGGAAATGAGTAAATGCTATAGACAGAAAGGGGTCATTAGTTTTATTAGGTATGATATTACTTTGATCGGATATTGGTTTGGATTCGTTTAGACATACATTTTCAATTATATTGGTAAGGAGTCTTGTCTATATTTTGTGAAACTGAATGCCATATAGAGAGAATAAGCTAAATTTAACGATCAATCGATATGGCCTAACAGCAAATTAAGCAATTGTTCTTCAGAAATGCTTAATTGACTTTGCAGTTGGGAAATAAGCCAGTGCTTCTGTTCACAGACAGCATAATAGCAAAATTCACGAAAGAGACTTTGTATATGTAATTTCACAATGTCGGAAAAGTTTGTCTTAAGTAATTCAATAGTCTCACATGTTCCGCCTTTCCATTGTCTTCTTGATACACAGTGCGTCTCTATCAACCAGGGAAAAATCCGAAAAATATTTGACTTGCATATATGCAACATATATTTGTAGTATTCTTCTCTTATCAATTATATAAGGTTTGGCTTTAAATTACAATGTATACGTAAATGCTAAATGACGGTACATGTACATAAGTATCTTCATTTCTTTGTAAATGTATAATTATACACGTATTATATTCCGCCGCAATGCAATGACAATGCAGAAAAGTATCATGATAGACTTGTATATTAATTACGTTTGTCTTTATATTTTTGACACATGAATTATACATTTTCAGGGACATGAAAATAAGTAATATAGTAACAGAAGTAGACATCGAAACATAGTCATTTAAATACGACGAAATTAAACGACATCTTAGAGTATCCTTGTTGCATATCATTCATTAAAACGATTCCCAGTCGAAACATGCACAGCTTCATTTTGCCGTTGTACAATAAATTGAATTCACC
>CM037795.1:11448155-11455655 GCA_021229015.1 Solen grandis
TTAAAAAAAACCCAAAAAAAAATTTTTTAAAAAAGGGGCCCTTTTTTAAAAAATTTTTTTTTAAAAAAAAAAGGGGGTTTTTTTTTTTAAATTTAAAAATTTTTAAAAAAAAAAAAAAATTTTTTTTTTAAAAAAGGGCCTTTTTAAAAAATTTTTTTTTTTTTTTCCCCCCTTTTTTTTTTTTTTTTTTTTTTTTTTTTTTTTAAAAAAAAAAAAAATTCGGGAAAAAAAAAAAAAACCCCCCCCCCCCCCCCTTTTCAATTTTTAAAAAAAAAAAAAAAAAAAAAAAAGGGGGAAAAAAAAAAAAACCCAAATTTTTTTTTAAAGGGTTTTTTTTTTTTAAATTTTTAAAAATTTCAAATTTTTTGTTAAAAAATTAAAAGAAATTTTTTAAAATTTAAAAAAAAAAAAAAAACCCCCCTTTTTAAAAAAAAAAAAATTTTTAAACCCCCCCCCCCTTCTTTTTTTTTTTAAAGGGGGTTTTTTTCCCCCCAAAAAAAAAAAAAAAAAAATTTAAACCCAATTCCCGAAAATTTTTTTTTTTTTTTGGAAAAATTCCCTTTTTTTATTTTCCCTTTTTTTTAAAAAAAAAACCCTTTTAAAAAATTTTAAAAAAAAAAACCCTTTTTTGGGTTTTTTGGGGGCCAAAAAACCCCTTTTGGGGGGTTTTTTCCGAAAAAAAAAAATTTTTTTTTAAAATTTAAAAAGGGTTCCCCTTTAAAAAATTTTTTTTGGGGCCCAAAAAAAACCCAAACCCCCTTTTTTTGGAAATTTTTCAAAAATTTTTTAATTTAAAAATTTTAAAAAAATTTTTAAAAAACCCCTTTTTTTTTGGGTTTAAAAACCAAAAAAAAATTTTTTCCCCCCCAAAAAAAACCCAAAATTTTTAAAAAATTTTTTTAAAAAAATGAAACCCAAAAAAAAAATTTTTTTTTTTTTTTTTTTCCCCCCCCCGGGGGTTTTAAAGGTTTAAGGGAAAAAAAACCCAAATTTTTTAAATTTTTAAAAATTTTTGTTTTCCCCCCCCCTTTTAAAAAATTTTTTTTAAAAAAATTTTATTTTCCAAAAAATTTTTTTAATTTAAATTTAAAAAAAATTTTTTTTTTAAAATTTTTAAAAAATTTTTAAAAAACAAAATTTTCCCAAAAGGGGGGCCAAAAAAAAAAGGGGGGCCCCCCTTTTAACCCCCCAAAAAAAAAGGAAAAAAAATTAAAAAAAAAAATTTTTTTTTCCCCTTTTTTTTTTTTTTTCCCCAAAAAGGGGCCAAAAAAAAAAGTTTTTTAAAAAAACCCCCCCTTTTTTTTTTAAAAAAAAAAAAAAAACCCCCCCCCTTTTTTTTAAAACCCCCCCCCAAAAAAAGGGGGCCGGGGGAAACCCCTTTTTTTTTAAAAATTTTTTTTTTAAAAAAAGGGGGGAAAAATTTTTCCCCCCCTTTTAAAAAACCTTTTTGGGTTTTTTTAAAAAAAAAAATTTTTGGGGGCCCCCCCGGGGGGAAAAAAAAAAAAAAATTTTTTTTTTAAAAAAAAAAATTTAAAAATTTAAAAAAAAAGTTTTGGGCGAATTTTTTTTTTAAAACCCCCTTTAAAACCTTTTTTTAAAAAAAAAAAAAAATTAAAAAATTTTTAACCCGGGGTTTTTTTTTTAAACCCAAAAAAAAAAAGAAATTTTTAAATTTTTTTTTTTTTACCTTTTTAAAAAAAAAAAAAAAATTTAAAAAGGGAAAATTTTGGGGTTTTTTTTCCCAATTTTTTTAATTAAATTTTTTTTTTCCCTTTTTTTCCCCCTTTTTTAAAAAATTTTTAAAAATTGAAAACCCCCCTTTTTTTAAAGGGGGTTTTTTTTTTAAAAAAAAAAAAAATTTTTTTTTTTTAAAAAAAAAAAAAAATTTTTTTTTTAAAAAAAAAAAAAAATTAAAAAAAATTTTTTTTTTTTTGGGTTGGGGGGCCCCCCTTTTTTTAATTAAAAAAAAATTTTTTATTTTTAAAAAATTTAAAAATTTTTTTTTTTTGGGGGTTGGGGTTTTTGGAAAAACCCTTAAAAATTTTTTTTGGTTGGGAAAAAAACCCCCAAAAAAAAAACTTAAAATTTTAAAATTTTAAAAAAAAAACCCTTTTTTGGGGGTGTAGGGGGAAAAAAACCCCCCCCCCCCCGGGGGTTTCCCAAATTAAAAAAATTTTTTTTTAAAAAAAATTTTTCCCCCCAAAATTTTTTGGGGGGGTAAACCAAATTTTAAATTCCCCTTTTTAAAAAATTTTTGGGGTTTTTAAATTTTTTTTTCTTTAAAAAAGGGTTAATTTTAAAAAAATTTTTTTTAATTTTTCCCAAAAAAAAAATTTTTTTTTTTTTTGGGGGGAAAAACCCAATTTTTTTTAAAAAAAAAAAAATTTTGGGTTTAAAACCCAAAATTTTTTTTTTTAAAAAAAATTTTAAAAAAGGGGTTTTCCCCGGGGGGCCCCCAAAAAAATTTTTTTTAAAAAAAAAAAAACCAAAACCCTTTTAAAAATTTTTGGGAAAAATTTTTTTTAAAAACCAATTTTTGGGGGGCCCCTTTAAAAGGGGAAAAAAAAAAAAATTTTTTTTTTTAAAAAAAAATTCCCAAAAGGTTTTTTTGGGGGAAAAAAAAATTTTTTCCCCCCCGGGGGTTTTTTCAAAACCTTTTTTTTTTTTTAATTTTAAAAAAAAAATTCCCCCAAAAAAATTTTTTTTTTGGGGGCCCCCAAAACCAATTCCCCCCTTTTCCTTTTTTTAAAAAAAAACCCCTTTTTTTTAAAAAAAAAAAAATTTTTTTAATTTTTTCCCAAATTTTTAAAAAAAAAGAAACCCCCCTTTTTTTTCCCCCCAAAAAACCCCTTTTTTTTTTTAAAAAAAAAAATTAAACCCAAATTTAAAAAATTTTCCCCCCAAAACCCCAAAAAATTTTTTTGGGGTTTTTTTTTGGGGGGGGTTTTTCCCTTTTTTTTAAAAAATTTTTTTTCCCCCCCCTTTTTTTTAAGGGGGGTTTTTTAAAAAAACCCCCCCTTTTTTCCCCGGGGGCCCCCTAAATTTTTTTTTAAAAAAAAAAAAACCCCCCCAAAAAAGGTTTTTGGGGGAAAATTTTTCCCCAAAACCCCCTTTTTTGGTTTTTTAAAATTTTTTGGGTTTAAATTTTTTTTTTTTTAAAAAAATTTTTTTTTTCCCCAAAAAAAAACAAATTTTAAAAAGGGGGGGAAAAAAAAAAAAAAAAATTTTTAAAAAAAACCCGGGGGGTTTTTTTTTAAAAAAAAAAAAAAAAAAAAAAATTCCCAAAAAATTTTTTGGGGAAAAAAATTTTTTCCCCCCCCCGGGGGCCCCCCGGGGGAAAAAAAATTTTAAAAAAAAATTTTAAAAAAAAAAAATTTTTTGGGTTTTTCCCAAATTTTTTTAAAAAAAAAAACCCCCCCCTTTTTTTTTGGGGGTTTTTTTCCCCCCTTTTTTTTTAAAATTTTTTAAAAAAAAAAAAATTTTTTTGGCCCAAATTTTTTTGTTCCCAAAACCCCCTTTTTTTTGGGAAAAAAAAAAAAAACCCCAAAAAATTTTTTCCCAAAAAAATTTTAAAAAAACCCCAAAACCCAAATTTGGTTTCCTTTTTTTAAAACCTTTTAAGGTTAAATTTTTGGGGGTTTTTTAAAACCCCCCCCAAAATTTTAAAAATTTCCTTTTTTAAAAAATTTTTTTTTTTAAAAATTTTAAGGGGCCCCCCAAAAATTTTTCCCCCAAAAAAACCCCAAAGGGAAAAAAAAAAAAAAAAAATTAAAATTTTTTTCCCCAAAAAAAGGAAAAAACCCCAAAAAAAAAAAAAAGGGGAAAAATTTTTCTTAAAAAAAACCAAAAATTTTTTTTAAAAAAAAAAATTTTAAAAAAATTAACCCGGGGGAAAAAAAAAAATTTTAAAAAAAAAAAGGGGGGGGGGGGGAAAAAACCCCCCAAAAAAAAAAAACCCCCTCCCCAAAAAAGGGGGGTTTTGTTTAAATTTTTAAAAGGGGGGGAAAAAAAAAAAAGGAAAAAAAATTTTTTTTAAAAAATTAAAAGGGGTTTTTTTGGGAACCGGGAAAAAATCCTTTATTAAAATTTTTTCCCAAAAAATTTTTTTTTTGAAAAAACCCTGTAAAATTTTGTTAATTAAAAAAAAAAGAACTTTTTCCCAAAAAAAAAAAGGGGGGGCCCCCCCCCTTTTTTCCTTTAAAATTTTGGGAAAAAATTTTTTTCCAAAACCTTTTTTGCCCCAAACCCCTTTTCCCAAAAAAAGGGAAAAATTTTCCCCCCAAAAAAAAAAAAAAGGGTTTTTTTTTTGGGAAAAAATTTTCCCCCCCCTTTTTTTTAAACCCCCCCCCAAAATTTCCCTTTTAAAAAAAAGGAAAAACCCCCCTTTTTTAAAAAAAAAAAAAAAAAAAAAAATTTTTTGGGGGGTTTAAAAAAAAATTTTTAAAAAAAAAAAAGACCCTTTTTTCCCCCATGCCCCCTTTGGGAAAAAAAAATAAAAAAAAAAAAAAAATTTTTTAAAATTTTAAAAAAAAAAAAAAAAATTTTTTTAAAATTTTAAAAAAAAAAAAAAAAATTTTTCCCCCCCTTTTTTCCCCAAAAAAAAAAAGGGAAAAAAATTTTGGAAAAAATTTTTTTCCCCCCCCCTTTTTTTTAAAATTTTTAAAAAAAAACCCCCCTTTTTTTAACCCAAATTTTTTAAAAAAAAAAAGGGAAAAAAAAGGCCCCCTTTAAAAACCAAAAATTTCCCTTAAAAGGGGGGGTTTTTTTTTTTTTTTTTTTTTGGCCCTTTTTTCCAAATTTTTAAAAAAAATTTCCCCAATTTAAGGGGTTTTTAAAAAAAAAAAGGGGGTTTTAAAAATTTTTTTTGGGGGAAAAGGAAACCAAAAAAAATTTTAAAAAAATTTTTTAAAAAAAAAAAAAAACGGGTTTTTTAAAATTTTTTCCCCCCCCCGAAACCCAAATTTTTTCAAGTAAAAAATTTTTTAAAATTCCCCAAAAAAAAAAAATTCCCGGGGCCCAAAAAAAAAACCCTAATTAAAAAAAGGGGGTTTTTTTTAAAAATTTTCCCCCCTTTTTTTTTTAAAAAAAAAAAAAAATTTTTTAAAAAAAAAGGGGCCCCTTTTTTTTTTTTCCCCCAAAAAATTTTTTAAAAATTTTTAAAAAAACCCCCCCGGTTTTTTTTAAAAAAAATTTTCCCCAATTTTTTTTGAAAAAAAAATTTAAAAAGGTTAGGCAAAATTTTGGGGGGTTTTGGGGAAAAATTTTTTTGGGGGGTTTAAAAATTTTTAAAAAAAAATTTTTTTTTAAAAAGGGAATTTTTAAAAAAAAAATTAAAAAAATTTTTTTAAAAAAAAAAAAAAAAAATTAAAAAAAAATTTTTTTAAAATTTAAAAAATTTTAAAAAAAAAAAAAACCCGGGGAAAAAAAAAAAAAAAAAATTTTTTTTTTAAAAAAAATTTTTAAAAAATTTTTTTTTTCCCCCAAAAACCCCCCTTAAAAAAAAAAAAAAAATTTTAATTTTTCCTTTTTTTTCCCCTTTTTTTAAAATTTAAAATTTTTAAAAAAAAAAAAAAAAAAAAAGGGGGGGAAATTTTTTTAAAAAAAGTTTTTTTTTTTTTTTTTTTAAAAAAAAAAAAAAAAAAAAAATGTTTTAAATTTTTTTAAAAAAAAAACCCAAAAACCCCCTTTTTTTTAAAAAAAAAACCCTTTTTTTTGGGGGGGGGGGAAACCCCCCCTTTTTTTTTTTTTAAAAATTTTTTTTTAAAAAAAAAAAAAAAAATTTTTTTTTTTAAAAAAATTTTTTTGGGGGCCCCAATTTAAAAAAATTTTCCCCCCCTTAAAAAGGGAAACCCCCCTTCCCAAAATTTAGGAAAAAACCCGGAACCCGGAAATTTTAAAAACCCAAAAAAAACCCAAATTTTTTAAAAAAAAAAAAAAATTTTTTTAAAAACCCTTCCCCCCCCCCAAAAAAAAAAAAAAAAACCAAAAATTTTTTTAAAAATTTTTTTTAAAAAGGGGGGAAAAAAAAAATAAAAAAAAAAAAAAAACCCCAAAAAAAAAAAATTTTTAAATTTTTGAAAGGGGGGCCAAAAAAAAGGGCCCCCCAAAAAAAAATTTTTTAAAAAAATTTTTTAAAAATTTTTTTTAAAAAAATTTTTTTTTCTTAAAAGGAAAAAAATTTTTTTAAAATTTTCCCACAAAAGGGAAATTTTAATTTTTTAAAAAAATTTTTTTTTTTAAAAAAAAAAAAAAAAAAGGGGGGGGAAAAAAAAAAAATTAAAATTTTTAAAAAAGGGGGGGAAAAACCCCCCCTTTTTTTTTAAAAAAAATTTTTTAAAAAAGAAAATTTTTTTTTTCCCCCCCCCTTTTTTTTTTTTTTTTTAAAAAAATTTTTTTTTTTTTTAAAAATTTTTTAAATTTTTTTTTAAAAAAAAAAATTTTAAAAAAAAAAAAAAATTAAAAAAAAATTTAAAAAATTTTAATTACATTTTAAAAAAAAATTTAAAAAAAAAAATTTTTCCTTTGGGAAAAAAAAAAAAAATTTTCCAAAAAATTTTTTTTGGTTTTAAAAAAAAAAAAATTTTTTAAAAACCCCCTATTTTTTTTGAAAAAATTTTTTTTAAAAAAAAATTTTCCCCAAAAAAAAAAAAGAAAACCCAAAAAAAGGGGGGCCCCCCCCCCCAAATTTTTTTTTAAATTCCCAAAAAAATTTTTAAAATTTTTTTAAAAAATTTTTTTAAAAAATTTTTTAAAAAAAAAAAAAAAACAAAAAAAAAACCCCCTTTTTTTTGGGGTTTTTCCCAAAAAACCCCTTTTTTTTTCAAAAACCCAAAAAAAAAAAAGGGGGGTTTTAAAAAAAAAATTAAAAAATTTTTTTTTAATTTTTTAAAAAAAAAAAAAATTTTTTAAAAATTTTCCCCCTTTTAAAAAAAAAAAAACCCCCCCCCCCCCCCCCCCCCCCCTTTTTTTTTTTTTTTTTTTTTTGGGGGGTTTTTTTTTTTTTTGGAATTTTTAAAAAAAAAAACCCTTTTAAAACCAAATTAATTTTTCCCCCGCCCCCTTTTTTTTTTGGGGTTTTTTTTTTTTTAAAAAAAAATTTTTGGGGTTTTTTCCCCTTTTTAATTTAAAAAATTTTTTTAAAAAAAAAATTTTTTTTTTTTTGGTTTTTTTGGGAAAAAAAAAATTTTAAAAATCCCGGCCCCCTTCCTTTTTTTTTTCCCCCCCCTTTTTTAAAAATTTTGGGGAAAAAAAAATTTTTTTTTTCCCCCTTTTTTTTTGATTAAAAAAAAAAATTTTTGGGGTTTTTTTTAAAAAAAAAAAACCCCTTTTTTTTTTTTTAAAAGGGAAAAAGGAAAAAGGGTTTTTTTTTCCCCCCAAAAAAATTTTTTTTTTTTCCCTTTTTTAAAAAATTTTTAAAACCCTTTTAAAAAAATTTAAAAAACCAAACCCCGCAAAGGTTTTTTAAAAAAAAAAAAAAAAAACCCCCTTTCCCAACCCAAA
>CM037795.1:11460655-11468155 GCA_021229015.1 Solen grandis
ACTGAGTGATAAGAGCGCTCGCCTCGGGAGCAGGAGGTTGTAGGTTCGATCCCTGGCCACGACATACCAAAGTTGTAAAAAATAGTACTGTAATAGCTCCCTTGCTTGGCGCTTATAAGCATTTAAGGGTCTTTGCAGGACTGGTTGGCCCAGTGTAGGGATAATGTGATTGGGTTGAGTGTGGCAGCAATATATCTGTCTCAAGTAGACATTGTCTCCAAATGACTGAAATACTTTCGATGGGATGTTAAACCCAACAAACAAACAAACAAATTATGGCCCCTTTCTAACATAGAAATAAGTAATGAACGAGTAATGGCCTTTTTCTTTTAAGTTTTGCATGCACAACTCTATTTTGCTTATATCTCAGTAGCTAGGCATTTGACTGATTTTAGACGTCATAAACATACTCAATCAAGGTAGAAAATTTTGACCTAGGGTATATTGAGGGCAAGAATTAAAATAGATTTTATTATACCCCTGCAAACCAAGTTTGAAGGGGGTATACTGGAATCAGCCTGTTGGTTAGTCGATCTGTTTGTTGGTTGGGCGGTCGATCATCCGGTCTGTCGGCAAAATTTTGTCCAGTGAACTTATCCTTCACTTTCAGTCCAATTCACCTGATACATGGCATAAATATTCATCAGGAGCAGTAGATGTGCAAGACATAAATTTCACGCTCGTTTGCACAAGGATTACGGAGTTATTGCCTCTGAATCAACTTGAAAAGTCTTGTCCAGTGAACTCCTCCTTCACTTTCAATCCGATTCACCTGATACTTGGCATAAATATTCATCATGAGCAGTGGATGTGCAAGACACAAATTTAATGTTCATTCGCACAAAGAGTTATTGCCCCTGAATCATCTTGAAAAGTCTTGTCTGGTGAACTCCTCCTTCAGTTTCTGTCCGCTTCACCTGATACTTGGCATAAATATTCATCAGGAGCAGAAGATGTGCAGGTTTTTTTCGCACAAGGATTGAGTTATTGCCCCTTTAAAAATTGGAACTCCTCCTTCAGTTTCTGTCGGATTCACCTTATACTAAATATTCATCAGGAGCAAGGGATGTGCAAGATGCAAATTTCACGTGTTTTCGCGCAAGAATTACGGAGTTATTGCTCCTGAATCGACTTGAAAATTCTTGTCTCACAAACTCCTCCTTCAGTTTCTGTCCAATTCACCTGATACTTTGCATAAATGTTCATCAGGAGCAGTAGATATGCAAGACACAAATTTTACGTGCGTTCGCACAAGGATGACAGGAGAAGTGCAGTGTCTAATAACTATAACTCTGCATGTTCCTATTCTTGAATTATCTCCCATTGTTCAATTTCTTGTCAGGAACATAACTCGAAAATTATACAAGGTATTGACTTGAAACTTAAAATGTAAACAGATGGTGACTAGGAGAAGTGCACTGTCCAAGAACTGTAACTCAACACTGCCACAAAACCATAACTCTACTCTCTATATCTACTTTAAATAAAGACTTTTACTTACTTATTAGCTCACCTGAGCACAACATGCTCAAGGGTGAGCTTTTGTGATGGCCCTTCGTCTGGCGTCTGGCGTCCGTCGTGCGTCGTCAACAATTTGGCTTGTTAACACTCTAGAGGCCACATTTTTAGCCCAATCTTCATGAAACTTGGTCAGAATGTTTTTTCTCTCCATAAAATCTTAGACAAGTTCGAAATTGGGTCATGTGGGGTCAAAAAGTAGGTCCATGAGGTCAAGTCTTATAAAAATCTTGTTAACACTCTAGAGGCCACATTTTTGGCCCAAATCTTCATGAAACTTGGTCAGAATGTTTGTCTCCATAAAATCTTGACAAGTTCGAAATTGGGTCATGTGGGGTCAAAAAGTAGGTCACGGGGTCAAATCTTAGAAACACCTTGTTAACACTCTAGAGGCCACATTTTTGGCCCACTCTTCATGAAACTTGGTCAGAATGTTTGTCTCCATAACATCTTGGACAAGTTCGAATTTGGGCCATGTGGGGTCAAAAGGTAGGTCATGAGGTCAAATCTTAGAAAAACCTTGTTTACACTTCATAGGCCACATTTTTGGCCATATTTTCATGAAACTTGGTCAGAATGTTTGTTTCCATAAAATCTTGGACAAGTTCAAAAGAGGGTCATGTGGGGTCAAAAAGTAGGTCAATATGAAAAATCCAACATATGTTGCTCATTTATAATCAGGTGAGCGATTCAGGGCCATCATGGCCCTCTTGTTTACTTAATAATACTATCATAACCAATATACTATGTATATACAGGTTCTTATCTATGCTCCACCTGCAGTTTGGCTTCTCCTGTATCAAAGCGTTTGTGGGGGTATTAATCACCTTTATTGATAGTTCTAGTTTGAGTTTTGATTTGCCTTATTTATGCAGCGTAATGGCCCTTGAGTAACTTTAGAAAATGACTGTCACATATCTGATAATCTTAAAAACTATATGATCCAGAGTCATAAAATTTGACAAAAATGTTTTCTAGCTTGTGAAGTTGTGCACCGGGACTTTGTTGTTTCACTCTATACTCTTTACATAAAGGCCCATTATATTTCACAAAGATTCAATTTTCATGAAAAAGAAAATGTAAAATAACATTAACATATTGATGGTACATAATGTGCGAATATCTGCTGTAGTATAACAGTAAAATACACTGAAAATGATGATCAAATTATGCAATTAAGTATTTTGAATAGATGTCAGAATACTCTCATTGTTAAGTATTTTCATTGGCGAGTAATCTTGCTGACAGTATGTTATGGGAAATCATTTTAATTTGAAAAACCATCATCAAATCACAATTTGTTATATATCTGTTATATATGCTACATAATCAATTCATGCACTTGTGATTTGTTATCAGAGACATACGGAATAACAGATGATCTATGGGAAATGTCAGAAAATTAACAAAGATACGCAGAATATGCAAAGTTATTTTTGTAAACAATTGAATGATCTGAAGTAAAAGATTCTTTCTTATTTATGCTTTGTAGTAACATATTTGTCAATGAGTATATACAGATTGCATCCTATAACAAATCTGTAGCACACTTTTTGCTTTTCTGTCCAAAGAATATACACTACTTTTGGAAGAATAATGGGCCTTTAAAGTGGTTGCATCAGCTGTGTCCTATATACACACTTTTAGTGTTTAAACAAAGCATGGATACATATATATGTGGATAGTGGAAGGGTTTTCATTAATAAATGATTGCCAGTTGATATCATTGCTTAAAATCACATAAGAATCAGTTGTTTTTTGGCAATATTTGAAATTTTGAACATCTTAATTCCTGCTTCAACTCCAGTTAAAGCTGTTGATTTCAAAAGAAAGTCTGTTGTTAATTTTAGCTCACCAGATCACAACTTCTCAAGGTGAACTATTAGGATCACCCTGCGTTCGTCGTCATCGGTTGTCAACATTTGCTTCAAACGACATCTCCTCTGAAACCACTAATTTGAAATGAATAAAACTTGGCATGGATCATCAGTGGGTGAAGCTCAACTAAAGTTGCTAAAACAAACTTTATCCATGCAGAACTCTGGTTGCCATGGCAATCAACTGAATCTCTAAAAACTCCAAAAATCTTTTCCTTTGAAACCAGTAGACAGAATTAAATCACCTCGCTTCTTACCAATGCGTCCCGGGTTCGATTCCTGGTCACATACGTGAGAGGTACAGTGATTGCCCGTCCAGACACGTGGGTTTTCTCTGGGCTCTCTGTTTTCCTCCCACAATAATGACCACATTGACCCTGCCACCAGAGTCATTGAGAGTGATTAATATAAGTTGTGATAAGTTAACTTGTTTCAAAATAGATGTAAAATAAATAAAGATCATTTTGTTACTAACTTTGATGCCAGTAATTACATTGTATGATCAAGATTATTTTCCCTTGTTACACAAAGTGAAGTAGGATTCATATAGGAATCATGCATTTTGACCTGTTATTTCATGCCCTATTGTGCTGTGTCCTGTTTTATGAACAAAAAACAAAAAAAAATTCCATGAGGAGCAAGTCAGCCTTTGAGAAAGATCAATGGAGCTTCGTACGTAAATTTATCGACAGAAAGAGTTATGTCCACTATATATTTAGTAAGCTTGTGCATTTCATTATAATGATATTGTTAAATCAAATTTTTGAAGTAGGAATATTAATTACTTTCAATGATAACTCTTACTCTGAATGATTCCTATACAATGATTATGTTGATAGCGACATAGATGTGTCCCTCCCCTTTATGTTGTGGTTGTAACGTGTGCATGTTCCCTGTGTTGTAGTCCCAGTGGTCGGAAGATTTCAGGTATGGGGATCTTCTTCAGAGCATCAACCGCCAGCAGGAGACCATCATCCACCCGCATCTCCAGCAGGGTCTCTCGCCTATCACCCCGGCCGACCCCACGGAGACGCGCCCCTGGCCTGCCACCTCGACCATCCATCTTCTCTCCTCCCAGATCGCTCGCCCGCTTGTTTCCAGCGTGGTTGCATCAGGGGGTCAAGGTCACGGATACATTGTAGCATCAGCTGCGTCTGCTCAGGAAGGTATTACTGGTGGAGGATTCGTACCAGTTCCGTCATCAATTCCGGCACCAGCTTCACTGTCTTCCATGTCAAGTATAGGCTTCACACCAGTAGTTTTGCCATCACATGTTCAAAAAACTTTGAGCCCAAAATCTCAGAACCAGCGTCAAAGCTCACCCAAAGGGTATAACATGTCTCCTTCTTCAAACCCATATGTTACAAGCTTCTCGAGTCCATCAAAGCAAACTACGATCAGTTACGTTCAGGCGTCTAGTGGGAAAACAGTTGAAGAGACTGTGCGAGTTTATCCACGAAAAGACAGCAGTCGCTATACTGTTCCATCAGTGTTGCCAACGGTAACACAGTCGGGCCCACCCAATGTCACAATATCCAGCTGCAGCAACATCTTCCCGCCTCAGGAGAAGACCATCTCGAGTCAAAAAATGCAGAGAAATCCGTTCACTTTCCCAGCCACGCCCCCGGCTTCACTTCTCTTTGGGGAGAAACCTCCCTTCAGTGTCACAGTCGGCACTAGCCAATCAAAGTTGGTGGAACAGGACAGGAGAGCCAATCAGAAGGAGCGACACAGCAGTGATGAAATGCCATGTCTTGACCCAGTGTCACCTGTGTACCGAGAAAAGAAGCCAGTTATAAAGGAGGAAAATGGGTCCGACTTGATAGAAATAGTAAGTGTCTTACTTTAATTAAGATGAGTAATTAAAGTTCTGTCTCCTTAGAGGGAGGTCGTCAGTTCATCACCAGACTATGACATGCCAAATGTTTAGCTCACCTGAGCACGAAGTGCTCAAGGTGAGCTTTTGTGATCACCCTGCCTCTGTCGTCCATCGTCAGCAATTAATTTTAAACGACATCTCCTCTTAAAACGGTAGGCAGAATTTGATTAAATTTTGGCAGGGATGTTCCTTGATCCATGTGGAACTCTGGTTGCCATGGCAACAGAAAGAAAAAAAATATGAAAACTTTAAAAATCATCTCCTTCAAAACTATTGGCCAGATTTCGAAATAATTTGGTACAGATGTTCCTTGGGTAACTCTCTACCAAGATTGTTAAAATTATTCTGATCGGGAAAAAAATATGGCCACCAGGGGTATATAGTGAAATCTTTAAACGGCATCTCCTCTGAAACCGCTGGACAGAATTTGGCAGGGATGATCATTTGGTAATGCTTCACAAAAGTTGCTAAAATTATTCCGATCTAACCCAGGTGAGTGATCCAGGGCCATCATTGCCCTCTTATTTTAAATGATACTGGTTTATCTCCCTTGTTCAGCACTCTGCATATAGGGGTAGTTCCAGAACTGGTTTACTCAGTGTCACGATAATTGGACTAAGATTGGTATGCCACCTTTCTAGAACATGATTTTATACTGAGGCACCACAGTATTTTTTCTCTTGTACACACAGTCCCAAATGACTGAGAAATACTGTCAAAAGAATGTGAAACCTAAACAAACATTATATCATTCAAGTTGACTGTTTTACACCATTCCAATGGCAGCCTGAAAGCATTTTTCTCTATGAATATAGCCATTGCTTCCATCTCGTATAACAGACTGTGATGATGAATAGTAAACAGTGAAAGCCTGATCAGCCTGCAAGTAATTAACTGGCTGATGAGGTTACAACAGAGAAGAGCTAGGTGTTAGAACATTGTTTAGGGCAGGAATCTGTCATAACCTTCCCAGGTGCAAAGTGCTGGTCAGAAACCATCAAAAAGAATATGTGTTATTTGTAAAACTTGCTTCTGAATCATTGTAGAATTAAATAATATTTAACTGTTTTCTACAGCCTCAACCGTACAACATGAGATTACAGACATTGGCAAACTTCCCGAATAACTCCACATACCGGCCATCGTACCGTGCAATATCAGTCGCAATACACAAGGCAAAGTAAGTCTGAATTGTCATCGCCGGCCATATTTATAAAGCTCCTTAGTTATTAAGGATTATAATTTTCTTATTTGGAATAAATCTCCTAAGGTGTTTAATAATTAAGACTTAAGGAAATCCTTAATAACTAAGGGAAATTTATGTGATTTTTAGGAAAAACTTAAAATCTGAGGGTTTTTTTTCCTCAGGAGCTTTATGAATACAGCCCCAGGTCCATAGAGTTGTCAAATATTTTGTATTAAGATAAGTAAGATTAAAAGTGTCTTGTATTCAGAGAACATGTCAGCATGTCAAGATATTGTAATATACAGTGTACCTCCTTGATAGTTTTTTAGCTCACCTGAGCACTTGTGCTCGGGTGAGCTTTTGTGATCGCCTTTTGTCCGTCGTGCGTCGTGCGTCGTGCGTCGTCAGTCGTCCGTCGTCCGTCGTCAACAATTGCTTGTGAACACTCTAGAGGCCACAAATTTGGCCCAATCTTCATGAAACTTGGTCAGGATGTTTGTCTACATGATATCTCGGATGAGTTCGAAATTGGGTCATGTGGGGTCAAAAACTAGGTCACTAGGTCAAATCTTAGAAAAACCTTGTGAACACTCTAGAGGCCACAAATTTGGCCCAATCTTCATGAAACTTAATCAGGATGTTTGTCTACATGATATCTCGGATGAGTTCGAAATTGGGTCATGTGGGGTCAAAAACTAGGTCACGAGGTCAAATCCTTGAAAAACCTTGTGAACACTCTAGAGGCCACAAATTTGGCCCAATCTTCATGAAACTTAATCAGGATGTTTGTCTACATGATATCTCGGATGAGTTCGAAATTGGGTCATGTGGGGTCAAAAACTAGGTCACCAGGTCCAATCTTAGAAAAACCTTGTGAACACTCTAGAGGCCACAAATTTGGCCCAATCTTCATGAAACTTAATGGCCAGGATTTTGTCTACATGATATCTCGGATGAGTTCGATATTGGGTCATGTGGGTCAAAAACTAGGTCACGAGGTCAAATCTAAGAAAAACCTTGTGAACACTCTACAGGCCACA
>CM037795.1:11468255-11518255 GCA_021229015.1 Solen grandis
TACTGAGGATTGAGTAATGGCAATAATGAGTTGTAATAAAGACTTTGGAACATGCAAACTTAAATACATGTATCTAATGAAGCGCAGAAGTGCAGTTCATAGGAGTCCTAATTCTTGCTTTTTGTATCTCAAGGATAGCATGGCAAATATATAGGGATCACATTGTAAGTGGGTATTGGCATCAAATGATAGGACTTGTAAAATAATAACTTTCAAATTTTGGTCATTTGATGCTTACCCTTTCTCTGACAACCTCTGGAATGCAGGCAATAAAATGTTCCTAGGAATGCTTACCTAGTAAGATACTATATTTATGAGAAGAAAAAGAAACAGCAATTAACCAGATGATAGAAATAGTATCAAGCCTTTTATAGAAAATATATCAATGGTAAGGAGTCTGAGATATACTCAATATTAAAAATAAAATAAGTGAAAAAAAACAACTAAAAATGCTTTGTGAAAATAGCTTTTTGCTCTTTTATATCTGATGTGTTTGGTCTACAGATAAGAATTGGGGTCAAAGGTCAGATCGTGGATGAGGTCACACAGAAGGGTGTGTCTGGGGCAAAAGTTGCAGTGACTGGTATCAATCACAACATAACAACAGATGAGCATGGATACTTCTGGCGTCTCCTGGTTCCTGGCACATACACTCTAAAGGTTTTTGCTGATGGGTATGTGTACTCGAAAACCTTTGTAAGCAGCAACTTGAACAAAGAGTTCAACTGTTTTAAGCAGCCATCTGTACAAAGAGGTCAACTTTTAAAGCAGCCAATTTTAAGGCCTGGAATTAGTGCCCTTGAATTAGAATCATGCTAGATTTCACTATGTTTACTTTCTAGCATCTACATTTATTTTATTACGTTCCCCGAATGGAGAGCATATAGTTGCCGCTTTGTCCGTCCGTCATAATTTTGTCCGGAGCATAACACAAAAACTATAAGAGGTATCAACATGAAACTTCATAGGTAGATAGATCTCAATGAGCAGAAGTGCAGTGTACAAGATCCACAACTCTGTTTTGCATAATTTTGGAGTTATTGCCCTTTGTTATTTAGATTTATTCGGGGAGCATCCATCGGTTTTACCGATTCTCTTGTTAAGTAATTGAAATCAATTAAAGAAACAATATTTATTGCTATAATCAATTGACCAAGTTTGATTACAGTTGATAGGAGTTATGACTTTGAATTGCCAAAAATACTGGATGTCAGCTTGTTGATATTCTAGCATTCATATTTATTAAGTAATTATGATCAAGTTTGATGGCAATGTATATGGCAAGTTTCTCTTAGCCCCAAGTCAGTTGGCCTTATGGTCAGGGATGACAACTCTTTAAAAGCAGCTATAGTCTGTTGAGTGAAATATTTCTGTCTTTGTCATTTTTTTTAAAGTATTATATATTGTTCCTGTATATGTCAGTTGTATTTGTTCGGAAGTATAGACATACATATATATCCATGAATTCCTTAATCTTCAATCCTATATCAAAATGCATAAAATATTTCTTTGAATTTTTGGTAGGAGTATTAAAGAAACCTCTGAAAATATTTTCCATTGAATTTCTTTATAAGGATGATGACACCCTCTGTATGCTCTCTTTTGTTTCAGGTATGATACCTTTCAAAGTGAGCCCCTGCAAGTTTCAGAGCATGATGGTATTGAAGTCAAATGGTCTCTTACAAAATCAACAGCAGCTGCAACAAGGTAGGTACAGAGGACCATACTGAAACCATACCCCTGCCAGGGTTCTCACTTACTCTAATTTGAAGTCCGAGACTCAAAAATTTTGGGAAAGGACTCTTGTTTTTCTGAGCACTTCTCATATGACAGTCTAAGAGGAACCCAATATTTTGGCAAATCTTTGTAAAAGAGTGCTAGTTAGAAGAACCCCTTTTGCTACACTTTGTTAAGTGTAGGCTACACTTGACTGTATGTATGTTGCATCCACTTCTCAGTCTCATATGCGTCTAATGTCCCGAGTCAGTTTTTTCATAATTCACAACTTCATTCGTTGTTTCCCATAATGCACAGCCCTGCAAAACTTCCGGAGTATACACTGGACATGCTGGTGAGCAAGGTGAACGCTCTGAAAGATGCATCACATCGGGACACGCTCAAGTTTATTGAACCATTGGACTTCATCCACCATAGCCAGGAGCAAATGACAGAGTTCCTTCGCAGATTCAGTGAGACATATCCACAGATAACGCGGCTCTATGACATCGGAAAGTCTGTGAATAACAGGGTTTTATGGGTAATGGAAATTTCCGATAATCCAGGGATACATGAACCAGGTATAATGCAGATAATTTTTTATGTCTTAATTGTCAAAGCAAATAATCAAATTGTGTGGGGGGGAATAATTCTATACCACTCCAAAATGGCAAAAACCCTTAAATATGTTTTAGGTGAGTTAATTCTGATCTAGGGAATTTTCTTTCTTTAAGGTGGTTACATTTAAGTAGGCAGGTAGTAAGAGCTCTGTGTTCCAGAGGTTGCATATATGATACAGATCTGAAGGTTTTTAAGAAATTATTTTTAAGTAGTATTTTGATTTGACTTTCCTGCATAAAAGAAAGAAGAAGAATAAAAGAAAAATATTTAAAAGATGAAATAGAATAAAGATTATTTAAAAAGTTATAATTTGTTTGATATTCTAGGTGAGCCGGAGTTCAAGTATGTAGGTAACATGCACGGGAACGAAGTGGTGGGACGCGAGATACTGCTGCTGCTAATACAGCTCCTGTGTGAGAATTATGGGAAGGATGAATTCCTGACAGGCCTCGTTAACCACACACGCATACACATCATGCCGTCGATGAACCCTGATGGCTACGCTATGGCACATTTAGGTGAGACCATGAACACGACTGATCATGTACATGTACGAAGGTTGTCCCACTAAATCGTGGACTTTTCTCTATCTTTTTAATTTGACGTTCAAACATCATATTATTCTACAAAAGACCTTATTCAATTTCAGTAAAATAGAATCAAGGATGGTTTAATTAAATGTGTAACTTGTGAATTGTGTGTGATCGATTAGGTCAATGTATGTGTACTTGGCGCAACCCAAATAAACACATTGAAATCATTATTTGCATGCTCAATGAAATAATATTATGTCATATATGTCAGCATTAATAAATTATTTTGTGTCAAGGGTATCTCCAGTGTTATATTGGCATTTGCATTACAATGTATCACACAGAAATGGACCTACCGTCTTGGTGGCTGAGTGGTTAGAGTTTGGGCCTCAGAAGGTCATGGGTTCGGGTAGGTCATGGGTTCGATCCCTGGCCATGGCATACCAGATATAAAAAAATGGTAATGGTATAGTTCTCTTGCTTGGCGCTCAGCATGTAAGGATAGTTCCAGGACTGGTTGGCCCCATGCCAGGATAATGTGACAGGGTGTGGTATCATGCATCATGTCTATGGCATGATACTGCAATGTGGCAGCACTATATCTGTCTCAAGTAGGCATCATCTCCAAATGACTGAAATACTGTCAATGGGACGTTACACCCTACAAATAAACAGTAATGGACCTACAGTGTACTTGATGCAAATAAAAATTGATGGAATAGAATCTGTTTCTTTTTTATAGGAGATGTCTGGGGGACAGTTGGAAGGGAGAATGCAAACGGGGTTGACCTGAATAGAGATTTCCCCCACCGACTCAGTGTTGGCCTACATGCCACCCTGCAGCAGAAAGAAACAGTGGAAGTCATAGAGTGGCTCCATCAGTACCCGTTTGTTCTGTCGGCAAATCTTCACGGCGGGTCCCTTGTTGCAAACTATCCATATGACGACGGGCTAAAGGGAACGGCAACTTTCAGTAAATGTCCGGACGACAGCACTTTCATTCAGCTGGCAGAAGCTTATTCATTGGTAAAGTAATCTCTGTCTCTTTGATATGCCATGTTTTGTACCTTGTCTTGCCTTGTTAACTTTTAATTTGCCTGCATCCTTTATACTGTTTGTAGTGCTGGTATAATTACATCTCCCCCATATTGTTTGTGTCAGAGTTGTCTGTCTGTCTGTCACGCTTTTTATCGGAGCATAACGAAAAAGGATCTAAGCTATAAACTTGAAGCTTCACAGGTGGATAGATCTCATTGAGGAGAAGTGTCATGCACAAGAACAGTAACACTGCACATCATATTTTTGGAGTTATTGCCTATTGTTTAATTTCATATTCAATTAAGTTTTGTCTGGCGCATAACTCATGAACTGTGAGGTATATGACCTTGAAACTTCATTGGTGGGTAGACATTATGGGTGAGAATTGCAGTACAGAAGAGCATAATCCCTTTTCCAAGGTTTGTTGTAATGAATGATAACGTTGTTTAATTAGGGTCCGTCTGCCTGTTCGGCTCTGTGGGCGGACCCCGGAGTGTGACCCATCACTCCTATAAAATTAAAATTTGGAGGTCTAAAGTGGGTCAAATTTTGAAAGAAAACCTGTAATTTACAGTTTTATTACTTTAATGTCTAAAATAGAGGTTTTAGTGTCTAAAATATTTGGTAATTAACAGAGCTACAAGGTTTGTTGTTGGAGTTTTCCCTCTTTTATACAATTTCGGCTCCTTAAGATAACTCCAGTTTGACTCATGCTATTGAAATTGAAATTCATTTATGGATAGAAATTAATGACAGAAAGTGACATGCACAAGGTTCATAACTCTGGCCTCAGTATTTTTGGAGTTATTCCCCATTTTCACAATTTCTTGACCGCAAGATAACTCCTGTTCTACTTATGATATTGAATCAAAATTTCAGTTATGGAAAAGAATTGATGAGAGGAAGTGTCATACAAAAGGCCCATAACTCTGGGCAGAGCTTGATCAATATTATCAGCCCTTTAACTATGTAAACCATGAATACTGATGACGTGATTTCAGTAAAAATTCAATGAATATTAAACAACATGAATTAAATCAGTTGGACTTACGGCATGAATGTACTCAATTTCTGCAAACATCTGCAAATGTTTTGTACCATAGCCACACAGGGCTTACCTGTTGCTTGTTATCCTAATTATTCTTTTACATGTGAAAAATAATAATGTATTCCTATTTTAAAGTCACTGCAAAAGTGAGTTATTGGTTAGGTAATTGAAATCATGGTATATCTATTTTCAAAGCATATAAAGCATATGTTACTGTGTGCCTCAGTGTATATGTGAGGGGATGGGGGTGGAGGGAGACATCAGTTTTCTGCAAAAACAAATATATAGTTCTCTCTTGCTTTGCACTCAGCATGTAAGGGAAGAGATACAGGACAGGACTGATTGGCTTGTGCCAGGATAATGTGACCAGATGTGTTATCATGTGGTATCATGCCACTTGTCTACAACATGGTCTAGCAGTGAGGCTTCACTTTATCAACTGTAGAATCATTAATTTTTGTGGGGACTAATTTTCACTGATTTTGTGAAATAGACCTCATATTTTCTAGAACAGGGTTCCATGAATATATGTACCAACGAAATTGATTTAATCACAGATTCCAAAAAAATATTGTCAATGAAAATAAATGATTTTACAGTGAATAGTGTAGAAATACTGTATGTTGGATGTTAGACCAAAACAAACATGAATTTGTTTTTGAGTTCATGTCATTTTTTACTTCTTTACTTCTTTACAAGTAAGTGCTGGTTGGGTCTTAAGAAGAAATACAGGTTGCTTTATCAGGCTGGCTTAGATTAAACAAATTTTACTTTATGAGGACTTTGCTTTTAGTTTTGTTTTACCTACTACTCTACTGATATTGTTAGGTCTTTATATGAAACATAAATTTGAAGTTTTATGGTTTTTTTTTTTTTTTTTTTTTTTTTTAACTTTTGTTAACCTCAGTTAAACCTTAACAAATTTAATTACAAAGTCCTCATTTCCAGACCACTGAGGAGCAGCGAACAGCATAAAACCTGATCAGCCTGCGAGTTACTCGCAGGCTGATCTGGTTTTATGTTGTTCGCATAGGTCTTTTCATGGTTTCCTCTATGAGGGAAAGGGTTAACCATACATGTTAATGTATATATGGCATTATCAAAATAAAAAGTATGCTTAAACTTTATCAGTATAGTATTTTTTAATATTTTCAGGCTCACTCTACAATGCATGATGGCCACCCCTGTCCTAACATTTCCAACGAATATTTTAAGGATGGAATCACCAATGGGGCCCACTGGTATACAGTCTCTGGTAAGATTATAGATCTTCATATTGGCCTTATTAACCCTTTATGCTGTGAATATTCATGTACGTGTTTATGAATGAATATTAGTTTACTGAATGTTAAATGGTAGAGATAGACAGTAACAGTAGATTTTTCCACTGCAATGCAGTTGAATTTGAGCTGCAGTATTGTATTAGCGAATAGAGAAGAATCTGGAAGGAGCTGTCTGATCTGGGTCTGTTCTGTTTGTCAAGACACCAAAATGCATCTATATGAAGTATTTTCTGCACAAATAATCTTATGCCGTTTTATATCATGAAGGAACATTGACCATTCCACTTTTAAGCCCTCCTTTATCCTTTGTGAAGTAATTACTAGAATTTGAATGGACCCGCATTTTTATGCCCCCACCAAAAATGGGGGGCATATAGATTTGCCTTTGTTCGTCCGTCTGTTCTTCCGTACGGCTATTCATCCCGAAACTTTGTGATACGCATAAATCAGAAAGTATTTGTACAACAGAATGAAACTTCATGGATGAATTAGTCAGAACATGAACTTGCGAACTTGGGTATTTTCATCGAACCGCTGCTGAAGTTGACAGAGTTATGGGCCTTTGTTTTTGAAAAAAATATGAAATTTTATGCTTAGATGCTTGTACTTTGAAAGTATTTGTACTACAGACTTGAAACTTCACATGGATATGTTATTCAGAACATAAACTTGTGCACCTGGGTATTTTTATCGAACCTTCATGGAAGTTGACAGAGTTATGGGCCTTTGTATTTGAAAAATTTGGGATTTTATGCTTGTGACGCATGTAACTTTGAAGGTGTTTGTGTTACAGACTTTAAACTTCATGGATATATTACTCAGGACATGACTTGCACACCTTGGTGTTGGCCTTTGTTTTGGAAAATGCAATGGGTGGGGGCATCTCTGTCCTCTGGACACATTTCTATTTTTTTTTTAAATCTTAATTATCACTGGCTCATAGTACTGCTTCAAACCTGTAACCAACCTTTTAAGTGTTAGCATATACATTTTAATTGACTTATTATAATGTATTAAAAAACCAACCAAATTCTACAAAAAATCTTTTTGGGACATCGACACAATACATACAAATCATGATATATTTTACAACTTTAGGTAAAGATGTTCATATAATGCTCTCTCTCTTGATTTGCATAAATTATGTAGATAGAAATATTTCTAACAATATGAATATCTTCAGATGGCATCAAGCTATAATATTGGAGCATTGCTGTTATTATTTGTAGAATCTTGCTTGGATACTACATATAAAATGGAACTCATCCCCAATATATATCTCACAATATTGACAAGTGTGATGCTCTTGCAAAAGACCAGGTTGTCCATGGTTGACCTGTTTCACTCAAGAACACATGGTTTTTTGGGGGGGGATACTGTTTATGTGCAGTTGAACAAGCCATGAATGAGAAAGGTGGTGATTAAGTTTTCATTGATTAAAGATGGGAAGATGCACTGTCTAGGAGGTTTAAGAGAGTTGTGAAGACTTGCTTGACTTTATAAAATCTAAATCTAAACTTACAAAATCAGCAAAGTAATAAAAGAAAAAAATGATATTTCAGGAGGTATGCAGGACTACAACTACGTGAATACAAACTGTTTTGAGGTAACGCTGGAACTGGGATGTGTCAAATACCCGAGTGCATCTCAGCTGCCAAGTTTTGGGAGGCCAATAAATATCCACTCCTGGTGTATATGGGACAGGTGGGTCTGTCTATGATATGTATCCTCTGTATGATCCTCTTCATTAGAAGTAAATGTCAACTGGAACAATTTTCATGGGGAGCAGAAAGGTAGCTGTGGACTTACTCAATAACTATGGTCAAATCCTCAGTCGTTTTTTTTTACTTTGTGAAGTGGGAGACTATATAGGAATCCAATTGTATTTCTCTTAAACATTCTTCTTATTGTTGAGTTTGCTAGCTATGGTATCTTTGTCTTTGATTGTAACTTTTCTGCATAATTATTGAGGTTATGAAGGGTGATTATTAGAACATCTGTATCATATGACATAAATAGAATATAGCAAGTTGAAGATACATGTAACTCAATGTTTTCACTTGTCCAATAGTTAAGTAAAAAAGAGCATTTCATTAGCGTCAGTGAGAGCTTATAAATAATGACTCTGTAAACAGTATTGTAATATACATTTAGGTTCACAAGGGTGTGCGGGGCTTTGTGTTGGATGCTGATACAAATGCACCGCTGCCAAATGCAAGTATTAGTGTGGAGAACATCGACCATATCATACACACAGCAGCGGATGGTGATTACTGGAGGCTTTTGTCACCAGGCACTTACACCATAACAGCATCTTCCCCAGGGTGAGTGGCTTAAATTCCATCCTTTTTTATCAATTTTAGAAATATGTGTAATGCTATGTTATGAGAATGTGTCACCTTTGTCCTACCTCTCCTTAATGTAACCTAATGTAAATCTAATTTTATGCCACATAGATAAAATAGTTCAGTGGATGATTAGCCAGTATGATTAGCCAATGTGACGTATGGAAAGCTTTCAGTCTGTCAAAATGGCCCTTGGCAGGAATTTCAAAACACAATTAAACCTCATTTAGTGATTTTTTTCCCAAGAAAGTTACCCTAAAAATTAAAATTTGCCATATATGTTGCTGTGTCTAATCTGTCAGTGAATACAGTTAAAAAGTTAAATCTTTTTGCATATTGTTACATCATGGCAGTTTAATTGGGGTATTCTTAACATTCATAGCTATAGTGAAGTTAATATTAGTGTAATGGCTTTATTCCAGGTACAAGAACAAGTCTGTTGCAGTACATGTGAGTTTTGATGCAGCAACAGCAGTTAACTTTACCCTCCAGAAGTCACCCATGGAGGCATGGTCCAAGGCTAATGACTATGGTATTGCAGAAAATATGAACAAAAAGTACTTAGACAATCAGGCATTGCAGGATGAGCTTCGTCAATTGTCAACACTAAACCCCAGTGTTATGGAATACTCAATCATGCATAAAACACTGGATGGATGGGCAGTACCCATGGTGCATCTGTCAAAGAATCTGTCCAATCATGACACAGATAAACCTCATGTGCTGCTGATAGGTGGTCTCCATGGAGATGACCCAGTTACCGGGGAGATGTTAGTGAGGTTTATCCGACACATACTGCAAGGTAAAACATTTTCAGATATAAACAAAATTGTTTTGTAATATTTTTCACAAACTGATGACTAATAATTTGATAATCATTAATTATGTATTTTATTGAATGATTTGGATTATTATTAACTACATTCTTTAAGCTGCTTTTTGTTTTTTTTATTCTGTTAATGTATTCCTGGATTTTGAACTTTAATTATTTATTTGCCTATTAATTTTTAATTCTGAATTCCAGCCTTTTATGTGTATATCCATATTCCAGCTTATGTGTATATTTGTATTCCAGACTTTTTTGTGTGTATTTCTGTATTCCAGGCTTTCCCATGTATATCTGTATTCCAGGTTTTTCTGTGTATATCTATTTCCAGGCCTGTGTGTATATCCATGTTCCAGGCTTTCCTGTGTATATCTGTATTCCAGGCTTGTGTATATCTGTATTCCAGGCAATGTCCAGGATGAGGAGAGTGGTACAGTGTCCTTGCTGGACCACAGTCACATTCATATCATCCCACAGTTGGATCCCGATGGTTTGTCTAATGCCCAGGCAGGTGACTGCTCTGGAGAGAAGAATCCTGGCACCTCGGAGTTCCACAGTATTTCATTGGAGGTAAGAGGTGCTCTGGGTTATTTAGCATACCAGTACTAGATATTCCAGATAAAGTATGTCATTTTCATAAGTACATGGTAGGGCTAGGGTGCTGTGGTCCTGTAGTAACATACCCAACTGTTGGTCCGAAGGTTATGGGTTTGAAAACTTCAGACCTTATTTTTTAATCAACAACTTGAAATGGATTGCAACACAAAGTCTTCTTTTTTCAACTTACTGTAAGTCTTCAACTGGCAAAAATTAAAATGACTGTCAAGACATCAAAATAACATTTTAATTTGGCATAATATTATGAATACTTTTAGTCTCTACTCCATACTGTTTTACTACACATTTTATTATCATGACAATTTAAGCTGTATATGACAGCCATTTAACCCTTTCCCTCATAGAGGAAACAATGAAAAGACCTATGCGAACAACATAAATTTACATTTACATTTTATGTTGTTCACTGCTCCTCAGTGGTCTGGAAATGAGGACTTTATAATTAAATTTGGTAAGGTTTAACTGTGGTTTTCTGCAGATCAGGCTTTATGTGGTACCTATTGAGTGCGTCAAAATGAGTCTATATGAGGGAAAGGGATAATGAAATTAAATGTGTCTTGATAAAGACTTTTTATCTGAAATGTTGTCATAGTCCTAATGTTGGTATGTCAAGATATTTCCACCTTAAAAACTGAATTTATAGAGACTTTAACCTCTGACTAATGAGCGGCTAATACCAGATAAAGGCATATATTCAGATTCCCTTGAGTGGCATTTTTTCTTTGTCTCACATGTTTTCCTATATGTATTGTTTTACAGGACCCAAAGCTACAGAGTCTACAGGAAGAGTTTGTGAAACACAAGTTTAACCTGGTCGTCAGTGTGTCTGCAGGTGGTCAATACATTGTGTGAGTATTCAGTTTGTCAAATTACATAGCTTGGATACACAAGACATTTTATACTTAACCTCCATTTGGCAACCACCTGTACAAAGAGGCCACTTTTGTTATGTCCCTTTGACTGGCTGTTATTAAGGTATTTCATCCATCATTAAATTGTGATCTTGGTCCATCAAGCAATCTTGGGAATTCCATAGTAAATGCAAGCCTGTATAGACTTTGAGCAAAAGAAACTGTAACTCCAAGTCAGTGGATGCTTGCATATGCACTGAATTCATTTTAAGCATTTGTAGGACCATGATTAAAATTCAATGATGGATGGATTACTTCAAGGCAGGTTGGACTGTATACGATGTCAATAAATGCAAATATTATAGGACTTTGAGGAACTTGTAACTCTCTGATGCCTCTCTCTATAGTCAGATGATTTGTATACAGTAGAACCTCATTAAACCGAAGTCCTTGGGACCAAGCTGAAAACTTTGAAATAACGATTATTACGATTAAAAATCCGATGGAAAGTTCGGTTTGTGCGTGTGTGTGTCTGCGTTTTCATTACCTTGCATATCATGGAAATCATTATGACATTAAAATCACCTATTAGGTGTACGTATATACAGGTCAGTATAGTGACATATATTTTTACCGGCGATATGGTGCTTCAGGAAGCACTGCATGCCAGTGACGAACGCGATAATATGAATTGTATTCAAGATTTGACACCTGGGTTATCGGCTGGCACATGCATATACAACCTGTAGACATCAATTAGAAGTAATCAACATTTCCGGTTAGACACATTGACCAACCTAATTTCGAAAAAGAGGTATGAAAAACATGCCTGTGCCATCACTCCAGGTGCCACTGCAAAGTAAACTTGGTTACTAACCCGGATACGATTGATGATATGGACAATAATTAGTTCACTTAAATTTATGAAAATGACTTCGAAATAAAAATTAAAAAATATGCATGAATTGCGATTTAGGGACTGGGATTCTTACTTTGAAATAGCGAAATATGGATTAAACATTTTATTTTTAGTTAAAATAAGAAGGGTAGAAATCGGGACTGAAAATAAACTTTGAAATGTCGAGTTATTCGGTTTAACGAAGTTGAATTTGGCGAGATTCTTCTGTAGGTATTTTATCTCTAGAAAGAAGAGATATAATGTCTTAAAATGCAACAACGAGTACATTTGCAGCCATTTAAACAAACATTTCAGTCAGTGGAACTGTTTGGATTATTAATGTCACTCACATTGGTTTGGATGATTTATATAAGGGACTTTAGGTTTGCCCTCCGTCTGTCCATCCAGATGTCCAGAAATCTGGATCATATGATAACTTAAAAAAACATTCAAGATTTGGTATATGAATAGATGGTCCCAACAGGGTCATTTGGATTTTCATGTGAGAAAGCCTTCCAGCTGGCTTGCGGTAGGTAGGTGCTTCTACCTGGAAGCCTCCATGCATTCGGGGTATTCCTCCACCTGTAATTTGCTGGACATTGCTTTATGACTGAAATACTGTCTAAGCGACGGTAAACTCAAATAGTCAAGTCATGAAAAGATGGCAGTATGGAGATTCTGCATGTCATTTTTTTTTCTCAGACCAAAATTCTGGTTGGTATGGTAACAGAAAAATTATGCACCTCAATGGTAGGGGACTCATGTGTTGCATGCAACACTTGTTACTTGTTAGCCATAGATTTTAATGAATAGCTGTAATGATTTTCCTGCATTTCATCTTAAAAAATACACTTCATATATATGAACAGTGAAGACAGACATGCATTTGTATATATTACCCAGGATTCCTTGGGAAAACCCACTAGATGGCCTGGCCCAGACGGATGATGAGGATATATTTCAGGCACTCGGACGAGCCTTTGCAGATGCCATGCCTACGATGTACAAGTCAGATGCGTGCCACGTGGGACTGCCTAGTGGCATAGTGCATGGTGCAGAATTGAAGGGGGACAGTAATGCTATTCTCATGGATGAGGTGTACAACAAATACCACACCCTCATGGTGAGTAGTCTCGATAAAACTGTAATATTGACTCCTCAGGCATTGATAGCTTTAGTTTAATTTACGAATGTTTATATTATTGTGCAATGATATCAGCTAAATGATGGGGGATAGTTAACACCTTAACAAAATAGTTTTTGACATGACAACTTTTGTAAATTTGATTTATATCAAAGAGGACACTTTTAATCATTGACATTTTTTTTTCTTCAACAGCACAGTTAAAAAAAAAATGTTATTTTTGCAAAAGAAATTAATTTTACTCTGGGAATTAACTGTTTATTCTAAGGGAAGCAACTTTATTTTGGAGTTGGTTTTAGTTGTTATCTTGCTTCATAATTTTATCACACATTTTGGTTGGGCTATGAATAACCATTCACATTTAAGCTTACTATCCACTATCAGTTGTTTTAGTAAGAATGGCATTGGTAAATCTTCTTTGTACTTGGTGCTTAGCAAATAAGGTTTATCCCAGTACTGACTGGCCAAGAAAAAAATTGACAGGATAATGGTATCTTGCTTACAGCTGTAGGAGGCAGCTCTATGTCTCCAGTGTGTCCCCAAATAATTGAAATACTGCTGTGACATTACAGTCAGTTAAACAAACAGTAAGAAGACTGGGTCAATGTGTTTCAGCTGTCTGTACACATCTCGTGCTGTAAATACCCGGAGGTGGACCAGCTGCCCGACATCTGGATGTCCACCATGGAGCCCCTCATAAACATTGTGAAGAAGGCCTCCCAGGGTAAGAACTGTCTTTGTTATACAGTAGAGAAATGTAATCCGAAGGGGCGTAAAATTTCACTCCCCTACTTGCCATTTCGAGTGATCATTAGCGCAGGGCGAGTGAAAACCAGAACATTTATTGGGATTTTTCTTGATATTACCATCTCAGATTGACAATGTAAGAAATTTACTCTGTATTATACAGTAGGGATCCCTTTAATGCTAATCTCACTGTTCCACAGTCCAGCAAGAAACCCAAGATCTTTATTTCACTATTTGTTTATTTAAGATATTTAGTTCAAATCTGATATGGTTTGATAAGGAAATGTAACTTAAGCAACGGATGGACATCATTCAGTCAAGCAATTTGCACCCTAGTGTTTTAATGCCAGCTGACCACATCTTACATAGGATCTCTTGCCATCTGTATAATTTGATATACACTGAATGTGTTGGTTAATGATAAGTTGCAGATGGTAAACTAGTCTGGCTCCTGTCCCAGTTACTTTGTGTGATTAAGGTGGAAACCAGGCAAGAGGTAAACTGTCAGTCTTCCTTGGTTTAAGAGTAACCATCCTGACCATATGACCAGCCTGTCCTGAAGTACACCATACTATACTCATGAAGTCTGACTGTCCTGATAGTGCAAAGGACAACTTTAAAGCCATCCTCAAATATTGGATTCTGGATTTTGTTTAAAAAGTTTTGCCTGATTTTCTCCAGTGGCCTTATAACTCTGTTTGTGTTTGTGTGGATTTTCTCTAAAGTACTAGGAAATAAATGAAGAAAAAATTCATTCATCCTCATTATCTTGTGAAGCAGCAATATATACCCGGTACAATTTTTAGGAGTTCATGGTCGAGTGACAGATGCCCAGCAGAAAGTGATCTCCAACGCAGAGATAAAAATTGACCACCATGTACACAGTCTTCATGCCTCCGATGAAGGAGAGTTCTTCTTCCTTTTGACCGAGGGTACTCATATCATAGAGATTTCTGCTGATGGTAAGAAAAATGTTTCTTCTTTCTGACTTATTTTTTTTTAAAATAAGAGAGAAGACATATTCCTTCACCCTTAATATCATGTAAGTCAACATCTGCATCTGTGTTTGAAAACTGAAATTTGGCCATATTGTTCATGGTCTTGCTACTTTGTCTTCTTTGGACAATTATTTCTTGACAATGGAGGTTTTTCAAACTTCAGGGAAATAAATGTTCATTTTCATTGCATCACCTGCTGTAAGCAGAGGTGACACATATGGATCACTGTCTGCACAGCCAGATTGGAGTAAGGGGCCATCTAACAGTAAACAGAACAAAAGAACAAAAGACTTCATTCTGTAACAATAAAGTAAGGGGCCATGGCCCTTTAACAAACAAAAGGAAAAGCCTCTTACTACAATCTGGCAGCATGTCCGGTTGTCTGTCTGTCCATCACACTTTTTCCATCACACTTCAGCAGGTGATACATGTGTTCCAAAAAACACTCTTGTGTGCTTGATACATGACCTTGGCTGTCATGCCTTGATTGGCATGAACTTTCACTTGTACTGACAAAGTTACATCAGTTAGCCAGTACAGTCTTAATTATGACCAGCCTAACAGCTATCCTCAGTATCACAGGACTGCCTCATTTATTGCAAACCTCACTGCCTGTTCATGGTTGCCATAGCCTTTGTTGCTAGCTTGACTAGCACGGTCAACTGCATGGTTGCCATAGCCTCTGTTGCTAGCTTGACTAGCACGGTCAACTGCATGGTTGCCATAGCCTTTGTTGCTAGCTTGACTAGCACGATCAACTGCATGGTTGCCATAGCCTCTGTTGCTAGCTTGACCAGCACGGTCAACTGCATGGTTGCCATAGCCTCTGTTGCTAGCTTGATTGCAGTTGACCATGCTAGTCAAGCCTTCTCTTGCTAATATTTTTGGTAATCATTATTTGTGCTTCATTTGTTTTCAAGTATCATTTTGTTGAAAATAAATTAATAAATTTTGCTTATTTCTTTCTTGTCATTTATGCTCTTTAAAATGTACTCTATATTAGTTTTGATTTAATAATCAGCCCTTAATTTCAGGATATGAGGTACAAACTCAGCGTGTGTTAGTTGAGAAAGATGGAACAACGTCTGTACAGATCGAGTTATTATCGGAAGTTACGAGCATCAAGCTTCACAAGTACACAGACCTTGATAAGTACTTCAACAATATCACCAAGATGTGCAAGGAAAAGGCAAAATTGGAAAGGTGAGGTTGTGATATGTAATAGTCTGTTAACCCCTCTCTTCATGTAGACTCATTTTGATGAATTGGCAAACATAGCAGATCCAGATCAGACAGCTCCTTTTAGGGTCTCCTCCATTTGCTCATACAATATTGTAGCTCAGATTCTACACAGTCAGCATGACAAAGAAAAATCCATTGTTTGATATACCTTTGAAAATTCAGTCAGTACTCATAAAGACATTAACCCTTTCCCTCATAGAGGAAACCATGAAAAGACCTATGCGAACAGCATAAAACCAGATCAGCCTGCGAGTAACTCGCAGGCTGATCAGGTTTTATGCTGTTCGCTGCTCCTCAGTGGTCTTGAAATGAGGATTTTGTAATCAAATTTGGTAAGGTTTAACTGTGGTTTTCTGCAGATCAGGCTTTATGTGGTACCTATTGAGTGCGTCAAAATGAGTATATATGAGGGAAAGGGTTAACTTGTACATGAATATTCATGAGATGAAGGGTTAATTACCACATAGTTTTACACAAGATACAACATCTAATATGTATTCAAAAAGTTCTAATTATAATTTTACAACAATTAGAAGCCAGATAATATGTTCTCATGGGATTTAATGGTGGTCAGATTCCTTTCATGTACAATGTCAGACTTAGGTATTTTCGACCAGAGCTACATTAGCGAAATGCCAGTGTGCTCTGGATTAATTTTGTTTCATTCCTTACCAACATAGGAGCTATCTGATGAAAGATTTATGCAACCAGTATAAAACCTGATCAGCCTGAAAGTAACTCTTAAGTTGTATTTTACTATGCTTATGATGTTCAGACTTATACAAGTATACTCTTGTAAGAATTGCTCATATTCTGCCTTTTATTTTCTATATTTGAATCTTTTACCAGAATAGTTGTCAAAGCCTCTCTCCTAAGCTTGTCAACACTGTGGATTAAATTCCCAGTGAATAATACATTTTAGGAAGCCATAAATAAAATCTACTGATATACTGTGAAATCATTAATTTTGTGGGACACTAATTTTCATTGATTTTGTGGAGGGTTTTATCCATGAATATTAATCCCTTCGAAAACTTTTCTCTTATATAGACCTCACATTTTCTAGAACATAGATCCACAAATAAATGTACCCATGAAATTCTCCTAGGTGCATAATCAACGAAATTTAATGTCAACAAAAATTAATGATTTAACAGTATGCAACTTGCAGTTGATGATTCTCTTGTTCCGACACTGTCTTTCTCCTCTTGCAATAAGTTTGACATCACAATCTTTTAATAATAATTGCAAGACATACCAAAAGTCAGGGATTAAACTATATAAGACTTAGAAAGTAACTTTTGACTCTGTCTTTAGATTTGGTCAGTCAACTTCTGGGCTTGATATGTGGAGGATGGAGTTTGGACCAGAGGCAGGTGACTCACGCTATGTGCCTGAGGTGCTGCTGGTGGGTGGTGTCCATGGAGACGAAGCTGTTGGGTACGAGATGTTGCTGCAGCTGTCTACACATCTGTGTGAGAATTACAAGAAGGACTACATTGTCACTAGTGTAAGACCGGCCTTTGGATTTCACAGATTGAAGTTGAGGCTGTATAGACATTGCTTACTGTATCCGCCACACTCCCTACTTGTTTAACACAATGTTCAATATTTTGTGAAGTCTTTGAGGAATAGAAAATATCTGTTGACAGAAGGTTAAATATTGAAAGGCACATCTCTTGAGTTATGGTCCCTTTATACTAAGGGAATTTGTGCATTTGAAAATTTATATATTGTTTAGTTAAGGTAGTGTAATGGGGCTAAAGAAATTCTATGATTTTAGAAATTATTTTCAGTCAAATTTATACTTTTATCAGTGTTGTGGTATAAATTTCCTTTATTTTGTAATCAATGAAATTTAATGACAAATTGTGTAAGTTAAATACAAAACCTTGCTTGGCTAGAGCATTCACTCTTAACTGAGACGTAGGTTCAATCCCTGTCAATGACTAACCAAGTCATTAAAAATAGTATTTGTACATCTACCTTTTGCCTGGCACTCAGCTTATAAGCTAGTTCCAGGACTGGTTTGCCCAGAGTCAGGATAATGTGACTCTGTGTTGTATCATGCCATGTCGGTCCAGTGTCAGGATAATGTGACACTGTGTTGTATCATGCCATGTCGGTCCAGTGTCAGGATAATGTGACACTGGGTTGTATCATGCCATGTCGGTCCAGTGTCAGGATAATGTGACACTGTGTTGTATCATGCCATGTTGGCCCAGTGTCAGGATAATGTGACACTGTGTTGTATCATGCCATGTTGGCCCAGTGTCAGGATAATGTGACACTGTGTTGTATCATGCCATGTCGGCCCAGTGTCAGGATAATGTGACTCTGTGTTGTATCATGCCATGTCGGTCCAGTGTCAGGAAAATGTGACACTGTGTTGTATCATGCCATGTTGGCCCAGTGTCAGGATAATGTGACACTGTGTTGTATCATGCCATGTTGGCCCAGTGTCAGGATAATGTGACACTGTGTTGTATCATGCCATGTTGGCCCAGTGTCAGGATAATGTGACACTGTGTTGTATCATGCCATGTTGGCCCAGTGTCAGGATAATGTGACACTGTGTTGTATCATGCCATATCGGCCCAGTGTCAGGATAATGTGACACTGTGTTGTATCATGCCATGTTGGCCCAGTGTCAGGATAATGTGACACTGTGTTGTATCATGCCATGTTGGCCCAGTGTCAGGATAATGTGACACTGTGTTGTATCATGCCATGTTGGTCCAGTGTCAGGATAATGTGACACTGTGTTGTATCATGCCATGTTGGCCCAGTGTCAGGATAATGTGACACTGTGTTGTATCATGCCATGTCATGGCCCAGTGTCAGGATAATGTGACTCTGTGTTGTATCATGCCATGTCAGCCCAGTGTCAGGATAATGTGACTCTGTGTTGTATCATGCCATGTTGGCCCAGTGTCAGGATAATGTGACTCTGTGTTGTATCATGCCACGTCGGCCCAGTGTCAGGATAATGTGACTCTGTGTTGTATCATGCCACATTGGCCCAGTGTCAGGATAATGTGACTCTGTGTTGTATCATGCCATGTTGGCCCAGTGTCAGGATAATGTGACTCTGTGTTGTATCATGCCATGTTGGCCCAGTGTCAGGATAATGTGACTCTGTGTTGTATCATGCCATATCGGCCCAGTGTCAGGATAATGTGAATCTGTGTTGTATCATGCCACATCGGCCTGGTATCAGGATAATGTGACTCTGTGTTGTATCATGCCACATCGGCCTAGTATCAGGAAAATGTGACTCTGTGTTGTACCATGCCACATTGGCCCAGTGTCAGGATAATGTGACTCATATCTCATTATAATAAATTATACGCCGTCCATTGTTTATCAAAACAATGTCGGTGTGAAAATTGCCATTCCACTACAATATATCGCTATTTGAAATTAAGCTGAGGTGTACTTATTATGATGTATTGATATGAGGAGCCTTGTTAATGTTTAAATGAAACAAATTACCAGGTAACGCTGATCTAATTATCATTTATTGTTTACTTCCGGTGAAAAAGATTAGCCATTTTCCGGGACTTTTTAATCCATGGTAAAATTATGCACGCTAGCATAATAATCAAAAATACCATTATTAAGGTTTATGCAGTGGATTTTAGACAATGTTTGTGTATTTTATTGAGTATCTGCTTGGTATTGAATGTCCATACCAATTAAATGCTGATTACTGTGGTTGGATAATTATACCTACAAACCTGCATTGTAGCTGATCTTTAACACTCTATTGCGTAATCATCAACTGCCCCCAAACATAATAGCTTACCACCTGGGGTGTTTAATTGTTATCACTTCCATGTGTCAGTGCACTAGCATGTTAAATACTGACCGCAAAACTGTTTTAAATACATATTGATATAGAAGGAGATAGATTAGTTTCGCGGTAAGCCTATGCAAATGACACAATATATTTTTGGGGTCCATAGATCAACCGCGATATATTGGTCAACGAGAAATAGCAGTCCGCGATATAGCCGCGTTGTACTGTAGTGAAGCAGTATTGTCTTGTCTTATGTAAAAAAAAGTCTCAAAATACCAGAAATATATGTACTGTTGATAAGATGTTAAACCCAAGCAAGCATGCAAGACCTTGTGTAAATTTTGATGTATTTTTCTCCAGATTCTGGACTCTGTTCGTGTCCATATCATCCCTTCCCTCAATCCGGACGGTCTGGTCCGAGCCACGGCTGGAAACTGTAATGGAGGGACCGGCTTCAAGAACAGCAACAACATCGACCTGGATGAGACCTTTCATTGTGAGTAAATTCTTTGGTGAAGGATTTGTTTCAAGGTTGAAACTCTCTATTGTCCTAGTCAAAGTAATTATGTGCTATCAGTTTGTTTTCAAAATCTTAGAAACTTTAAACATCTTGATGAATGCTTTTCCTTTTTTTACTTTCAATGAACCTTGCCATACATAACCAAACAGTTGCTTTGAGGCAAAAAAATGTACCATATGTGGTTCTATTGCTATAATATCATACTGTAACATCACAAAATTGGTCAAATCCTATTACAAAAAGTTCAATATCTTGCTTATAATTTTGAGTCAGGTCAGTGTAGAAGGTACAGTAGTCACCTTCAGTGACAGCTCTGATTATCCTTTTACCTCATGAATATTTATTTACACATTTATGACTTGTTGAATATTAATTTATTGAACTGTAAATGGTATATGAAACAACAGATTTTTGGACAGGTTTTTCACTCAGGTTGACCTTTTTTGTGTCACCTGCTGTAAGCAGAGGTGACACAGGGATCACTTTTCCGTTGTTTGGTTGTCTGTCACATGAGTTCCATAGAACAATCTTGTTTAATCTGATATAACTTCTATGCCATTCATTGGAATGCTTCAATATTTGGACAGTTGCCTAAGTGAATGGACCTTGCATTATGCAGTTGACCTTGTGACCTTGACCTTTGACTTTCTTTTGATGAAAAAAGCAGTGTCTGAACAGGTTTAGCTTTTGGTTAATCTGCTTTAACTTCTTTGTGCTTCATTGTATTTCTTCAATTTTTGGACAGTTGCTTAAATTGATGGACTTCTTCATTATGCAGTTGACCTTGACTTTTGACCTACTTTTGATGAAAAAAAGCTCTAAAAAAACTTGTCCATAATACCATCAGGTCTTGTTCTTTGCCTTGTACACTTTAAAATCTGAGCCACAGTATTGTATGAGCAAACAGAGGAGACCCTGGTGGGTGTCGTCGGCCTCCACTCAGGTTGATCTTTTTTTTTAATTTGCTAAAACATTTATGTCCTTCACTGGATTGCTTCAATATTTGGACAGTTGCTTAATTGGATGGACCTTTACATAATGCAGATGACCTTGTGACCTTGATCTTTGACCTACTTTTGATGAAAAAAGTGGTGTCTGGACAGGTTTACCTTTTGGTTAATCTACTATAACTTCTATGTGCTTCACTGGATTGCCTAAATATTTGGACAGTTGCTTGAGCAAAAAAGTCCAAAATAGCATCAGGTTTTGTTTAAATTAGAAATGTTGTCATTCTGCTATAATCAATATCCAAAGAGGCACTATATTAAGTGCAAAGTACAAAATGGGTGAAACCAATAGTGACTCTAGTTTTTCATTAGACTTGTCCCATGTTTCAGTGCCAGACATGAATGTGACCAGCCAGCAGGAGAAGGAGACCCAGTCTATGATGCAGTGGCTGCAGATGACATTTAATCCCTCCATCACCGTGGTGATGAGGAGCGGTGACATGATGGTCCTGTACCCTCATCAGTCTCACACAGGTGACTTACTGATCAGTTATCCTCATGTTTTCATGTAGGAAGGAACATTTTAAATGCACAATACAGTTAAACCTTTGTAAACAGCCACATGTACGAAACAAACAGCCCTGCTCGTGGCAGTCTGCTTTAATATTTTGGGAAATATATTTTATTATATAAAAAAAAATTGCATGTGGGATGCTAATGAAATGATATTCTATGCAGATTTTGAGTTCTGTAGAGTGATTTTTGCTTTGTAATCAGGTTATTGTGAGTTCATTCCGTCTTTTTTGCAATCTGCATATAAGGGTAGTTCCAGGATTGGTTGGCCACATCTAAAAATATCATGACTGGATGTGGTATCATGCTGTATGTGTTGCTATTTCACAGGCAGCACTATATCTATCTGGTGTACAGGACAGAGTCCTGATATGACAGAATGAAGGTAGAAGGATTCAGAGGCAGATTGCAGCTTTCATCTCCACATTCAGTGAGGCAGCACTTAATAAGTTGCAGGTGGACAAAGGGCTCAGGTGACTGAAATGCAGTTAGATGTTTAAACAAACAACCATCCAAAAAGCTTTATAATTTCAGCACCCCTGGGTCATGTTGATCGACAGTCGCTTGTAAACCTGGGTCTGGTCTACACGGACAACCACCCTGTGATGAACGAGAAACAGTTCCGCTGTAACTCCTCCAAAGGTAGGTCAGCTAGTTCTGTTTTGAGCTCCTGTTATATGAGTTTTTAGCTCACCTGAGCATAGCTCAGGGTGAGCTTTTGGGATACTTGATTGTCCGTCGTCCGTCGTCAGTCGTCCGTCGTCCGTCAACAATTTGATGTTTACACACTAGAGGCCACAATTTTGATCCAATCTTCCTCAAACTTGGTCAGAATGTTTGTCTTGATGATATCTTGAACCATTTCGAAAATGGGTCAGGTTGGATCAAAAAGTAGGTCAGTAGGTCAAATCTTAGAAAAATCTTGTCGTCCGTCAACAATTTTGATGTTTACACACTAGAGGCCACAATTTTGATCCAATCTTCCTCAAACTTGGTCAGAATGTTTGTCTTGATGATATCTTGAACCAGTTTGAAAATGGGTGGGGCTGGATAGAAATGTAGGTCAGTAGGTCAAATCTTAGAAAAATCTTGTTTATACTCTGAGGGCAACATTTTTGGTCCAGTCATCCTCAAACTTTGGCAGAATGTTTGTCATGATGATATCTTTTGTGGATGGGGTCAGAAAATTCCTGAACATTGTTTCACCTCATCATCTTAATTCTAAAGCAATCTGTTTTGTATAGGCAATGAATGATACTATTCTCAGGTGAGCGATCTAGGGCCATCTTGGCCCTCTTGTTTAAGTCATACTGCTACTGTAATGATATTATACCAACATGGGATGGGGGTATTTATCACCAAAAGTGACAGTTCTAGTTGTTTAATGCTTAAATATACTTTAATTAAGCAACATTGTCTGTGTACACTTTTGATCTAAAGATTTTTGACTTGAACCTAATTTTGGAAAGACTATGCTTTTCCTATACTGTAAAATCATTAATTTTCTTTCACATTTAAATTCCTGGAATGTGCAATAAATTCAATTTTGTTGGTTCATATATTCATATTCCAGAATACATAACGCCTGCTAAGTAAACAGTTTTCATGGGGATAAATAAAAGAAACAGTTTTCAAACAAAACAGTATGAATTACTGCTTCACAAAGTGAAATGAACCTATGTAGGAATCAGGCACATTTGATCCTGTTTTTCCATGGTACATCACTTTTTAGCATGACTATTCGAAGAATAGGAGGAATTATTGGAGTCACCTCGGTGTTGGCGTCCACGTTGGCATTGGCATCCACATCCCAAGATATGTTAAGGTTTTGTTTAACATTGCCATTATCTCCACTATTACTCAGTGGATGTCCCCCCAACTTTTATCATCATCAGACCAACCTGTGGAAACAGGAAGAGTAAATCTTCCTATTTTTTATGCATATTTATGACCCTTTTAGGACATAGCAAAAATGTTAAACTTTGCCATTATCAGTTTAAATCAATAGGTGTCTCTCAGATTTCACAAATGCCTTGAACATCATCAAACCAACTAGTAGAAACAGGAACAGTAACTCTTTCAAATATTTTTTTCATATTTATGGCCCTTTTTGGACTTAGATAAAATATAAACTTATGTTTAACATTGCCATTATCTCCAGTTTACTCACTGGATGTCTCTCAAACTTCACACATGCCTTGATCATCATCAGACTAATTAGTAGAAACAGAGATAGTAACACCTCCAAATATTTTTGCATATCTATTGGCCTTTTTGGACTGAGAAAAAATGTTAAACTTATGTTTAACTTTGCAATTATCTCCCCATTTACTCATTGGATGTCTCCAATTTCTTCACACATGGCTTGATCATCATCAAACTAACTAGTAGAAACAAGGACAGTAACTCTTCCAAATATTTTTGCATGTTCATGGCCCCTTTGGACTTAGAAAAAATGTTAAAATTTTTGCTTAACATTGCTATTACCTACAATTTCTTTCAATGGTTGTCCCTCATAGTTCATGAAATTTCATAACCTTTGTTGGGTGTCAGGCTCTGTCATGAATTTTATAATAGTTAGCTCCCTTTTTTTAGAATCTCAGTTAAGGTTTTCACACCACCTCATTTTTTATGCCCCCCTTCGAAGAAGAGGGGGTATATTGCTTTGCTCATGTCGGTCGGTCGGTAGGTCCGTAGGTCAGTCGGTCCGTCGGTCTGTCGGTAGACCAGACCTTGTCCGAGTGATAACTTAAGTTCTATTTGACCTTTAAGTCTCAAACTACATGTGGTTGTTGCTCATGATTAGTAGATGACCCCTATTGATTTTGGTGTCATTACCTCAAAGGTCAAGGTCACATGTTGTGTATGTATAATACCAGACCTTGTCCGAGTGATAACTTAAGTTCTATTTGACCTTTAAGCTTTCATGTGGTTGTTGCTCATGATTAGTAGATGACCCCTATTGATTTTGGTGTCATTACCTCAAAGGTCAAGGTCACAAGGTCACATGTTGTGTATGTATAATACCAGACATTGTCCGAGTGATAACTTAAGTTCTATTTGACCTTTAAGTCTAAAACTTCATGTGGTTGTTGCTCATGATTAGTAGATGACCCCTATTGATTTTGGTGTCATTACCTCAAAGGTCAAGGTCACAAGGTCACATGTTGTGTATGTTTAATACCAGACCTTGTCAGATAATAACTTGAAGTTCTATTTGACCTTTAAGTCTCAAACTTCATCTGGTTGTTGCTTATGATTAGTAGATGACCCCTATTGTTTTTGGAGTCACTTGGTCAAAGGTCAAGGTCAAAGTGACCTTCATTTACTGGGCTTGATTTTGAAAATTGTGACAAAGCTGTTTCCAATCAATAACTTGAGAACGCCTGGGCCTAGGAACTTCAAACTTAGTATGAAGATTATGCATGACCAGTAAATGACCCCTTTTGATTTAGGGGTAACTAGGTCAAAGGTCAAGGTCACTGTGACATTGAATGCCGAGATAGATTCTGATCAAAATGGGTTCTGGTCAAATCTTTTTCACCAGATTTTTTTTCAGCATTTTCACCTTTACTGGATGCAATATACAAGGTAAAACTCAAATGAGTTAGCAGTGTTAATAATTATCAGTAGTAAACCTTCACCAAGATAAGTTCTGAACTTTGTAACATATCCACATTATAAAGCCAAACATCATACATATAATATAGCCATATAAATATTATGGCATATGAGGGGGGCATATATGTTTTACAAACATTTCTTGTTCATTTAACCATTTGAGGTATTGCTTTGAAACTTTGAATACCTGTTCATGACCATCACCCCTACATGTACATGGCAAGAGTACATAAATGTTTTTTTGGATTTTGACATAATTATTCCCCTTTTCTGACCCGATTAATCTTTTTGTATTTACTCACTTCTTCACTGAACTCTTTGAGAAACTGCTTGAAAACTTTGAGCACATGTTTATATTTCTTGTGTATATTTTGTTAATACAGAGATTCTCATTTTGCCTTTAATTGCAATATTGTTTTATTGACAAAGCATTCGAATAGTCATGCATGCTGTCTTACGGACAGCTCTTGTTACAAAATGTTCACTATCTTTCCCTGTTGTTTTAGTCAGAGCTGTGTAGTTGGGATATTCCATCACATTCAGTGATAGCTCTTGTTGTACTAGTGATAACTCTTGTTGTTGTACTCTTCATACTGTACTCTCTAGGAACCCAGACAATGAGGATTGAGGAGGGAATTATGGAAGCATCAAATTACCATGTACACTCTGGCAGTTTGATGGTAGGTATTCCTGTGACCTGCTTCAGGTTCCACCAATAAAACTATTGCTCCGAGTAATACTATAATTCTTAGTTAAGGTAGAAACACATTCACCTTTACTGTTTTCCAAATACATGTATTCAAGATTGTGACTTAGTTGACATAAGTTACTAACTTAGACTTTTCTAATAACAAAACACATTTGAATACAATTATTAAATACTCCAACTCATCCTTAATCAATACTGAAGTCATCATGATGTCCAGTAATATAAACTTTATTTTATTTGTAACAAAAATGGCTTCCATCGTATTTTCTCAGAATGTGAGATCATTTTATTATAATAATGTACAAGTAGAAGATCAAAAAGAACAAAAGCAGTAAACTGGTATTGTTTATTATGGTTTGGTATATACTTTACTGCATATTATTGTATTTCTGACTGTCAGTATTCCTGCCACAAGATAACGTTTTTCCGTAGTCTGGCGGAGATCGTATACATGAAAATGTCAATGATTTGATGGGGAGAAAAAATATGAAAACCTGTAAATCATCATATAAGGCGCACCCACGCCATAAAACTGAATTATCTGGAAAAAAGGTGCGCCTAATCTGACAGTGTATATGGTACATGTACATTTATCTTCAAAAAACATATGAAATAAATTAAATTTCTTGTAAGGTTATACATGTATTATCTTTCACTTGTGATCTTATGAAATACACAATATCACTTGTAGCTTAACCACTCTTGAAATAAACCCTCCCATTGTCCAAGTGGTTAGAGCAACTGCCTCAGGAACAGAAGTCATGGGTTCAATCCCTCGCAGTGACATACACATGTACCAAAGTCTTAAAAATCTGCTACTGGTATAGCTCCCTTGCTTATAAAGGTAGATCAAGGACTGGTTGGCCCAGCTGTCAGGATATTGTGACTGGGTGTGAAACCATGCCACATATCTACGGTATGATATTACAGTGTGGCAGCACTATATTTGTCTCAAGTAGTTTCCAAATGACTGAAATACTGTCAGTGGGACAAACAACAAACTCTTGAAAAAATAACCATTCTTTGAGTTATAACAATGTCAGCTCTATAAATTGTATTTATTCTGACAGTTTATTTGCTGAAATCCAAGTTGCAAAATTTCTTGTGTACTTGCAGGATTTTGTGTACGAGACGCTCCACAGTACCGTCATCTCGGTCTACATGAGCTGCTGCAAGTTTCCACCTGAACCGCAACTGCTGGACCTCTGGCACCTGAACAGGAAGTCCCTCCTATCCCTCCTGCAGCAGGTACTTCTTACTGGAGGATTGTGGGATATACTTGAATCATGCATGTCATCAACTCCAGGCAACAAGTTTCTTTCCCTACAGTGGCTTCCATTATGAAATTCATGTGCTTGTGTTCAAATAATGGAAAGGTCAAAATGACTTGATAAAATCCATTTCTTTTTTTTTTTGTGTGTGAATATTTTGCTTTTTTTTAACAGTAATGTATTTTCTAAGAATGGGTTTTGATAAAGTTCAAGGGAATAGAGATTAAAGTACATTTTTCTTATGTGTCTGTTATTTGACCCTATTTTCATTATGGTAGAGATATTCTCTTATTTATAAAGGGAGATCACTGCATAAGAGTATGACATATTGAATCATATGTCATCCTGTTCCACACAAGAACAGCTCTTTATAGTCACTTAAGAAAGCATGGGATGGTATTTGAGATAAATGGAATTAATGTCAAGATCACTGTTGCTAAGAATAGAAAACTGAAAAATAGAATCATATATGTCATATGATATCCTGTTATTGTTTTAAGTTCAGGTAATGATATTTAGGTTTAGCTTGGAACAGTTATTAAAATTCACAGAAGGTAGCATGGTATTTGAGATAGGTTAGAGTGAAGGTCAGGGTCACTGTTACTAAAATTAGAAAACTGAAATGGATAGCTATATGGGGGTTTATCATGTGAACTGGGATAAAATGTAGAAGGGATCTCCTTCATTTGTTCTGCAGCTTATATAGTGTATATTTTCTATATTGTCAATTTTTCAGTCCACACATTGCACTTATAATGGAAAGTGAGGTTCTTTACACCATTGTTTGTTACTTTCGCAGGCTCGGCGGGGTATCAAGGGAGTGGTGCTAAGTGTTCAGCGAGAGTTTATGTCGGAGGCCACGCTGCATATCCAGGGGTCGCAACATCTCTACCCAGCAGATGCGGGGGGCCGCTTCTGGATCTACCTCGCCCCAGGGAAATATAATGTGACCATCACTTGCCATGGTTACCAGCCACATCAAAAGGTAATGTGTTTTTTTAGTTGTTGGAGGTGTAGAGCCACATATCTGGCAGAAAACTACAGATAGGGCAAAGAAAAATTTGAGCTGTACTGTTTGATAAAGCATATTCAAGCATAATTAGAAAGTCCATTGTTCTGTTCTGTTTAATAATTTATATTTGAAAATAATTAGATGACCTTTTTGCCTATACTGTTCCAACATAAATAAATGAACTTTTGACTTGTCTTGTTCCAAAATAATTAGATGACCTTTTGACATATGCTCTTCAGTTTGTGGAGGTATTGAGGGATCAGGAAAGCACGGAGCTGATTGTGTACCTGGAGAGAGAGAAGGAGCCGCAAAATCTCACCTCAGTCCTGCTGGTGATCGGAATAGGTAGGCTTGATATATATACACTCCTCCCTCTCTTCTACCCTTCTATCAGTCTCCTTGTACAGTAGAATCGTTAATTTTTGCAGGGGACTTATTTCAGTGGAGTTCATGGAGAATTATATCTACAAATATTAATCCTCTTGAAAACTGTTTATGCAATAGACCTCACATTTTGTAGAACATGATCCACAAATATATGTACCAACGAAATTGACTTTAACTTAGATTCCACGAAATTTCATGCCATTGAAAATAAATGATTTTACAGTAACCTACAAAATAAGTCTGCTGAATAAATATGAGCTACACTTGAATTATACATGCCCTAGTATCTTATTAGCCTGTAAGTCTATTTGAATACATCTGAAGATATTGGAAGGGTTTATTAAAATTTCCAGGAAATAAATGAATTTGTAAAATTTTACCAAAGGTAAATTCTTTGGTGTAGTGTGAAATGTACAGTAAAATCTCACACAAAAACCAACTCATTTTAAGGGCTCTTTTTCTTGTAACTGCTATTTAATTTTACTTAATTTTTATGCCCCGCCAACTCTTTTGGGGGGCATATAGATTTTCGGTCCTTGCGTCCGTCTGTCCGTGAAACTAGGTACACATGTACATCATGATATTATCTATATAATAATTTGCAAATTTAAAGCTGTGACCATTATTTCACAGTTGGATGAACATTAAAACCTAGTTGTTCTGCCTCAGGTTTACCTTTGCCTTTAAGATTTTTTTCTTTGGAGATGACTTCACATGTTAATGACCCCTCACCGCTGTGGGTTCGAATCCCGGTAGGGACTTCGGATTTTTCATGTGAGGAAGCCTTCCAGCTGGCTTGTGGTAGGTCGGTGGTTCTACCCGGGTACCTCTGTGTACTCGGGTTCTTCCTCCACCTGTAATTAGCTGGATGTCGCTATATGATTGAAATACTATCGCAGCAACGGTAAACCCAAATACAACAACAACAACATATTAATGAATACATGTACATCATGATATGATCTATTTAATATTTATACAAATTAATAGCAGAGACCATTATTTCATGGTTGGATGAATATTATCATTATGTTTCTAGGTACACATTTACATTATGATATAATTTTTTATATTTATGCAAATTTGTGGCTGTGACCTATATTTCATGGTTGGATGAACATGGAAATGTTTTCTGCCTAGGTTTACCTTTCTTTATTTTTTTTTATGAAGATGACTTCACATTTTGATGAAACTAAGAACACATGTACATCATGATATGATCTATTTAATATTTATGCAGATTTATGGCTGTAACCTACATTTCATGGTTGGATGAACATGGTAAAATGATTCTTCTGCCTTAGGTTTACCTTTCTGTTTCAGCTTTTTTTTCTATGAAGATGATTTCACATCTTGATGAAACTATATTCACATTTTATACATCATGATAAAAACTTTTTAATATTTATGCAAATTAATAGCTGTGACCCATATTTCAGTTTGGTGAACTTGGTATATTTGGTTGTCTTGCATTTGTATTTAAGTTTTTTTTCTATGAAGATGACTTTACATCTTCATGAAACCTGACATTCATGTACATCATGACATGGATTATTTACCAGTAGTATTTATTTGATGTTATGGCTGACTTTGTAAAATTGGTTATTCTGCCCCAGGTTTACCTCTGTGTTAAAGCTTCTTTTTCTCTAAAGGTTACTTCACATCATCATGAAACTTTGTACAAATGTACATCTTGATATAATTTTTTTAAAAATACAAGCAAATATTTAGCTCTGACCTTATTATTGTGTCATTGTGGCATTAGTGTCTTACAGACACATTTCTTTGTTCTATCACTGCTTCACAAAGTGAAGTGGGGCCATATAAGAATCACACACATTGTACCATTTTATTGCATCCTCTTGTGTCATAACATATATATTGTAACCTAATTTACAAAACTTCTCAAACTGTCCAGTCTTGGCCCTGTGTTCTCAAAAATACTTAAGTACGATCTCACGCTCAAATTTGAGTATCATACTCAAATCCCTATTGAAAGAAATGGGCATAGTTTGAGTTGGAGTATGAAAATCATATTTACAAACCATTTTATTTTTCGAGAACACGGGGCAAGATGGTATAGAGATGTTCATCATCGATACAATCCAAATAGCTGTCTTAATGAATTACAGGAATCATCGTGCTCGTATTCGTGTTTGTCGTGACGGCAGTGTTGTGCCTCAGGAACAGAAAGAATGTGCCTTATTCCAACGTTGGGTTCCGTCGTCTGGATGTCGGTGAATCAGAATCAGAGGATGAATTATTTGGCGATCTTGGCCGTAAAGGAAACAAAGGGTTTCAAGGGAAAAAAATCTGCTCAAGAATACCATGACGACTATTCTGACTCTGAAGATGATAGCTATCGGCTGTTTGACAGTCGAACAGCAAAAACGTAACAAACATTCCACACTGCTGTTATAAGATCTGTGATTGATAAATGTTGATTTTTTTTTGTGTTATATTTGTTAAATGGGAAATAATAATCATTTTAATATGTAAACATGTCTATGCAGTAATGTTCCTCTTTGAATTTCACATGTGGTATTGGTCTGATGTCCTAGAGTTTTTGTACGAGTTCTTAACAGATATAAAATTTCTATAAAAAAAGTCCTTTATATAGTTTAGCCAGTCAGCGGAATTAGAGAAAGTGGCTGCTTACCACAGGTGGCTGCTTCGAGGTCCAGATTTGATACCCTGCCTCACAGGAGTGGTGGCCATGTAGGAGTCACATTTGTCACGTTTCATCCAACCTCTTATTACATGAAGACAAATTGGGATGTGGGGGTTTTAATCACATTTAGTGATAGTTTTTTTCAAAGAGTCTAAAGCTTGCTATTCAAAATAGCTAAGTGTAGAAGTCTGATAAATTTGACACATTGTAGTATTCATTTAATGAACATTTTTTGAATGCAACTTGTCTTTTTCTTATTCGTTGGTCAAGGTCCTATTGATATCTTGTTCACATTGATGTTAATTCTTTGAAAGTTCAAAAAAAAAAAGAAAGATGTGCAGTGATTATTTTTATTTTGAAAGGAGTGCCTATTTAGTCTGATGTTAAGAGGAGCTTTGATTTTATACTCCAATTCTGATCAGCTGAAAGTATGTGTATGTAAAAAAGTTGAGAATGAATTTTTCAATGAAATGCAAAATGCTGAAGGTAAAAAAGCAGTGCAGAGTAACAAAAAATGGAATACTTTGTAAAAGGATGAGCCCCAGTTACTAGCTTCATGTTGTCATCGTCTGAATTTGTTGTTAACAACATTTGATCAGCCTCACACCCTGGCAGGTGTTAAAGGGATCATCTTTGTTAACCTTCACTTCATGTAGACTCATTTTGAGGCATTGGCAAACAATGCAGACCCAGATCATACAGCTCCTTGAATGATCTTGGCTCTGCTCTGTATGCCAGTACATGAATGCAAAACATGTTTATATGAGGTAAAGGCTTAAACCAACACTAAAGTTTACCATGCTTGACTTTTTTTCCCTTCAGTATATTTAGGATAAAGGAATAAATCGGTGTGTGTAAGATTTGCTATATGTAATGAAATTCCTTTTTTCATGTTTTTTTTTTTTTTTTTTTTTTAATTGTAAAAGGTGGTAAAGGGACTTTATTTAATTTATATGTAAACTGCAAACTAATTTGAGTTTGTGGAACCTTTTTTTCCCAAAGCTAGCATATTCTTGCATATAAAAGTTGTGCTTATAGCATTTGATGGACTTGAATATGTCAGCAGTTTATGGGCTGGATACAATTTAATGTCAGTTTAAGGTTGCTGATTCATACCAGTTTCAAAAAATGCACAAAACTTGTGATTAACAGTATTTTCTTGTGTCTACTCTTTTCTCAGCATAGTATATGTTATCATAACAGATATACTTCGGAGTTTTAATGATATATTAACTTCTCGATATACTTTTTATAAACAAAATTATAACGTATAATGTAATTATAATGTATCCTTCTTTCATATGGTATTTATCAGTATTTATTTTAATTGTATCACTTCATTGGCAACACATGTAATACACTGTTAAAAGAGACCCTATTTTCTGTGATTAAAACAGGTGTTTTTACTTATGCATAATCAGGGCATTTAGCTTTGTAGAAGATATGATCTACACATAACACTGAATGGATTTTTTTTTTTAAGTCAGAAGATTTATATTGATGTAAAAAATGCATTTATTTTATTGTTATTTTAACTTGACTATTTGAGTTTACAGTCGCTTCTTCGACAGTATTTCAGTCATATAGCGACTTCCAGCTATTTATTTTAGTTATTTTAAACTTAAAATAACTCAGAAGAAATATGGTAATATTTTAATCTACCTTAATTTCATCTGTTTCAGGCTGATTTTTTTTCACCAAAAATATATGCAATGACTTTAAAAATGCCTCTCTTAGGAAATATGTTGAACAATTTATTTTATTGGTTTCAAACAATTTCATATCATTTAGGAGTATAATAAGGCATTTTTCATCACCCAATTGGTGCATGTTTTATGATTTAATTTGACATTATATCGAAAATATAAATTTAAAGGAGGGCTCAACCCGTGAAAAAACAAAATGAAGTGAATATTTAAGTTTGATGCAAGACTAATTTATAAAGTCCTTGAGTATATAACTTTGCAGTAGTTCTGTTGCTGGTATACCAATTTGTACTGATTTAGGTCAACAGCAACTACTTTATGTACATAAAAAGATGTTTCATTTACTATAAACATGCCACTTCCCAAAACACAGGTGAAAAAGCTGACTTTATTCTGATTTTTAGAAGAGGATATTTAAAAGTTTTGATCAAGTTTATATAATTTAAAATCATGTGGTGTAAAAATTTACAAGAGTTTCAAACCCTTTTTCATTTGCATGTTTAACAAAGTCTTTATATTGAATGAAATCAGGGGCCTCTGTGGCCAAGAGGGTTAAGTTGCTGACCTATTTTACACTCACTCTGCGCTTCACCGCATGGGTTCGAGTCCCGCCAGGGTAAATTGGAATTTCATGTGAGGAAGCCTTCCAGCTGGCTTGCGATAGGTTGGTGGTTCTACCCAGGATGCCTCAGAGCAATTAGGGTCTTCCTCCACTTGTAATTAGCTGGACGTTACTATGTGACTGTAATACTGTTGCAGCGACTGTAAGCTCAATCAGTAAATAAATAGAATGAAATCATGAACTTGCCACCGCCCGTGCCATATAGCAATGCATGTGTATACTATATACTGAAACTTACTGCTTCACTTTGTGACTTTTTTTCTAAAGAATTATGACATCATTGTATGAATTTTTTCTGTGTGCCTGTTTTGTTTTACATAATGTCAGTATCTTTAGAAGTCTTTGAGAGGTACCAATGTATCTTTGGAAACATATCCATTGGCAGAAGGTCCATCATTTTATTTTTGTCATTTATTGATGTATTTTTTATAAACCAATTTTGTCTTGTGCAAATCTACAAAAAAATGTATGTCTCATATGTTCTTTCTTATAGCATATACAGTGAAGTTTTCCTTTTTGGAACATGTTTATTAATCTCCCTCATTATTTCACAAATGTGCTGAATGAATTAAAAGGAAAATAGCAGAAAGATAATTTTCACTAACAAAACACACACCACACACTTCAAATAACTAGAAAGAGAGAGAGTTTTAGAATGCTTTAATAAGTAAATGTTTGAAATTATTCTTAAACTGACATATTGCCAGATTTATACAACTTATGTTATATTTTTTACCTAGATATATAGATGCATGAATATTGTCTTCAAGTTTTGGAAAGTGAAGGATCAGAATGTGAAATCTATGTTTTGTTTTCTTTGTATTTGTATATAATGTGCATTTCTTCTCTGTACTTTGATTTCATGATATATTATCTAAATTATATCAAAATGTATTCATTCACACAAAGATGATTTTCCTATATTTTATGGGACACCTATGATAACATGCTCCATTATAGTGCCAGTGTAAATGCAGCGCAGTCAAACAAAGGACCCCAAATTTTTTTTAGCTGACCTGAGCACAACATACTCATGGTGTGCTATTGGCATAAGCCTGATAACCTGATAGCCCTCTAGCATATTTGCTAAAATAAAGTCGATCCATTTAATGGTGAGATTCCCAGAGCTAGGCTGGTTTCTTTATATGTATTCTACTGGTATGTAGAATATTTTCAAGCCCTCTACAATTATTTTAAGACGAAGATGGTTCGTTGAGACACCAGGGGTATGGGGCTTTTTGTCTTGTGTAGAAACTTCAGAACTATTCTCAGAAATCCATGTTTATTGGCCAAAATAGTTTCCTCATACTTCATAACAAAGGTAGATATATCAGGAGTGATGCCTTTAAAATTGGGCTTCCAGGTGGTGGGGCTTGTCAGATGAGAACTTGAACCTGGCTACAGTGATCACAAGGCCAAACACTACATAATCTACCGATATATTAATCGTACCCCAGGTTAATAGAAGTGGGGACAATATAGGAAGAACTTTCCTTCTGTCTCATCCTACACTCGCATTACTTGATGACCAGGAATGTGGGGGTAGTAGTCACCTTTAGTGATACGTCTAGTTTTATTTATTCTGATGGTACTTAACCCTTTCCCTCATAGAGGAAACCATGAAAAGACCTATTCGAACAACATAAAACCAGATCAGCCTGCTCCTCAGTGGTCTGGAAATGAGGACTTTAAAATTAAATTTGGTAAGGTTTAAGTGTGGTTTTCTGCAAATCAGGCTTTATGTGGTACCTACTGAGTGCGTCAAAATGAGTCTATATGTGGGAAAGGGTTAAGTCACTGATCTATTGCCTTCTTGCCGTATAATTAAAATTGTGATCCGGTATCTAGGTTTAGACCCAAAATACAGCATTATAATGGAGCAACAGTGAATTGTGTGTACCAGTTTGTTTCTGATTCAGTGTTGAAAAAGGATGTCACTAGTTCCTTATAGATTTAATGGTTCTGTTCTGTACATAGATGTACCCATTTCCTTGCTCCACCAGCCTCTATTATTGATGTTCATTACTTGCTCAGTGGTTATGGTTTAAAATGATGCAGTGCATCCAGCTATTTTTGTAGATTTATGTCATCATTTCTCATTATGGTAGGTATAGTGAGATTAAATGTTGTAGTTTGATATCTAGATTGGAGATGGGATGTATAGAGTTTTTTTATTATTTGAAAATTTTGTTATTTTTTTATGATGCTTATTTAACATTGTTATTGTGGTCTGAAGATTGACAGAGATGTGGTACACCTCCCCATGTTTATGTATAGGCACTAATACATTAAGAACACTCATTTCTGTATGACAGAATGTTTCAGGGTGTAGCTAGCAGTATGCACATACGTAACTTTAATTTGGAATTTTTTACCAGGTAGTATCCAGTCAGATTAAAATGACAAGAAAAAATACACATTTAATCGAACATTAATTCATTTAAGTGCATAGCATCAACAGTCTCTTAGCTACGCCCTATTTTACATACTCTTTTAAATTCAATACATTCTTATATAGAATATTTCTTGAAAAGCATCAGGGGAATGGTTATTGTGCCAGTCAGTTAACCCTTTCCCTCATAGAGGACACCATGAAAAGACCTATGCGAACAGCATAAAACCAGATCAGCCTGCGAGTAACTCGCAGGCTGATCAGGTTTTATGCTGTTCGCTGCTCCACAGTGGTCTGGAAATGAGGACTTTGTAATTAAATTTGGTAAGGTTTAACTGTGGTTTTCTGCAGATCAGGCTTTATGTGGTACCTATTGAGTGCATCAAAATGAGTCTATATGAGGGAAAGGGTTAATTGCTTTTCCATGTTTATAGTTGTTGCATACATGAATTCATCACATTGTTCACAGTTTGTAAATAGACAACTTCACAGAGATGAAATCCTGTTGGGACCTTTATACATTGATATACTACGGTATACCTGTACTTCACAGAGGTGGGGACTGTATAGGAGTCATGCTTGTCCTGTCACATCCTGTCACATCCCATCACATCCTGTCACATCCTGTCACATCCCGTCCTACAATCACATCACATGAAGACAAGATGGGATACACATTGATAACTCTGTAGGACATTTTCAGGTTTCAAGATATATCAGTACTGCTGCCAACATGGTCATTTGGCTCAGTAATATGAATATATATTCATGTCCTTGCCTCTTTGTGGCCAGAGCTTTTTAGTTAAACCCTTGTCATTCATTCCAAACTACAAGTTTTCCTGACTCTTTTTTTTATGCTTCGATTTGTTATCTAGGCATAGAAGATTGAGTTGTATTTCACTGAAACATGGTATATGAATAGATTTCAATATGGAGATAATGCAAGTTACTTTGGTTTTTTCCTTCATCAAAATTCTGTTTTATGTTAACTGAAATAGTAAAAGTATGGCTTTATCAGATTTATCCTTTGGTTACTGTAATAGTAGATGATACTAAATTCATGAATGTAATTCTCAAATTTGATCTTTTATTTTTAGGACAACATTGGTAGGGGATTTTTATGTTACAAGCGAGTAACACCAGTGACTTGTTAAATCTATGAAGGTGATCCATTGGAGAAATCTCAGGAATATCTTTATGGATAAGCTTAGAATTCTTTTGATATTAGTATTTAGAAGAAATTTATTTCAATTATTATTTTCATTGACCCACCCATTAAAAGCTTGGCTTTTCATATATGTTACTCAACCCCTCCAATTTGACAGTCTTATTTTACATGTTTATTGACTGTTAAAATATTAATTATGATATTCTAAATATCTTCTCATGTATCTCTCCGCTTTGAAAAAAAAGTAAAAAAAGGAAAATCAGTTTAATCTTTGTATGAAAAACTGAACTTTAGAATAGCTGGAAATTTTCAAAGAAATTAATTTTGTTTACAATTACTAAAATGAACTCAAAAAAAAAAGATTAAAGACTTCTTATTAATAATTACTGTTAACCAGGTTTTCAAAGAAAAACCTTGTTGTTAAAATGGGGTATGTCGTCGGGTGGGTGGGCAGATGGGTGGGTGTCAAACATTTTGTTTCCGTCGAACATCTCTTGTTGGAATAGAGATACATGAAAATTTCCAATAAGTTGGTGATAAACTTACCGGCACATGACAATAAGCTACAATTTAGTTTTGGATTTTTTTCTTGTTATAATTTTGTCTTTATTTTATTTTGTTCATATCAAATGTTTATAATAAAAGGTATTAAATTCACATATTACATGACGTATATTACGCACTTTTGAAGTCAAATAAAATTCAAAGCAATAAGCTTATTTGTTGTTTCATCAATATAATTTTGTGTATACAGTTATAAATTTTGTTAATTTAGTTTATTTTCTGTTTCAGATTTAAATTATTGGTTTGTGTTTTGGTTATTATTATTCTTTGCTGTTGTATAAAAATGGAGAAATCTTTGTGCATGTTCTGGTAGGGAAATAGCCAGAACATTTAGTGTGAATAATTTACAGGTTATTTAAGGTAAGCATTAATTATTGAAATGTTAAAATGAAAATAAACTGATTTGTAAATCTGAAATGTCTGGTAATTATATTTAATCTCCAATTGATAATTATTAAACTGATGTAATTTCATTTTTACACATCTGCCAAATTCATGACTGATCTTCACCAAATTTGGTCACAATGTATATGGGCACAATATCTGGCCAAGTTTGATAACCAGCCAGATTGTCCCAGTCACTCTAGAGATATGGCCCTTGAATAACAGTGTCTGCTCTCTAACTAGAACAAACGTGAACCGATATTTACCAGACTTGGTAAAAATGTATATGGGCACGATATCTCAGCCAGGTTCCATAACCAGCCAGATTTTCCAAAATGCTTAGGAGTTATGGCCCTTGAATTGACGAAAACTCGTTAAACTAACAGTGTCTGCTCTCTAACTCAAACAGACATGAACTGATCTTGTCCAAACTTAGTCACAACATGAATGGACACAATATTGCAACCAAGTTTGATAACCAGCCAAGATTTCTGAAACACTCCAGAGTTACAGCCCTAGAATGGATGAAATATTGCATTTGATTAACTGTGTCTGCTCTTGAACACTGATAAGCCTGAACTGATCTCAACCAAACTTTTTCACATTGTGTATTGGCACAGGATCTCAATTGAGTTTGAAAACAAGTCAGATTATATTCAAGATACTCCCGAAATGCAACCCATGAATAGATAAAAAACTGCAGGACGGGTGAATTTTGTGATAGCCAGCACTCTTTTTTGATTTTGAAACAATTTCTTAACATTTTGTACAATGTAGATTGATTACTATATCCATCAATATGTTGCAAAAACCAGCATGACAAGGTATATACCATTGAATCCAAGCATTAGTTTATTATAATTAGTAAATGAAGACTTTATTTAAAGTTGATCAGATATTTGGCATAAACCAATATTTGATATGGTCCACATGAATAAAACAATATTTAAAAAATGTTTATACAACAAAATAACAATATATGAAATAACAAAATAAAAAAATACTTGTCCTGCTATGGGAGTCTCCACATTAAGATACCACTTAGGATTAGGTTATTTTTTTAATTAAATATTTGATAGCTTGACATGTTTATCACACTTAGAACATTTTTCTTTCCTCAATATAATATTAAACACCAATAAACAAGGATGAGGAATTGGAAAAATTCATACTATATGTCTTTTGTTAAAACAATACACAGTTGTCTAGAAGCATGAGGAAATGTTACATAGCATGGTTAATTCATTCAACCAATTGGGACAAAAGATTGATTGTAAATAGCATATTATTTTGATAATGTACATTACAGTACATACCAAAATAATAAAAGATGTTAAAATTTTTAAAATATGATCAGAAAGAATCGTTTACACTTAACTCAATGTGTGTGTGTGTGGGGGGAGTTTTATTTTATACTTTTGGCATGGCTGTCCAACCTCACTTTTAACCGATTTACGGCTGATGATGCAGGACAACGTCTAATGAATACTTGAATGATAATGCCTATACTTAGGGAAAAGGGTTATGTCCAATTGTTATCTGAGCTGACAACATGCTGAAATATATGCCTTGTATTCCAGAAATGTAAGTAAAGTATTCAGACTGAAATACTGTTACTTTGATAAGAATATTGTTGTTTTATCAAAATACTTCTCTTAAACGAACATTGAGACCTTTTTAGGTTGGAATGTTATAACTGTCTACAGGATATTAGAAAGGCGATTAAAGTGTGCTTCATTACTGTGCAAGGGATGATTCAAATTATACACGTTCATTTCTGTATTCCCCATCAATGTCACATATCTTTTTTAAAAGATCTTTCTTGTTATTTGTAACCCTGGTATCTATAATGCTAGGAACATAAAAGCGCTTGGTTTGAGATAAGTTATTTTACTTTATTTTACTCTCTTCAGTTTTTGAATTATTACGCTGAAATAGTGAGTTGTGTTAAGGAGTCAAGAGAAAATGAGAGAAAAATACATAAATGTACATCTGAGCATTTAATTACACTGCTCTGCAGTTGCACAATTTCATGACAATCTGGCAGTAAAATCTGTGTGTAAAACTCCATTCTGAATTGTAAGACTGGATTACAATTAAGCATAAATGCATAACATATCAAATAATATATATGTTTTACATATTTTAAATTGTGTTTTAAAAAATAGTGTCATTTGGTGAATCCACAAGTTTGTAAATAGGCTGTAAATGAAAACTCACGCACTAGCTATTTTTACGGTTCACCGATGCAGTCATCCGAAACGTTATGACAACAAACATGCATGTTTAATGCAAGTCCTGCATTTGGTGATATCTTTTTAATTCATCATTGATTTAGATAAGTAAATGCATATTGTTCAACAGAAATGTCAAGTGGTTGCTCGGATAGCGACGATTCTGTCGAGGAAATAGAAATAAAACCAGTGCGACCAGCCCCGAGAGGTCGAAGGAATGTGAACTCAAGTCCTGCTCGTTCACTGAGTCCAAATTCTATTTTGAATGTCAGCGGAGATGCAGCTTCTATCCAAAAATGTATTGATGTAAGAACTTCATTCTTTTTATTAGAAATAATTCTGAATATCAAATGTAAGAAAAAGTGCAAGAGATTTTGATCAATCTAAACACTTGCAAAGGATGACATTTGGATAATTTCTCTAGCCTATCGGTTTGACCCTTCTTAATATTATCTCATGCATATTCAGTAAGGTAACCAGAACGAGGTTTAGATGGGTCAGTCCAGACTCAGTTGTAAACAAACTCAGCAGCTTACACTGATAGAGACGTCAGTGGTGTACATATTTACACAGGTTTAAGCTTTGTTGAGGCCTAGAAAATTATTAAATAACTTACATTTTCATCATAGAAGTAGTCCTTGAACAAAAAATCTAAGTTTTACAGTGAAGACTATCTACATTAAGACAGTTTCCATTCATCCACTATTTAAATCACAGAATACCTAATAAGCCCAGCCATGTATATTTCAAAAACACACAACCTGCTGACCAGATGTAAACACATGGTTAAACTAATTCTCAACACCTACAATAAAGCCATTAAGCTTACATTCCATTGTAGATAAGATAAACTTTTAGACAATAACATATAAATTACCAGCTTCTTTTGGGCACCTAGCTAACAGTATCCCAAATGTCTGTTTCAGTTCATGATAATACTGATGTATGCAGCAAATGCCACAAATCTCAAAGAAAGAATAAAACTTCACATACTTAAATGTTTAAGCCATTTTAATCAAGAATGGAATTAAATCACAATTTCTTTGTAATATAATATTAATTTAAAGACTATAATACTTTTCCTCATTTTCTCAAGACTCGAACAGAAACCCCCAAAACCAATTACACTGTATTATATATTAACAATAAATTATGGGTGAAATAAACTTTTTATAAGATATATTTTCAGTGGATAGCATAAATATTTAGTTCAGTTGTATGAAAGTTTGTTTTTTCTCTTCAGGCAGCTTGAAGTTTAAAGTAATCTGTATAAATGTAAAATAAATGCATTATTTCATTTCATATAATACTAGTTGCAAAATGTGACTTGTCAAATTAGGTAAATGTGTATGTTGCAAGCATATTACGGGCTTACTCTTAACAGTTTGCTGGGTTAAAAATAATAGGTCCAGAGGATATTAATACATCTTTACACTATATTTAAGAGGCAAGGAACCTCAGGACCTTGAAGTTTGTGGTTATTCGAGCCGTAACCCAGCCATAGAATCCAGATCCATTCATTCCAGGTTATATACTAGTAACCTGGCCAGTGAGAGACCAGGTCAAGTATAAAACATAGTCACAACTAGCTAGCTCCCACCAAGTCTTGACCAGCTTTAAATGACTCCATTTTAAATTTCCAACAAACGTTGCATAAAAATAGTATTTTAAGCAGAAGATGTGTGTTTTCCTGGCCTGCCTATAAGAAATTGCAGTTCAACCTGTATTAGCAGCCACCTGTACAAAGGCCAATTTCATTAAGCAGTCAATTTAAATGTATCACCAAACTGTAGCATTTTATCTTTTATTTGTACTTTATTTAGAGGTCACCTCTGTTAATTAGTGGCAACTTTCTCTTATTCCCTTGACTGACCATTTAAGACAGGTTTGACTGTACATGATTCACAAATATAAGTCAGTTAATTTCGGACTCAGATAATATTATCTTAATATATCTGAGATAAAGAAATTTGAAGAAATAATAATAAAACAACAACAACAACAACAAAACTGGTCAGCTCAAGCACAAAGTCAGGAAGCACAGACATACAGCATCTAACATGGGTAAGATAGCTAAATGCGGAAAGATTGTGATTATCTCTACCTGCAACTAAAGAATTAAAGACATAAAAAAACTGATGCCAATTAAAGGGAATTAGTTTTTGAACGCAACACTTATGCTTCTATAGAAGGAAATTCTTGGCATATGTATCCTTGTGGAATTGTTGGCAGTTCTGGTGTCCCTAATTGCATAAAACCATAACCATAAGGTATATATATCGGCCATTTGGACTTCTTGAATTCTCAAGGGTCATGGAACTATCTTTGAAGACTTCAAGATAAAGAAACACTAAATTTTACTGCATCAAGTCTTAACACTGTTGCTAAAGTTATTCTTATTAGAAAAGCTTTCTTTCAATAGAGTTTTTGTAATTTTATAAAATGCAAGTTGTACATAGCTTTCCATATACACGTATTGTTTATTTGATTATAATTCTGGTCTTTTTTCAGTGTGTGAACCGGAGAATTTTGTAATACATCTGACATACACTCAGTATAAAAAGATAAACGTTATATATGTAACTTCAAGCATGTGATGTAATGCCTAATGATTGTTTAAATGTACATACACTTTTGTTATTTAAATATAAAATTAAGAACCTAAGACCAGGGAAGATGGTTGTTGTGTTTTTATTTCTGTACAATCAACCAATACCCTTGTTCTTAAACATAGTGATTTAAACTCAGTTTACAGTGTCTCTTGATAGACAGATAGGAATGTGATGAGAGGTTAATTATCTGCATCATATTTTCCATTAGAATTACAAACTGAAACACTGCAATGATAATGAGAAATTTATTTCAACAGTTAACTTGTGGATGTGCTTCCACCAGTGGTCGCCATAACTATACAAGTGATATTATCAGCTGTACTGGTGTGTATACCTGACCCATCTAAACCTCGTTCTGAGAAAAGAATCTCTGGTATGCAAAAATATTGAGAAGGGCCTATGAGGACCTTTATTTAATCATTTAATAATTAATAGAATAATTCCTGAGTAACATAACTGAAATGTCATTTTGTCATCCTAAATGTTTAATAGACGGGAGGTGTTAAATAATTATATAGTGTCCACAGGTCATTTGAAACTGTTTATCATATTAGACTAATTTATTGTTCATTAATGATAGTTGTTTAATTAATGCAGGTTTATACAATAACATGTGTTCCTTTGAATTAATCCGAAGATAAATAATTCACTAGTGAGTACTTGTTTATTAATAAGGTAATTCATACATAATTACTTATGCATAAAATGGCCTGTCTAAAAGCATACTGATTTATGTGAATTGATATAAATTTTTCTTTGAAGGGTATAAGTAGTTTTTGTACTTTTTTTTAAATAGACTTTAATTGCTACATATTTTGTATACAAATAAAATCACGATAGTTGCATTAAAGTATATTTATAAAGTTTTAAATGGATGTATTTCTTGTTGATTGAGAAACAAGTTCTTATAACTTAAACTAATCCCTCTCTGGATCACAGCACTCATTGCATTACATATATTCTAATAATGCAGTAAAAGATTCCATAGCATTTTGAATTGAAAAATCAAATAAGTTTTTAAGTTTTCATGTTAAGATTTCATTGTTTAAATGTGATTACTCTCCTAATTCATTAATATATTTTTTCATTCTTGCAGAATTATCCTTCCATGAAAAGCCAAGTGGACTCCTTCCCGTCAGTGGTTCCACTAAATGTTGGAGGCATTAAATATGTCACACGCTTGTCCACCTTAAAGAAGTATCCAGATTCCATGCTGGCTGCTCTGTTCAGTGGCCGTTACCAAGTTGACAAAGATGCAGAAGGAAATTTCTTCCTTGACAGTAATGGGATTCTTTTTGGATACTTGCTTGAGTATTTACGCAATGGACTCTTGCCCCCAAGGGAACAATCTGTCTCCTTGTTCAGAGAAGCCAGTTATTATGGTATTCATGAACTGGTAGAGAAACTGCACCTCATGCCACCTGTAGTGTCCATGTTAGTCAAAGAAGCTCACATCTCCCAATTTCCAAACTACCCAGAAGTGAAAGAAGAGGTGTTAAAAACTGCAATGGAGAATGCCACTTTTACCAAAGTTGGAGAGGTTATAATTTATGCCTTTAGAAATGAATTTCAGCCCAAAGTGAACACCTTTAATCCCAATCATGGTTGTATTGTTGAGTCTGCACATGTGAAATGTGGACCCTGGACAGCCCCAGTTGATGAAGAAGTCTTCATCCGCTGCCTGGAGAACGATTTGACAGAAGAAGGGTTCCAAGTGAAGCCGCATGAACCAAAGCGTAAATGTAGATATTACCACGGCCAGAGCTGCCAAAAGTTTGTTTTTAGGCTGCAGATAACATTTTAATTTTTGCTGATTCTGTCTGTCTGTCTTTGATACTCTCATCAGATTTTCTTCAAATGTTCATTGATACATAAACAGATTTGCTGAAGACTTAAATTGGAGGAATGCCAATGATTTTATCTGAAGCAATAGTTTGTTTAAATTAGTCATTTCTTGCAAAATATCAATAAACAAGAAACCATAAAGTCATGAAAGAAAGAGCATTTCAATGGTTAAACACTAGATAAAATAGTGGCTCTCTAACCTTTGTGGATTTGTATTTGTTATAAATTGAAACTTCTGAATAATTTACCTGGTACCGTAAAGAGAGACAAAATACCAAGGTACAACACTACCTTACTGTTTCAGCCCTAGTATGCAAGTTTTATAAATTAAAAATATCAAGCTCTTGAATATAAATTGGGGAACCTGCTTACCCACTATTGATTTCAATGATTTATGTTTATTTTTCTCTGAAGAAAAAGTTCTTATCTTTAATGGGTCTGACCTTGATTATTACTATTATCAATTGAGTTGGGATTAATGGAGGAAATCCTTGATTTGTGATTGGACAAATATTGTAAAAAAATAAATACTTAATTTATTTTGGAAATTAATTCTTGGATATCCTTGATTGATTTTTAGATGATGTATGTTTTAGTTCAAATGGCAATTATTACCTGTTGTGGATTTTCCTTTTTTTTTCTTCAAATTATTTCAAATTTCATTTTAATGTTCAGAAATGTTCAGATTCTAGTGATGTAATTGCTACGTTTTGTTTTCAACTATTCAGTATTATTTTGTTAATTCTTTAATGCAATATACTAAAACCAGTTTAATTACAAGACACAAACATTTCTAAAAAAATATTACAATATTACTTACTAAAAGGGGAAAAAAACCCAGTACAGTGATTGTAAAGTGTACCAATACATATATCACGGTGAGTGTACATGTATATATCACAGTGCAAAGTTTTAATATCATTGCATATACCACAGTATACTGCAGGACAAAGTGATTGTACCACTGCATATTCCAGTGATAATACCACAGTACATAATGTAGTATATAACCTGGTTAAAATAATGTACAGTTGAAGATTTTAAAGAAATTATACATTAGTTTTTAGATGTTAACTGCAGTAAGAAAATCATGATAATTTCTATTATGTCTCGAAACATGAAAAGTAAATATTGAAACTCCTACATTTGAATATCAATGACTAGGTCACAACACTGTATATACCGTGGTGGTTTACTGGTATACCATGACAAGTTGACAACCCTGTATATACCACAGTGGTTTACTGCTATGCCATGACACCCCTGTATGTACCACAGTGGTTTACTGCAATGCCATGACACCCCTGTATATACCATGGTGGTTACTGGTATACCATGATAGCCATGTATATAACATGGTGGTTACTGGTATACCATGATACCCATGTATATAACATGGTGGTTACTGGTATACCATGATAGCCATGTATATAACATGGTGGTTACTGGTATACCATGATAGCCCTGTATATACCATGGTGGTTACTGGTATACCATGATAGCCCTGTATATACCATGGTGGTTACTGATATGCCATGATGGTTACTGGTATACCATGATAGCCATGTATATAACATGGTGGTTACTGGTATACCATGATAGCCATGTATATACCATGGTGGCCATGTATATACCATGGTGGTTACTGGTATACCATGATAGCCATGTATATACCATGGTGGTTACTGGTATACCATGATAGCCATGTATATACCATGGTGGTTACTGGTATACCATGATAGCCATGTATATACCATGGTGGTTACTGGTATACCATGATAGCCCTGTATATACCATGGTGGTTACTGGTATACCATGATAGCCCTGTATATACCATGGTGGTTACTGGTATACCATGATAGCCCTGTATATACCATGGTGGTTACTGGTATACCATGATAGCCATGTATATACCATGGTGGTTACTGGTATACAGTGATAGCCCTGTATATAACACAGTGGTTTACTGGTATGCTTTGACACCCCTGTTCACTTGGACACAAATTCACATAAACTATATTTATGTGAGTTGCATGTTAGTGCAATATTATATGTGATATCAAATTATTTTATTACTGTAATTCTTTGTGTGTATATCTATATGTTGTAAGTATTATATTTTTATCTCCCAACTCAAGTGTTGTTAATCATGCAATAGTGTTGTCAAAAAACAACAGTCATATTAAGAAAGGATTAAAAAAAAGCCTGATATTGCCAAAAGGTGTAACATTCTTGTGAAACAGACCTCAGGTAAATGGGGATTGATATGATTAACCTGTATAGGGTTGGCACTAGTATTCCATAATCTGGTGTCCTTGACAATGATTTTCCTCTAGTATAGTCACATAGGAAGTGATCAGAAAAACTGGAGTTTATTTTTATTTTCAAAAACTGTTGTCCTGGACACCAAATTTGGAGTTAGTGCAACCCTTATGTATGAGTCTTTGGCAAAACCATGTATGTGCATGGAAGGGCTAAGAGCCTATCTTATCCTATGTACAGACTTCTTCCCTTTAAATACAGTAATACTCTCATTTACTTATATTTGTATGCAAGTAAAGACACCCTGTTAACCTAGATGTGGCTTCACCATTCCTTTTTCTTCTCACATACCATAGACATTCCCTATATTTACTGATGTATTTAAATTAAATTATCAGATTATCCAATAGAAATGCTGGGATGTCACATGAGATTTATGGTTAGTCTAATTTACACAAAAGAACACAGAAGAATTTGTTTATAATACTATTTAAGAGTAGTTGAGCTTCTAAGCCATGAATGGAAAACAATCCTGTAACAATAGGTTGGGCTTATATTGTCACTGGAAATTAGAAAGGTACACTGTACACATACATGAAAGGCATCTGAAAAGCCAGACTGCTGTCAGGGCAGGTTTACATTATGTCCACTTGATCTTCAATAGATAAATCAGAGAGGTGACCTTTTAATCTGATTACAATAAATCTTGCCCTCGAACATTAGCCATGTGGACTACTGTAATATCCTTTTTAACAGTAAAAATATTCTGTAAAATCGTTAATTTTTGTTGACATTGAATTTTGTTGATAATGTATTTAACCCTTTCCCTCATATAGACTCATTTTGACGCACTCAATAGGTACCACATAAAGACTGATCTGCAGAAAACCACAGTTAAACCTTACCAAATTTAATAATAAAATCCTCATTTCCAGACCACTGAGGAGCAGCGAACAGCATAAAACCTGATCAGCCTGCGAGTTACTCACAGGCTGATCTGGTTTTATGCTGTTCGCATAGGTCTTTTCATGGTGTCCTCTATGAAGGAAAGGGTTAAGGAAATTTTGTGGGTACATTTATTCATGGATTCTTGTTCAAGAAACCTTGTGGTCTACCAAATAAACAATTTTCGTGGGGTTTAATATTTGTGGATAAATCCCTTCACGAAATCAACGAAAATTTGGTGCCCCACAAATAATTATGATTTTACAGTAACTGTGTAAATACTAAATGTCATAGATCTATTCATTTATTTAAGACAAGAGGATAATCTGGAAATCTGCTTCTAGCCAGTTTTTTGCTGTGAAAAGTTAAGTTACACCTTCAATGATTGTTACTGTAATATTTCAAGGTCAACTGCTCACACCAGCACCCACATGGTCTGTTGTGTGAACTAGATCAACAGCTGATCATGTGCTATACCTGGTTAGCTATGGATATGATGATTTAAGTTGAATATATTGGTAAACATGGGAAAGGTCCTTAGCTTGCAATCTAAAGTAAAACTGTTTTAAGTTTTGTAATATGATGTAAAATGCCTGTAAGTGTAGTAACAAGTTTTAGAGACATTGAGATTGTTCACGCATTTCAACATCATACAATTTCTTCTGAAGATGGATACAGGCCACATATGAAACATTATGAGTGCCAGGTCAATGTTTATAAACAATACATCAGGCTTGCATAATATGTTCAGAAACAAGTGTGTTCAATGTATTATTGATTCAGGAAGAAATCTGACAAGCTGTGGTCTAGCTACTATTTCTTGTTTTGATTAAATTTGACACTGGTCTATTGTGTTCTTCCTGACAAGTTGTTTCTATCTTATTTTTGTTAAATTATTTATAATCCTATTATTATATTTTTTCCTTTACTGTACTTGTTGTGATGAAATATTTTGTAACCCTGTATCACTGGAGTATGGCTTTCAAATTGATACACCAGTAAGAATGTCGTGAAATAAACAATGAGATTATGTTCAAAGGTTGCTTAACCATTTCCCTCATATAGACTCATTTTGACGCACAATTAAGTGTCCTTAAGGTATGCTACTGCAAACATGGGAGGTTTTGAAAGATAGAAACAGCATACTCATACAACAGGTTGGTGAATTAAAACATACCCACATGCTGCCAAATAAATTATAGGTAGACATGTTGCAGAATTTGTACAGGTACTGAAACATGATTTAAAAGTGAAGATAACAAAATACATGATATAGAGCTCTACATGCATATTTATTTAGGCAGCTTTATGCAGCAATAGGTTCACAAGTCTTGTGTAAATGGTTACTCACAGGTGTAAATGCTGATCAACTTTAACTGAAATGGCTGGTTAAAATGGCATGTTATCCATTTATATGGTATAGTCACATAGGAAGTGATCAGAAAAACTGACCCATTTCCTATGGGAGCTGTTTGATCATGGTTTCTTCTGTTTGCTCATACAAAATTAAGCTCATATTCGACAGTCTGCATGTCAAAGAAAAATCTGTTATTTCATAAACCATTTTAAGTTCAGTCAATTAGTATTCATAAGTCAAAAAATTTGACATGAATATTCATGAGGTAAAGGGTTAATTAATTAATGATGTAAATCAAATGGATGGCCCTATACTCAAGAGCTGTGAAAGAAAGGGCTCCTGCAACTTGTATCAAGCTGGATCAGCCTGAAAGTAATTACCAGACTGATCTGGTTCTGTACTGTTATGTTTACTGCTCAGTACTGGCTACATTTGAGATAAGAAACACAGTAATCTTTGTTCCAGTTCCATCAACCATACTTAGCTCT
>CM037795.1:11518355-11568355 GCA_021229015.1 Solen grandis
AAAAACGAATGATAGGACTTTCTGCAAGCTGTGTTAATGCAAAAAGCAGGAGATAGAAGTTTCATGTAATGACTCACCTCTGGTAGTATTTCATGTTCATGCTGAACAATTGACATTATATTCCGAAATTAGTGCAAATGATAAGAAACTAAGTATTAATCTGTGAATTAACATGATGTCATATGATGTCAGGACATGACTACAAACTTGTTTTCTAGTTTAAAGGTCCTATGTACGAATCTTACTTCAGCCACAATACTTCGGTTTTTCGGAATTAAGGTTAGCTGACAAAATATTCACACCTTAGTTTCAAAATGTACCATCTGTAAAAATTTGAAGAAAATCTGATCATAAATGGAGGCTGTAGAGCGCGAACACCATTTTTCATATTTTTAGCTCTGACGTCACATGACGTCAAAGGGTACTGAAAATTCTTTTGTTCAAAAGCGTATACTTTACTTTCATAACTCTGAAATTTTCATTATTCTGAACAACTGGCATCATGTCGAAATCATTGCCCTAATATGAAAATTAAGAAGTATGCTTATGACGTCATATGACGTCAGGACTCAAAATATATGTAGAAATTCTGTCGCACTACAAACTGTGTAAGTTTCAACTTTCTGTCTCATTCTGAAGCTCTTTAATCCTAAAATGAAATTTTCGGTCCTATGTTCGAATCTTATTTCAGCCACAGAACTTCGGTCTTTCGGAATTTCGGTTAGCTGACAAGATATGCACACTTTAGTTTCAAGATGTACCATCTGTGAAAATTTGAAGAAAATCCGACCATAAATGACGGCTGTAGAGCGCGAACACCATTTTTCACTATTTTTAGCTGTGACGTCATGTGACGTCATAGGGTGCTGACGATGCTTTTGTTCAAAAGCGCATATTTTACTTTCATAACTCTGAAATTTTCATTATTCTGAACAACTTGCATCATGTCGAAAACATTGCCCTAATATGAAAATTAAGAAGTATGCTTATGACGTCACATGACGTCATATGACGTTCCGACTCCAAAAATTTGTAGAAATTCTGCAGAACTGCAAACTGTGTAAGTTTCAACTTTCTATCTCATCCTGAAGCTCTTTAATCCTAAAATGAAATTTTCGGTCCTATGTTCGAATCTTATTTTAGCCACAGAACTTCGGTATTTCGGAATTTCGGTTAGCTGACAGGATATGCACACCTTTGATTCAAGATGTACCATCTGTGAAAATTTGAAGAAAATCCGACCATAAATGACGGCTGTAGAGCGCGAACACCATTTTTCACTATTTTTAGCTGTGACGTCATGTGACGTCATAGGGTGCTGAAAATCATTGAAATCAAAATTTCCTCACGTGACTAATAAGCCATAAAAATTTCATCGTCCTAGGTCCATTGCAACATATTAAAATAATTTTTGGAAAAAAAATATGATAATCTGTCCAAATCGCAGCTTTCTATCTCCTCTATTTCTATATAAAATAGCACAAATAGAACACATTCTGTGAATTTTAATAAAAGTCCGCCCATATCTTGCACATGTAGTTTACATACAAAATTTATACTATGTCATATGACATGGAAGAAAAATGAAACAGTGTTCAAATGTAAGTTTCTAACTGTCATCACACATAGAATTTCATCACTCCAGCTCAGTTGTAACCTTGTTTAATTTTAGCCTCAGTAGGAAGAAGTATTGAATATTTGTATAGTGCTATATCCTTTCGACACCTGTAACGTAGTTAAACGTATTTAGCGATTTTGGCGTGTTTGGGCTTCCGTAGTTTTGCCATAAATTCCTGGAATTTCGAACTATGGTGATATTTTGAAAGGTAACATCCCAGCCTACAAACTGATGCAATATGAATATCGTTAGAATAACAATGCAGTTTTTAGATGGTCTAAAATGTTGGGCTGCGTGTGAAGTTTTCAAGGCTTGCAAACTGCTCGCTAGCTACATAGTGTTGCAAATACGGATTTTTGTCTTGTGCCGTTGTACATGTATTAACTTCAATGCTTATTTTGGAAACAGTCAACATTCGACAAAAAACAACAACAACAAAAAAAAAAAAGAACAAAATCAAGATATAGCCCATCAATTGCAATTTGATTTTTTTTTTTTTTTTTTTTTTTTTTTTTTTTTTTTTAAGTCGTTGCGCAAGTATTTAAGCCTGGTGACCCCTGCGCGTGACCTTTTCCATATTTTTATGATGCATGATTATGAAATATCTTATTTTCCATGTAACTTTCTTATATGAAGTCCAATTTCAATAAACTTGGTACCGTTAGAAAGCTCTTAAAACATGCTACATTTTATATGCATAATGTATAAACTTATCTTCAGTCGTTTCTGAGATATTGACTGTAAAACCTCAAGAAAACAGCATATTATCAGCAAAATTAGCTTCATTTCGTTTAGTTTTTTTTTGCTTATAAATTGGTATTGCGTAAACCAATTTTAATAAACTAAATATCTTTGGAAACGTCATTATTCAGCTATAATTCTTATTCATACATATATTTACAAAAATCGATATTTATTGAGATATGGCTACATATATGCAGTAGGGGTGAAATCAAAATTTCCTCACGTGCCTAATAACCCATAAACATTTCATCGTCCTAGGACTATTGCAGCATATTAAAATAAGCGTTTAGTTAGGAAGAAGAAAGAATAATAATAATAAACAAATGACGTCACGTGACGTCATGTGACGTTTATTTTCACATAATTGTTAAGACACCCAGAGACCTACTAACTGACAAAATTTCAACCTTCTATCTCAAATAGGACAGTTTTTATAAGCATTTAAATATTGACGTCATTGGTTCGAATCTTGGAACCGCCATATATGCTTGGACTTTTCGAATTTTGAAAAACGGACACCGGTATACACAATAAGAACGTAATATACACACTCTGTGAAAATTTGATGAAAATCGGCCCATTAATAATGGCTCTGGACCGTGTACAAACTTTCGTAGTCAATTTCAAATGTGACGTCATATGACGTCATAGGCTTCTGAAAATTATTGAAATCGAAATTTCAGTGTCTGAATCATTTGTCATTAAATTTTCATTGCCCTTCGACAATTCAATATATAGAAATACTCTTGTTAATATTAGAAATACATTATCATATAATGACTCACTGACGTCATATGACATTTATTTTCACAAAAAAAAATTTCCTTGGTTCGAATATTGGAATGCTATAGAACCATGGACTTTTCGCATTTTGAAAAACGGACAACGAGATGCACAACTAGAACTTAATATACACATTCTGTGAAAATTTGATGAAAATCGGCCCATTAATAATGGCTCTGGACCGTGTACAAACTTTCGTAGTCAATTTCAAATGTGACGTAATATGACGTCATAGGCTTCTGAAAATCTTTGAAATCGAAATTACAGCATCTGAAGCATGCGGCATTAATTTTTCATTGCCCTTCATAAATTTCAAGATATAGAAATAATCTTGTTAGAATTAGAAATTCATTATCATATAATGACGTCACGTGACGTCATATGACATTTATTTTCACAAAATGTTTAAGACTCCCAGAGACCTATATACTGACCCAATATCATCTTTCTATCTCAAATAGGACCGATTTTATAAGAATTTGAAAATTTACGACCTTGGTTCGAATCTTGGAATCGCTATAGAACCTTGGACTTTTCGAATTTTGAAAAACGGACACCGGGATGCACAACTAGAACTTAATATACACATTCTGTGAAATTTGATGAAAATCGGTTCATAAACAATGGCTGTAGACCGCGTACAAACTTTTGTTGCATATTTCCAGTGTGACGTCATATGACGTCATAGGCCTATGAAAATCATAGAAATCAAAATTTCAGCGTTTGAAGTATGTGTCTTTAAATTTTCATTGCCTTTCGACAATTTCAACATATAGAATATTCTTGTTAATATTAGAAATACATTAAGTCATATGACAAATATTTTCACAAAATTTTTATAACTTCTAGAGACCTATATACTGACTAAATATCAACTTTCTTTCTTAAATAGGACAGATTTTATAAGCATTTAAAATATTACGACCTTGGTTCGAATCTTGGATTCGCTATAGAACCATGGACTTTTCGAATTTTGAAAAACGGACACCGGGATGCACAACTAGAACTTAATATACACAATCTGTGAAAATTTGATGAAAATCGGTTCACAAACAATGGCTGTAGACCGCGTACAAACTTTTGTAGCATATTTCAAATGTGACGTCATATGACGTCATAGGCATATGAAAATCATAGAAATCAAAATTTCCTGACGTGGCTAATAAGTCATAAAAATTTCATCGTCCTAGGAGTATTGCAACATAGAAAAATAAGCGTTTAGTTAGGAAGAAAAAAAGAATAATAATAATAATAATAAGAAGAAGAATAAACAGTACAAACCCAATAGGACTTTCTGCTTTAGGCAGAAAGTCCTAATAAACAGTACAAACCCAATAGGACTTTCTGCTTTAGGCAGAAAGTCCTAATAAACATAACAAACCCAATAGGACTTTCTGCTTTAGGCAGAAAGTCCTAATAAACATAACAAACCCAATAGGACTTTCTGCTTTATAACAAAGGCAATATGCTTATCGGTCCTGGTGTACACCATTGCATTCTAAAATGCACCTCATTCTCTCAAATACGCATCGCAATTCACCTTTCAACACGGGCACTCTTTCCTGCGTAGGAACGTCCGGATAGAGGGTAACCAACCCAATAACCGCCTTCTTCTCTTCCTTCAAATTGCTAGATTTTCATATACAAGCCCTTTCCGAAAAAACATGAATATCTGCCATGTTTGTTGACGGAATCACTTGAAATTTTCAGGACTTTTTGCACATTGTAGGCTACGGCATTCGTGCAAATTTCAACTTCAAACATCAACTTGCCGATTTTATATGAATTTTTTAATAATTTCTGCTTAAATATGCATGACGTTATAATCACGTGACCAAACAAGTATTCCTTGCAGTATACATCACTTCACTTTTCAGTGTGTTAATCCTGAAGAAATCATGATTTTTGACTCAAAGTTCATGAAACTACAGCGTTTCAATTTCGTTAAAAGTACACTTTTCGCCTTTCTGTCATAACTCAACCAATTCAACCCCGATCTTCAAAAACTAAATATCACCTGAAAGGTCTTTCAAATCACTACAGATTTTGTCCACAGTGTCTAGGTAGAATCTTTTTCGTTTTTGAGATACACCTTGCCGAATAAAAACACCAACAACTGACATATGACCTTGACCTTTACGATTTTCCGGAAACGGAAGTGACTGAAGTAAATGAGATGCTATGTTGCACATTCAGTGAAAATTGTATGCAAATCGGTCAAAAGATAAGGCATGTAGTGCTAAAAAACCCTACATTTTGGATTAAAAGTTTGTTAACGCGTCATGACGTCATTTTACGTCATACGACGTCAGTCTTTTCAGAGCTGTAAGAAATTGATAAGACACATGTTCTGTCCAAATTTGAAGTTTCTAGCTTATCTGAGTGCTTCGTAATACTTAAATAAATTTTCAGGTCCAAAGTTCGAAACTTGGTTCAGCCATAGATCCTTGGTCTTTTTGAATGTTGCAAAATGTATATAATCCTGCACAACAAAGTCCCAATCCATACATTCTGTGAAAAAATCAAGTCAATTGGTTAAGAAATGACGGCTGTAGAGCGCGAACACTATTTTTCACTATTTTTAGCTGTGACGTCATGTGACGTCATAGGGTGCTGAAGATGCTTTTGTTCAAAAGCAAATCGTTTGCTTTCATAACTCTGAAATTTTCATTATTCTGAACAACTGGCATCATGTCGAAATCATTGCCCTAAAATGAAAATGAAGAAGTATGCTTATGACGTCACATGACATCATATGACGTCACGACTCAAAATATTTGTAGAAATTCTGCAGAACTGCAAACTGTGTAAGTTTCAACTTTCTATCTCATCCTGAAGCTCTTTAATCCTAAAATGAAATTTTCGGTCCTATGTTCGAATCTTATTTCAGCCACAGAACTTCGGTCTTTCGGAATTTCGGTTAGCTGACAAGATATGCACACCTTTGATTCAAGATGTACCATCTGTGAAAATTTGAAGAAAATCCGACCATAAATGACGGCTGTAGAGCGCGAACACCATTTTTCACTATTTTTAGCTGTGACGTCATGTGACGTCAGAGGGTGCTGAAGACGCTTTTGTTCAAAAGCGAATACTTTGCTTTTATAACTCTGAAATTTTCATTATTCTGAACAACTGGCATCATGTCGAAATCATTGTCCTAAAATGAAAATTAAGAAGTATGCTTATGACGTCACATGACGTCATATGACATCATGACTCAAAATATTTGTAGAAATTCTGCAGAACTGTAAACTGTATAAGTTTCAACTTTCTATCTCATCCTGAAGCTCTTTTATCCTAAAATGAAATTTTCGGTCCTATGTTCGAATCTTATTTCAGCCACAGAACTTCGGTCTTTCGGAATTTCGGTTAGCTGACAGGATATGCACACCTTTGATTCAAGATGTACCATCTGTGAAAATTTGAAGAAAATCCGACCATAAATGACGGCTGTAGAGCGCGAACACCATTTTTCACTATTTTTAGCTGTGACGTCATATGACGTCATAGGGTGCTGAAAATCATTGAAATCAAAATTTCCTCACGTGACTAATAAGCCATAAAAATTTCATCGTCCTAGGACTATTGCAACATATAAAAATAAGCGTTTAGTTAGGAAGAAGAAAAGAATAATAATAATAATAATAACTAGACTTCTTTTGTTTTGAACAAAAGATAGGGCTTTCTGCACTGCAAACCATGACAAACCTGGTGTTTTTCGAATTTTGGCAAACCTATATAATCCTGCACAATGAAGTCGTAATATATAACTTCTGTGAAAATTCCATGCCAATCCGTCCATAAATGACGGCTGTACAGCGCGGATGAACTTTGGTAGCTTTTTTAAGTTTTGATGTCATGTGACGTCATATGAAAATTTCAGTCATTAAATCTTAATGTTCATGATTACCTACATAGGACATTAAATTTTCATTGTCTATGAACCTTTGCAACATGAGTAAATTGACATTCAGGAATCGGAAATTCTCTACGATTTGATGACGTCATATGACGTCATATGAAGTTCATCTTTACAAAATGCAAAGGAAACACAGAGACATATAATCTCGCCAATATCAACTTTCTATCTCATCTAGAAACGATTCTATATGGATTTGAAATTTGACGTCCTTGGTTCGAATCTTGGATTCGCCATAGAACCTTTGTTCTTTCGAATCTTGGCAAACCTATATAATCCTGCACAATGAAGTCGTAATATATAACTTCTGTGAAAATTCCATGACAATCCGTCCATAAATGATGGCTGTACAGCGCGTACAAACTTTGGTAGCTATTTTTAGTTCTGACGTCATGTGACGTCATATGAAAATTTTAAACATTGGATCAAAATGGTCATGATCACCTACAAAGGACTTTCAATTTCCATTGTTTATGAACCCTTGCAACATGAGTAAATTGACATCAAGAAATCGGAAATTCTATACAACGTAATGACGTCATATGACGTCATATGACGTTCATCTTTACAAAATGCAAAGGAAACACAGAGACGTATAATCTCGCCAAATATCAACTTTCTATCTCATCTAGAAGCGTTTTTATATGGATTTGAAATTTGACGTCCTTGGTTCGAATCTTGGATTCGCCATAGAACCTTAGTTCTTTCGAATCTTGGCAAACCTATATAATCCTGCACAATGAGGTCGTAATATATAACTTCTGTGAAAATTACATGCTAATCCGTCCATAAATGACGGCTGTACAGCGCGTACAAACTTTGGTAGGTATTTTTAGTTCTGACGTCATGTGACGTCATATGAACATTTTAAACAGTGAATCTAAATGTTCATGTTTAACTACAAAGTACTTTCAATTTCCATTGTCTATGAACCTTTGCAACATGAGTAAATTGACATCAAGAAATCGAAAATTCTATACAACTTGATGACGTCATATGACGTCATATGACGTTCATCTTTACAAAATACAAAGGAAACACAGAGAGGAATAATCTCGCGAAATATCAACTTTCTATCTTATCTAGAATCGATTTTATATGGATTTGAAATTTGACGTCCTTGGTTCGAATCTTGGATTCGCCACAGAACCTTAGTTCTTTCGAATCTTGGCAAACCTATATAATCGTGCACAATAAGGTCTTAATATATAACTTCTGTGAAAATTCCATGACAATCCGTCCATAAATGACGGCTGTACAGCGCGTACAAACTTTGGTAGCTATTTTTAGTTCTGACGTCATGTGACGTCATGTGAAGATAAAAATAACATATTCCAAAATGCCATTGCTTCAGGTGTCTGTTGATAAAATTTCTTTGTCCTAGATCTTCAGCAACTTAATGAAATAACAACATGAAACGGTTGGAAAAAAAGAATAATAATAATAAAACACAACTAAATAAATAAAACAATTTTAAAAAGATAATCTGTCCAAATTGCAACTTTCTATCTCCTCTATTTCTATATAAAATAGCACAAATAGAACACATTCTGTGAATTTTAATAAAAGTCCGCCCATATCTTGCACATGTAGTTTACATACAACATTTATACTATGTCATATGACATGAAAGAAAAATGAAACAGTGTTCAAATGTAAGTTTCTAACTTTCATCACACATAGAATTTCATCACTCCAGCTCAGTTGTAACCTTGTTTAATTTTAGCCTCATTAGGAAGAAGTATTGAATATTTGTATAGTGCTATATCCTTTCGACACCTGTAACGTAGTTAATCGTATTTAGCGATTTTGGCGTGTTTGGGCTTCCGTAGTTTTGCCATAAATTCCTGGAATTTCGAACTATGGTGATATTTTGAAAGGTAACATCCCAGCCTACAAACTGATGCAATATGAATATCGTTAGCATAACAATGCAGTTTTTAGATGGTCTAAAATGTGGGGCTGCGTGTGAATTTTTCAAGGCTTGCAAACTGCTCGCTAGCTACATAGTGTTGCAAATACGGATTTTTGTCTTGTGCCGTTGTACATGTATTAACTTCAATGCTTATTTTGGAAACAGTCAACATTCGACAAAAAACAACAACAACAAAAAAAAAAAAAATCAAGATATAGCCCATCAATTGCAATTTGATTTTTTTTTTTTTTTTTTTTTTAAGTCGTTGCGCAACTATTTTAGCTTGGTGACCCCTGCGCGTGACCTTTTCCATATTTTTATGATGCATGATTATGAAATATCTTATTCTCCATGTAACTTTCTTATATGAAGTCCAATTTCAATAAACTTGGTACCGTTAGAAAGCTCTTAAAACATGCTACATTTTACATGCATAATGTATAAACTTATCTTCAGTCGTTTCTGAGATATTGACTGTTAAACCTCAAGAAAACAGCATATTATCAGCAAAATTAGCTTCATTTCATTTAGTTTTTTTGCTTATAACTTTGTATTGCGTAAACCAATTTTAATAAACTAAATATCTTTGGAAACGTCAATTATTCAGCTATAATTCGTATTCATACATATATTTACAAAAATCGATATTTATTGAGATATGGCTACATATATGCAGTAGGGGTGAAATCAAAATTTCCTCACGTGCCTAATAACCCATAAACATTTCATCGTCCTAGGACTATTGCAACATATTAAAATAAGCGTTTAGTTAGGAAGAAGAAAAGAATAATAATAATAAACAAATGACGTCACGTGACGTCATATGACGTTTATTTTCACATAATTGTTAAGACACCCAGAGACCTACTAACTGACAAAATTTCAACTTTCTATCTCAAATAGGACAGTTTTTATAAGCATTTAAATATTGACGTCATTGGTTCGAATCTTGGATCCGCCATATATGCTTGGACTTTTCGAATTTTGAAAAACGGACACCGGTATACACAATAAGAACGTAATATACACATTCTGTGAAAATTTGATGAAAATCGGTTCATAAACAATGGCTCTGGACCGCGTACAAACTTTTGTTGCATATTTCAAGTGTGACGTCATATGACGTCATAGGCTTCTGAAAATCTTTGAAATCGAAATTACAGCATCTGAAGCATGCGGCATTAATTTTTCATTGCCCTTCATAAATTTCAAGATATAGAAATAATCTTGTTAGAATTAGAAATTCATTATCATATAATGACGTCACGTGACGTCATATGACATTTATTTTCACAAAATGTTTAAGACTCCCAGAGACCTATATACTGACCCAATATCATCTTTCTATCTCAAATAGGACCGATTTTATAAGAATTTGAAAATTTACGACCTTGGTTCGAATCTTGGAATCGCTATAGAACCATGGACTTTTCGAATTTTGAAAAACGGACACCGGGATGACAATAGAATTAAAATCTAAAATTTATAAAAGGCAATGGCTGTAGACCGCGTACAAACTTTTGTAGCATATTTCAAATGTGACGTCATATGACGTCATAGGCATATGAAAATCATAGAAATCAAAATTTCCTGACGTGGCTAATAAGTCATAAAAATTTCATCGTCCTAGGAGTATTGCAACATAGAAAAATAAGCGTTTAGTTAGGAAGAAAAAAAGAATAATAATAATAATAAGAAGAAGAAGAATAAACAGTACAAACCCAATAGGACTTTCTGCCGAAAGGGCAGAAAGTCCTAATAAACAGTACAAACCCAATAGGACTTTCTGCTTTAGGCAGAAAGTCCTAACTAGATTTCATTCGTTGATACGAATGATAGGACTTTCTGCTACATTTGTTAAACACTTAAAAGCTAAAAAAGTAAAAGGATATGAAATTCCAGCCTTTAACTTGCTTTTGTATGGCCATAACTTAAATAAACTTTGAAAAATATAACCGTTTAACTTGGAGGATATGGCAAAAGTAACTGAAAATCATTTTTTTATATCGATTTATTTAACTTGGACTATTTTTATAATCTATGTTACAAATCAAATTTATTTAAAATGCTTACAATGCGAATTTCATCCTGTAATTATTGCCGAAGACCGCGTAAAAGCTTGTGTAGACAGCGTCAAATTTGATGTCATGTGACGTCATAGGCATAAGAAAATCAATGAAATGAAATATTAAGTATCTTGAATATATCAAATAATTTTTTCATGCTCCTTACAACTTTGCAACATATAGAAATTAACGCGTAGATATATTAACGTTCTTTTTGACCTTATGACGTCAAATGACGTTAATCCTCACAGAATATGAATAAGTCTCAAAGACTAATATTCAGTCCAAATATCAACTTTCTAAATCATCTCGAAGCGATTTTATATGTATTTGAAATTTGACGTCAATGGTTCGAAACTTGGATTTGCCATAGAACCATTGCTTTTTCGAATTTGTAAAAAGGGACCCGGGATACACATATAGAGCGTTACATATACATTCTGTGAAATTTCGATGAAAATCGATCCAAAAATAATGGCTGTACACCGCGTAAAACCTTTTTGTCCTGACGTCAAATCTTACGTGATATAACGTCACATTAATATGAATTACATTGCATTCTAAAGCACATGGATTGATGTACATACCATTAGATTTCCATGGTCCTGGGAAGTAAACAACATATTTAAATTAACGCGTATATATCAGAAATTATTTTTGAACTTATGACGTCATATGACGTCATGTGACATTCATCTTCATAGAATGTAAAGCACTCTTGGAGACTTATATACTATCCAAATATAATATTATATTTCTAACTCATCTGGAAACGATTTTATACGTATTTGAAATTTGACGTCAATGGTTCGAATTTTGGATCCGCCATAAAACCTTTGCATTTTCGAATTTGGAAAAACGGACACCGGAATGTACAACTAGACTTTAACATACACATTCTGTGAAATATTAATGAAAATCGGCCCAGAAATAATGCCTCTAGACCGCGTACAAACATTTTTAGACGACGTCAAGTTTGACGTCAAAACACGTCATAGTCAAATAAAAATTATTGAAATGGAAACAGTTCGATCTGAAGCATATGCCATTAAATTTTCAAGGTGCTCGGACGTAAACAACATATAAAAATTAACACATAAAAATTAGAAATTACCTTTCACCTCATGACGTCATATGACGTTCATCTTCAGAGAATGTGAAGTAACCCTTGAGATTTATATTCTGTCCAAATATCATCTTTATAGCTCATTTGTAAGCGATTTTATACGCATTTTAAATTTGACGTCAATGGTTCGAATTTTGGATTCGCCATAGAACTATTGCATTTTCGAATTTTGAAAAGCGGACACCGGAAGGCACAACTAGAGCCTAACATACGCATTCTGTGAAATTTTGATGAAAATCGGCCCAGAAATAATGGCTGTAGACCGCGTACAAACATTTTTAGACGACGTCAAGTTTGACGTCAAAGCACGTCATAGTCAAATAAAAATTATCGAAATGCAAACAGTTCTATCTGAAGCATATGCCATTAAATTTTCAATGTGCTCGGACTTGTACAACATAAAAAAATTAACACGTAAATATTAAAAATTACCTTTCACCTCATGACGTCATATGACGTTCATCTTCAGAGAATGTAAAGTAACCCTTGAGACTTATATTCTGTCCTAATATCATCTTTCTAGCTAATTTGTAAGCGATTTTATACGCATTTGAAAATTGACGTCAATGGTTCGAATCTTGGATTCGCCATAGAACCATTGCCTTTTCGAATTTTGAAAAACGGACACCGGAAGGCACAACTAGAGCCTAACATACACATTCTGTGAAATATTGATGAAAATCGGTCCAGAAATTATGGCTTTAGACCGCGTACAAACATTTTCACCTGACGTCAAATCTGACGTTATGTTACGTCATATAAATATGATATTCATTGCATCCGGAAGCTCATGGTTTGAAATATAAGCAATAAAATTTTCATTGTTCTGAATCAATGGCAACATATCGAAATTAACACAAATATAAGAGGAAGAAAAAAAGAATGATAAGAAGAAGAACTAGATTTCATTCGTTGATACGAATGATAGGACTTTCTGCAACATTTTGAAATGTAAAGATTAATACCGTTAAAAAGAATATATATTATATTTCCTACCTTTTACTCTTTTTTTTCGTATGGACTTCTCATGCATGAATTTTGTGAAGTAAGCCATATGTCGAAAATAAATAAATCTTTATTTTGATATCGCTTTCTTATAACTTGACCAATTTTAATTGTTGTTGTTGTTGTTGTTGTATTGGGGTTTACCGTCGCTGTGGTAGTATTTCAATCATATAGACACTCCAGCTAATTACAGGTGGAGGAAGACCCCGAGTACACAGAGATACGCGGATATAACCACCGACCTACCGCAAGCCAGCTGGAAGGCTTCCTCACATGAAAAATCCGAAGTCCCTACCGGAATTCGAACCCACAGCGGTGAGGGGCTGAGAGATTCCAAGTTTAGTATTCTAGGTACCAAAATAAATGTCCTGAAAATCCCTACAATTCAATTGTAGCATATTTGGGTCTAGTTTTATAGGTTTTCAAAATATAAGCAATTAAACTTAAACCTATTAATTCTGCATATCAAAATTCTTTTTTTTTTTATTTCGTGTACAGTCGCGGGAATAAAACCGTAAATGCTACCATGCAATAGATTCGTCGACGCGTGTAGCCTCGTGAGTTAAATTTCAATAATGCTTGTACATACGACGGAGACGACTGTATTCGTTATAGTTTAGTGTTTATTAAGAGAGAATTTAACAGTAAGAAGTAAGAAGCCGGAACGAGCGTAGCGAGTGACGGCTTCTTAACTGTTACATTCTCTCTTAGTGTTTGAAATTATATTTTGTCCAATGAAATCATTCCATTTTTTCAAAATTTTGTCTCCATTTAATTCATTAAATCGGCATCAACTTGTCACTTGACACTATTCCGCTAAATCAACTGATCAATTTAAAACCAGCTTCAAGCACCTTCACTGCGCATGTGCGTCAAGATGTGTCGAGAAGCGGAGCTTTATGTGTTCACCAAAATAGACTAAGACCACAGTTACCTGCCCTTGGTTACCGGATGTGCCTACACAGAAAAAAGTGACCCTATTTAATGCTGAATTAAGGTGAGATTTTGACTGAAAGACATGCAATAAAGGATTGAATTCTATAGAACAGTTAAAATAGTCATAAAATGCCCAATTTGGAGGCCTTATTGCACAAAAATCTTAATAGTTTAGCATTACTGAGGGGGGAGTTTTTGAGAAAATTGGCGTGAAATGGCCGACCGGTGCACTAAATTCATACGCATGTTATTTGGCCTTAAATAGGTCAAAAAGTAGTCGGGTGACTCCATGTTTAAAATGTACAGAATTATTTCTCTTGAATAGATCTATCTAATGAGGGTAAGTTTGGATGCCAATGTCCCTTACAGAAATTGTCATTTGTATATATGCTTATATAGAACATATAGTAAATTTAAATTGTGGTCTTAGTCCACGCATGTGTAACGTGTTACAGGGATTTTTGATGTGAACGCATGAACATCGACAAAAAATAATACACAGCAACCATAGAGAATAAACATTTACTCACCAGGATTCTGATTAATCCAAAATAACAAAAGAACTCTACCCTTCCGTTAAGTTTAGTTTAAACATGTATTATTGCCTAAGTAATGATGATACAACATTGAAGATTTTAAAAAATAAGTAAGAGGGTTTGACCACAAGTTCTAACAACATTAGTATGGGTCATCGCTTTAAAGACACTTGTGTAATTTCAATGTCTACACATGTTAACAAAGAATGGGCAATATATAACTAATTACTAAACAAAGCGATTAAGTAAATATCCAATTAAATAAATTCAAATTGAAAAATGTTTATAAATAATGAGAAGAGAAGAAAAAAAAAAACACTTACAAACAAGGGTTGCTTAAATAAAAAAAAATAATGTCCAAACCACAACATATATAGGTGCAAATATATGAACCTTTCTAAACAGTATCTTTTATTCAAATTTCAATCACCACTTTTTTGCCGAAGAGATCAAAGTCGGCTTCCGGTTCAATGCTCATTTGGAGCGTAGATCTACACAGATATACACAGCTAGAGCGACGCATTGACCTTTGACATAACATGTTACATGTCACGTGATGTAATTAACGCCGGGAAAAGGTTGATAGGGCGGAGTCTAAAAAATCAATACTATATTTGGAATGTGCGACTGCGTTAAATTTCAAAACATAATTTCAAACACTAAGTACATATAGGTTAGTGTTATTTAGTAAGCATTAAGTCCATTAAATCGGTCGCGCGGCTTTGCCGTGCCACACCGATTTAATGGACTTAATGGTTACTAAAAAAGCACTAACCTATACTTAATTAACACTGACTAACTTAGAGTTTGCCCCGCCCTATTACTACGTTATGCTGCTATATCAGAAGATGGCGCCATATAAGTGTTACGTCAGCGTGTTGTTAAAGTATTCACACACGTGCACGTGCTTTCCAAATATGGATGTAACACATAAATTTCGCGCATTTTTGACCGTCGGCTCATTTCTTTTTCAGATTTCAATCAATTTATGTGATGGCTGTTTTTTTTATTTATTTATCTTGTTTGAATTAGTTGAGAAATCAGAAAATATCAACCGATTGACATTAAGGAAAGAACGAAATATGTAAAAAAATAATCGTTTGAAAAAGTCGGTGTCAGCGGAAGATATCAAGGCTAGGAATACCCCGTAAATACCAAATTAAACGAGATAACACATGATCTGTAGGTTGTTTAAAAACGTTATATCAATTATTCAATTCTTGTATTTACCAAATTCGTAAACATAGGTACTGGTATAGCTCCCTTGGTTGGCGCTCAGCTTAATAAGGGTAGTTCTAGGACTGATGGCCCGGTGTCCGGATAATGTGACTGGGTGTGGTATCATGCCAACTGTCTACGACGTGATACTGTGCAGTGTGACAACACTACATTTGTCTCAAGTAGACATTGTCTCCAAAAGATTTAAATACTGTCGGTGGGGCGTTAAACCTAATAAACTATTCTTGTATTTTAGTATTTAATTTAGCATCTTTTTCTTTCCTTAGGAGTCCCTTTGCAAAAAATATTTCCGAAACTCCTCATTCTTATGTAAATGTTTATCTATAAACATGATTATTTAAGCAACTTTAATAAATGTTTACAAAAGACGTCAACATGCGCCAGTGTGCACACCTCGTGTGTAGGGATCGGTGTAATAAACACTGCTATATATGATATCAGTTTGTTTGTTGGGTTTAACGTCCCACCGACAGTAATTCAGCAAGTCACGATGTCTACTTCATGCGGGTATAGGACTACCACACTGCAGTACCACGCCGTAGACATGTGGCATGATACCACACCCAGTCACATCATCCTGATACCGAGCCAACCAGTCCTGCAAATACCCTTATATGCTGAGCGCCAAGCAAGGGAGCTATAACAGTACCATTTTTTACGACTTTGGTATGTCGGGTCGGGGATCGAACCCACGACCTTCCGCTCCCGAGGCGGACGCTCTAACCACTCGGCCACCGGAAAGGGTACGCTTGTTTAGCTAGTAATATCAATATGATATAAGTAAAAAGTTGTTTGCAACTTATATGACTAATACATAGCTGTAAACTTACATATTTTCCGAAAATGCTTCAATTAACGTGAAAGCGAAAGTAGGATATTTCTCGAAAATTCTTACACTTGGGTTTATATTCGTATTTTTGTGTCGCCTGCATAGCATGGCAGACACATAGGGATCACTTTGTCCGTCGTCGTCGTCGTCGTCGTCGGCGTCACACTTTCTTGTCCGGAGCATAACTCGAAAAGTATTTGAGGTATCACCTTGAAACTTAAAACATGGATAGATCACATTGAGGTGGAGTGCAGTGCACAAGAATGATAACTCTGACTTTCGTATTTTCTGAGTTATTACCCTTTGTTGATTCTGAGATTTTATTTTTGTCCGGACCATAACTCGAAAGTATTTGAGGTGTTGACTTGAAACTTCATAGATCTCAATGGTCTGAGTGCAGTGCACATGAATGATAACTCTGTTTCTCTTTTTCCTTGAGTTATTGCCCTTTGTTGATACTCAGACTTCATTTTTGTCTGGAGCATAACACGAAAAGTATTTGAGGTATTACTTTGAAACCTCACAGGTGGAAAGATCTCATGGAGTGCATTGTGCAAGAATGATAACTGTTGTATTTTTGGAGTAATTTCCCTTTGTTTATTTTTTTGGATTTAATTCTTGTGTGGTGCATAACTTGTAAAGTGTTGCCTTAAACATTTATAGTAGATAGATCTCATTGGTCTGAGTGCAGTACACAAGAATGATAACTCAATAATGATAATGATGACTACAAACTTGCAACATATATATAATTAACGTCATAAGTGCTTAATGACGTCATAATTTTTCTTACAGTTAATGTTTTGAATTCATAGTCATTCTGACACTCCTCTGATGAAGACTGTATAGTCGAAAGTGCTCGGGAAAATTATTACATATTGCACTGTTTGAATATTTTATTCCCCCCCCCCCCCCCCCCCCCCCCAAAAAAAAAAAATATATATATATATATATGTGTGTGTGTGTTATTTTGTACCTCACAAAATAGATTATGCTTTATCAATAATTTGTCAAAAGATCGATTTTCTAGTCAATTCTTTCATCAAACATGCTTAAATGCAGGCGACACAAGTGTTCCGAGGAACACCCACATCTAGTTGATGTAACTTCCTTATACTTTAATCAATTTTAAAACTCTAGGTACCAAAATAATCGTCTTAAAATTCTCTACATCCCACTCGCTTAAGGTTTGGACTTATTTCTAATGAGCTTTGAGATATTAGCCACAGAACTTTGACAACACGGCAGGATCGCTGAAATTCTACATGTTTAAATTCTTATTTTTGATGTAACTTCCTTATACTTTGTTCAATTTCAAAACGTAAGGTACCAAAATAATCGTCTGAAAATTCTCTACATTTCACACGCTTTATGTTTAAGAATATTACTAATACTTTTTGAGATACAAGCTCTTAAACAACCTGAAAAATGAAAAATTTACCAAAGCTACATACACGAATTTCGTTTTTTCCCCATTACTCTATCAATCTTTGGCCAATCATTAAAGTTTAGGCATCAAAAGAACGGCCAAACATTGCTCTACAAATAATATTCATCATCATATTTTGAAAAATCAAAGGTTTTCGAGGTATATACTGTTAAACACACTGGGACTTACCAAATTTTCATTTTTCCGCCATAACTTAACCAATTCAACCCCGATCTTCAAAAACTAAATATCATCTGAAAGGTCTTTTTAAGCACTACAAATTATACGCATAATGTCTCGATAGAATATTTACCATTTTTGAGATATTTAAGGCCGAAGAAAAACGCGATAATTGATATATGACCTTGACCTTTTGGATTTTCCGGAAACGGAAGTGACATGGCTCCATAGAATCTAATACTACATCTTCAGACAAAATTTCAAGCAAATCATACAAAAAATAAAGCCTACAGGGCTTAAAAACCGTTAGGTTTTAATACGAAAGTTTTAATAGCATTATGACGTCATGTGACGTCATATGGCGTTCATCTTTTCAGAATATAAAGAAGACCTAGAGTCTAATATTCAGTCCTAATATCAGCTTCCTAGCTCATCTGGAAGCGATTTTATACGCATTTGAAATTTGACGTCATTAGTTCGAATCTTGGATTCGCCATAAAACCTTTACCTTTTCGAATTTGGAAACACGAACACGGAAAGGCACAACTAGAGCCTAACATACACATTCTGTGAAATTTTGATGAAAATCGGTCCAGAAATAATGGCTGTAGACCGCGTACAAACTTTTTCACCTGACGTCGAATCTGACGTTATATGACGTCATATGAATATGAAATTCATTGCATCCGAAAGCTCATGGTTTGAAATATATACCATAAAATTTTCATTGTTCTGAGTCAATGGCAACACCTCAAAATTAACACAAATATAAGAGGAAGAAAAAAAGAATAATAAGAATAACTAGAAGTCGTTTGTTTAAGATACAAACGAAGCGGCTTTCCGTTTGCTTATTTCAAGGGTATTGAATATATAAGTTAATACAAAGAAATTGAATAATGATGCATTATAATGTAAGATTAAATACGTAAATCATCATTATCATAAATTATATATAAATATGTTTAAAAAATTTAAATTTTTTTTATTTTCATCTTCTTAAGAAGATATTGAGAAAGCATATATATGATTACACAACCGTTTACTATCATTCAGAAAATAAAAACAGGAAAATTTTAAGATAATACTATCCTCAAAAATTGTTTTCTTACGTTATTCAATCGATTTTAAAAGTTTTTTTTTATTCTTTATTTGATATCTATTTCTTCGTAAGCATATGACTTAACAAATAATCATTGCAATTTGATCCACATAATTGAAATTGTAAAAAAGAAAAAAAACAATTCTTTGAAATCCATGACTTTCAACCTTGAAATTGATTGAGTTTTTTACATTTGCCAAAAAAAAGATGGAAACAAAGGCAGAGGTGTAAGCAAAATCATGAAAATAATTTCTTATTTTTATGTAATACACGTTATAAACGTCTTGAAACTTTCAACAATTCATTTGCTTTATATATTTCCTTATTTTACAGATTTAGAAAAAGAAACCGTTAAACCTTTAGAAAAGATAAAAAAAAATCGATAGGTAGAATTACATGTATTTGTCATTTTCTTCAGGTTTGCGGAAAGCCGTGATAACAAATGCAATAAGATATCAGTATGGGTTTTCTGGCTCTAGTATAATTATACTAATTCATCGTAAATGCGACTCATTAACTCAAAAACGTATCACAATTCACTATTCAACACAGGCACTTTTTACTGCAAAAGAACAATCGGATCTTGCTGAACCAACATAATGACCACTTTCGTTTCTTTCTTCAAATTAATATATTTCCATGAATAAGCCCTTTTACGAAAAAACATGAATAAATCATGTTTGATAACGTAATCTATAGGTAATTTACGTAATTTCTTGACTTTTTGCGCATGTTAAGATACGGCAATATTACTTATCTAAAGTTAATATGTCCAATCTTTTGATCTTTTTAATATATTTTGCTTACAAATCAATGTTGTCATAAACAAGTGGTACAACATAAATTTCTTAAGGTATGCTTAAGATTGGCATCAAAACTCATGACGCTGGAGTGCGAATACATATTGAAATAAATGATTTTAATATTTCAACGACGTCAAAATCAAGTGACTGAAGAAAAGTATCTTTTTTGGAATGACATGTTCAGCTAACTTTCTATTAATCCAGAAAAAATATCTTCGAGAATGCGAACAGGTTTGTTTTCATATGTTTAAGTAGGCATTCCAGTAAACATTAATATCTGACATGTTTGATGACGCAATCACTTAAAATTTTCAAAGACTTATGAACGTACGAAGTTTCGACATTCTTGAAAATTTTAAGTTCATTGGTCTAATTGGCGATTTTATATGATTTTTTTAAATAATTCTTGCTTAAGTATGCATGACGTCATAATCACGTGACAAAAAAAAATTTTTACAGTACGGATCATTCCAATTTTAACTGTATGAATACTGAAGATAGAATTAAGATTGACTCAAAATTGATGATACCAGAGCGAGAGAAAACTTTAAAAAGAAATGCTTTTTGACTTTTTGATGACGTCATAACCACGTGACTTAAGAGAAAATCATTCAGAAAATAGAATGTAAACTTTTATGCCGATATGCTGTCCAATTTTCATGCTTGTAACGCATCAGGGCACTTTGTAACATTTAAATTTAATTTTTGGACCAAAGTTCGAAACTCGGTATTGCCACGAAATCTTAACATTTTAGAATTTGGAAATTTGAATGCCAAGGTGCACATCTAGATCCTAAAATAAATCTTCTGTAAAAATATCAAGATAATTGGACCAAAATTAAAGGCTCTATGGCGCGAACAACCTTTTGAAGCTGACGTCAAATCTGACGTCATATGACGCCAATGAAAATTGAAAATGATTGAATGTATAAAGAGATACTTTTTTATTACTGCAGTTTCAATTTAGTTAAAAATTGACTCAAAATGCATGATGCCAGAGCCAGAGAAATCTTTGAAAAAATAGGATTTTGCTTTTTAAATGACGTCATAACCACGTGACTTAAAAGGAAATCTTTTACAGAAATGAAAGTAGACCTCTGGGCCGATGAGCTGTCCAATTTTCATGCTTCTATCTCATCAGTAGCCTTTGTAATGTTAAATAATAGTTTTAGGACCAAAGTTCGAAACTCGGTTTTGCCATAAATTCTTAAATTAATTTGAAAGACAAGGTGCACATCTACATCATAACATACTTCTTCTGTGAAAATATCAAGATAAAACGACAAAAAATAAAGGCTCCAGAGCGCGAACAAACTTTTGATGCTGACGTCAAATCTGACATCGTCTGACGTCTTTGAAAATTTAAAATGATAGAATTTAAAAATTTGAACGTTTTTGTCGAGGCAATTTAATTTTCATTTTCCTCAGACACTGGCAACATACTGAAATTAACTCTTGGATTTGGTTGGAAAATGAGGAATAATAATAATAATAAGAAGAAACATAACAAACCCTATACGTTTTCCGCAGGTTTGCGGAAAGCCGTAATAAAAAAACAGTACAAACCCAATAGGACTTTCTGCCGAAAGGGCAGAAAGTCCTAATAATAAAAAAACAGTACAAACCCAATATGACTTTCTGCCTGTAGGCAGAAAGTCCTAATAATAAGAATAAACATAACAAACCCTATACGTTTTCCGCAGGTTTGCGGAAAGCCGTAATAATAAATTAGATGTCATTCGTGAAAACGAATGATAGGACTCACTGCAAGCTGTGTTAATGCAAAAAGCAGGAGATAGAAGTTTCATGTAATGACTAACCTCTGGTAGTATTTCATGTTCATGCTGAACAATTGACATTGTATTCCGTAATTAGTTTAAAGATCCTATGTTCGAATATTACTTCAGCCACAATACTTCGGTTTTTCGGAATTAAGGTTAGCTGACAAAATATTCACACTTTAGTTTCAAGATGTACCATCTGTAAAAATTTGAAGAAAATCTGATCATAAATGGCGGCTGTAGAGCGCGAATACCATTTTTTACTATTTTTAGCTCTGACGTCACGTGACGTCATAGGGTGCTGAAAATGCTGTTGCTCAAAAGCGCATACTTTACTGCAATAACTTTGAAATTTTCACTAGTCTGAACAACTGGCATCATGTCGAAATCATTGCCCCAAATTAAAGTTAAGTGGTATGCTTATGACGTCCCATGACGTCACGATTCAAAATATTTGTAGAAATGCTGCAGAACTTCAAACTGTGTAAGTTTCAACTTTCTATCTCATCCTGAAGCTCTTCAATCTTAAAATGAAATTTTTGGTCCTATGTTCGAATCTTTTTTTCAGCCACAGAACTTCGGTTTTTCGGAATTTCGGTTAGCTGACAGGATATGCACACCTTAGTTTCAAGATGTACCATCTGTGAAAATTTGAAGAAAATCCGACCATAAATGGCGGCTGTAGAGCGCGAAAACCATTTTTCAATATTTTTAGCTGTGACGTCATGTGACGTCATAGGGTGCTGAAGATGCTTTTGTTCAAAAGCGCATACTTTACTGTCATAACTCTGAAATTTTCATTATTCTCAACAACTGGCATCATGTTGAAATAATTGCCCTAATATGAAAATTACGAAGTATGCTTATGACGTCACATGACGTCATATGACGACACAACTCAAAAGGTTTGTAGATATTCTGCAGAACTGCAAACTGTGTAAGTTTCAACTTTCTATCTCATCCTGAAGCTCTTTAATCCTAAAATGAAATTTTCGGTCCTATGTTCGAATCTTATTTCAGCCACAGAACTTCCGTCTTTCGGAATTTCGGTTAGCTGACAGGATATGCACACCTTAGTTTCAAGATGTACCATCTGTGAAAATTTGAAGAAAATCCGATCATAAATGGCGGCTTTAAAGCGCGAAAACCATTTTTCACTATTTTTAGCTGTGACGTCACATGATGTCAAAGGGTGCTGAAGATGCTTTTGTTCAAAAGCGAATACTTTACTGTCATAACTCTGAAATTTTCATTATTCCGAACAACTTGCATCATGTCGAAATCATTGCCCTAAAATGAAAATTAATAAGTATGCTTATGACGTCACATGACGACACTTGACGTCACGAATCAAAATATATGTAGAAATATTGAAGAACTGCAAACTGTGTAAGTTTCAACTTTCTATCTCATTCTGAAGCTCTTTAATCCTAAGATGAAATTTCGGTCCTATGTTCGAATCTTATTTCAGCCACAGAACTTCGGTCTTTCGGAATTTCGGTTAGTTGACAGGATATGCACACCTTAATTTCAAGATGTACTATATGTGAAAATTTGAAGAAAATCCGACCATAAATGGCGGCGGTAGAGCGTGAACACCATTTTTCACTATTTTTAGCTCTGACGTCACATGACGACATAGGGTGCTGAAGATGCTTTTGTTCAAAAGCGCATACTTTACTGTCATAACTCTGAAATTTTCATTATTCTAAACAACTGGCATCATGTCGAAATCATTCCTCTAAAATGAAAAGTTCGAAGTATGCTTTTGACGTCACCTGACGTCATATGACGTCACGACTCAAGATATATGTAGAAATACTGCAGTCCTAAAAACTGTGTAAGTTTCAACTTTCTATCTCATCCTGAAGCTCTTTTATCCTAAAATGAAATGTTCGGTCCTATGTTCGAATCTTATTTCAGCCACAGAACTTCGGTCTTTCGGAATTTCGGTTAGCTGACAGGATATGCACACCTTTGATTCAAGATGTACCATCTGTGAAAATTTGAAGAAAATCCGACCATAAATGACGGCTGTAGAGCGCGAATACAATTTTTCACTATTTTTAGCTGTGACGTCATGTGACGTCATAGGGTGCTGAAAATCATAGAAATCAAAATTTCCTCACGTGACTAATAAGCCATTAAAATTTCATCGTCCTAAGACTATAGCAACATATAAAAATAAGCGTTTAGTTAGGAAGAAGAAAAGAATAATAATAATAATAATAACTAGAAGTGACAAAGGAAAATGAGATGCTATGTTGCACATCCAGTGAAAATTGTATGCAAGTCGGTCAAAAGTTAAGGCATGTAGGGTTTAAAAACCCTTCATTTTGGATTAAAAGTTTGTTAACGCGTCACGACGTCAGTCTTTTCAGAGCTGTAAGAAATTGATAAGACACATGTTCACTCCAAATTTTAAGTTTCTAGCTTATCTGAAAGCTTCGAAATACTTAAATACATTTTCAGGTCCAAAGTTCGAAACTTGGTTCAGCCATAGATCCTTGGTCTTTTTTAACAATGCAAAATTTATATAATCCTGCACAACTACATCGGAATCCATACATTCTGTGAAAAAATCAAGTCAATTGGTCAATAAATGACGGCTGTAGAGCGCAAACAATCTTTGGTAGCTTTTTTGAACCCTGCAGACGTGACATCACATGAAGAAAAAAAATGCTGCAATCAAAAGCGCCAAAGTCACTGTGCATACTGTTAAAATTTCATGCTGTTGCCTTTTCGGTAACCTGTTTTAATTTGAACCTCAAAAGGAAGAAAAAAGTAGAATAATAATAAGAAGAATAATAAGAAAAAACATAACAAACCCAACAGGACTTTCTGCTTGAGGCAGAAAGCCCTAATAATAGTAAAAAACATAACAAACCCAATAGGACTTTCTGCTTTAGGCAGAAAGTCCTAATAATAATAAGAAGAATAAACAGTACAAACCCAATAGGAGTTTCTGCTTTAGGCAGAAAGTCCTAATAAACAGTACAAACCCAATAGGATTTCTGCACAACAGTACAAACCCAATAGGACTTTCATGCAACCAAGGGCAGAAAGTCCTAATAACTAGATGTCATTCTTCTAAACGAATGATAGGACTTTCTGCAACCTGTGTTAATGCAAAAAGCAGAAGATAGAAGTTTCATGTAATGACTCACCTCTGGTAGTATTTCATGCTGAACAATTGACATTATATTCCGCGAAAAATAAGCGTTTAGTTACGAAGAAAAAAAAAATAAGTAGCAGTAGTAGTAGTATGCTTATGACGTCATATGACGTCAGGACTCAAAATATATTAAGAAATTATGCAGAACTGCAAACTGTGTAAGTTTCAATTTTCTATCTAATCCCGAAGTTCTTTAATCCTAAAATGAAATTTTTGGTCCTATGTTCGAATCTTACTTCAGCCACAATACTTCGGTTTTTCGGAATTAAGGTTAGCTGTTATGATATGCACACCTTAGTTTCAAGATGTACCATCTGTAAAAATTTGAAGAAAATCTGATCATAAATGGCGGCTGTAGAGCGCGAACACCATTTTTCAATATTTTTAGCTCTGACGTCACATGACGACATAGGGTGCTGAAGATGCTTTTGTTCAAAAGCGCATACTTTACTGTCATAACTCTGAAATTTTCATTATTCTGAACAACTGGCATCATGTCTAAATCATTGCCCTAATATGAATATTTAGAAGTATGCTTATGACGTCACATGACGTCATATGACGTCACGACTCAAAATATATGTTGAAATTCTGTAGAACTGCAAACTGTGTAAATTTGAACTTTCTATCTCATCCTGAAGCTCTTTAATCATAAAATGAAATTATCGGTCCTATGTTCGAATCTTATTTCAGCCACAGAACTTCAGTCTTTCGGAATTTCGGTTAGCTGACAGGATATGCACACCTTAGTTTAAAGATGTACCATCTGTGAAAATTTGAAGAAAATCCGACCATAAATGACGGCTGTAGAGCGCGAACACCATTTTTCACTATTTTTAGCTGTGACGTCATGTGACACCATAGGGTGCTGACTATCATTGAAATCAAAATTTCCTCACGTGACTAATAATCCATAAAAATTTCATCGTCCTAGGACTATTGCAACATATTAAAATAAGCGTTTAGTTAGGGCGAAGAAAAAAATAATAATAAGAAAAAATGACGTCACGTGAAGTCATATTACGTTTATTTTCACATAATTGTTAGACATCCAGAGACCTACTAACTGACAAAATTCCAACTTTCTATCTCAAATAGGACAGTTTTGATAAGCATTTAAAAATTGACGTCCTTGGTTCGAATATTTGATCCGCCATAGATGCTTGGACTTTTCGAATTTTGAAAAACGGACACCGGTATACACAATAAGAACGAAATATACACATTCTGTGAAAATTTGATAAAAATCGGCCCATAGATAATGGCTCTGGACCGTGTAAAATCTTTCGTAGTCAATATCAAATGTGACGTCATATGACGTCATAGGCTTCTGAAAATCATTGAAATCAAAATTACTGCGTCTGAATCATTTGTCATTAAATTTTCATTGCCCTTTGACAATTTCAACATATAGAAATACTCTTATTAATATTAGAAATACATTATCATATAATGACGTCACGTGACGTCATGTGACGTTTATTTTCACAAAATGTTTAAGACTCCGAGAGACCTATAAACTGACCAAATATCACTTTTCTATCTCAAATAAATCCGATTTTATAAGCATTTAAAAATTTACGACCTTGGTTCGAATCTTGAATTCGCTATAGAACCATGGACTTTTCGAATTTTGAAAATCGGACACCGAGATGCACAACTAGAACTTAATATACACATTCTGTGAAAATTTGATGAAAATCGGTTCATAAACAATGGCTGTAGACCGCGTACAAACTTTTGTTGCATATTTCAAGTGTGACGTCATATGACGTCATAGGCATATGAAAATCATAGAAATCAAAATTTCAGCGTTTGAAGCATGCGGCATTAAATTTTCATTGCCTTTCGACAATTTCAACATATAGAAATATTCTTGTTAATATTAGAAATACATTATCATATAATGACGTCACGTGACGTCATATGACATTTATTTTCACAAAATGTTTAAAACTTCTAGAGACCTATAAACTGACGAAATATCAACTTTCTATCTTAAATAGGACAGATTTTATAAGCATTTAAAAATTTACGACCTTGGTTCGAATCTTGGATTCGCTATAGAACCATGGACTTTTCGAATTTTGAAAAACGGACACCGGGATGCACAACTAGAGCCTAACATACACATTCTGTGAAATTTTGATGAAAATCGTCCAGAAATAATGGCTGTAGACCGCGTACAAACTTTTTCACCTGACGTCAAATCTGACGTTATATGACGTCGTATGAATATAAAATTCATTGCATCCGAAAGCTCATGGTTTGAAATATATGCCATAAAATTTTCATTGTTCTGAGTCAATGGCAACACCTCGAAATTAACACAAATATAAGAGGAAGAAAAAAAGAATAAGAAGAAGAAGAACTAGATTTCATTCGTTGATACGAATGATAGGACTTTCTGCTACATTTGTCAAATACTTAAAAGCAAAAACAGTAAGAGGATATGAAATTGCATCCTTTAACTTGCTTTTGTATGGCCATAACTTAAATGAACTTTGAAAAATAAACCGTTTAACTTGGAGGAAATTGCAAAAGTAACTGAAAATCATTTTTTTATATCGATTTATTTAACTTGGACTATTTTTATAATCTATGTTACAAATCAAATTTATTTAAAACGCTTACAATTCGAATTCCATCCTGTAATGATGGCTGTAGACCGCGTACAAGAGTGTGTAGATAACGTCAAGTTTGATGTCACATGACATCATAGGCATAAGAAAATCAATGAAATGAAATATTAAGTATCTTAAATATATCAAGTAATTTTTTCATGCTCCTTGCAACTTTGCAACATATAGAAATTAACGCGTAGATATATTAACATTCTTTTTGACATTATGACGTCAAATAACGTTAATCTTCACAGAATATAAATAAGTCTTAAAGACTAATATTCAGTCCAAATATCAACTTTCTAAATCATCTCGAAGCGATTTTATATGTTTTTGAAATTTGACGTCAATGTTTCGAAACTTGGATTCGCCATACAACCATTGCCTTTTCGTCTTTTCGAATTTGTAAAACAGGACCCGGGATACACAACTAGAGCGTTACATATACATTCTTTGAAATTTGCTGAAAATCGGTCCAAAAATTATGGCTGTACACCGCGTAAAACCTTTTCGTCCTGACGTCAAATCTGATGTGATATAACGTCAAATTAATATCAATTACATTGCATTTTAAAGCATTTCTAAAGTATATACCATAAGATTCATGGTCCTGGGAAGTTAACAACATATTAAATTTACGCGTATATATCAGAAATAATTTTTTACCTTATGACGTCATATGACGTCAAATGACGTTCATCTTCAGAGAATGTAAAGCACTCTTGGAGACTTATTTACTTTCCAAATATTAGATTTCTAACTCATCTGGAAACGATTTTATACGTATTTAAAATTTGACGCCAATGGTTCGAATATTGGATCCGCCGTAAAACCTTTGCATTTTTGAATTTGGAAGAACGGACACCGGGATGCTCAACTATAACCTAATATACACTTTCTGTGAAATTTTTATGAAAATCGGTTCATAAACAATGGCTGTAGACCGCGTACAAACTTTTGTAGCATCTGGCAAGTGTAACGTCATATGACGTCATAGGCATATGAAAACTGTAGAATTAAAAATATCAACATTTGAAGCAAAATGTCATATAATTTCCATTCCCATGGACCATTTTAACATATAGAAATTTTCTTGTAAATATTAGAAATAGATTTTCATGTATTGACGTCATCTGACGTCACATGACGTTCATTTTCACAAAATCGTTCAGTCATCCATAATCCTACACAATGTTCAAATATCAATATTCTATCTCATATGGGACCGATTTTATAAGCATTTGAAAATTAACGACCTCGGTTCGAATCTTGGATTCTCCATAGAACCATGGTCTTTTAGAATTTTGAAAAACGGAAAGCGGGATGCACAACTAGATCTTAATATACACATTCTGTGAAAATTTGATGAACATCGGTTTATATGTAATGGCTGTAGACCGCGTACAAACTTTTGTAGAATATGTAAAGTGTGACGTCATATGACGTCATATGCTTATAAAAAATATTGAAATAGAAATTATATCGTGTGAAACATATGTCATTAAATTTTTATTGCTCTTCGACCATTTCAACATATAGAAATAATCTTGATAATGTTAGTAATATATTTTCATATAATGACGTCACGTGACGTCATATGATGCAAATTTTCAAAATATTTTTCAGACTCCGAGAGACCTACATACTGACCAAATATCAACTTTCTATCTCAAAAAGGACTGATTTTATAAGCATTTGAAAATTTACGACCTTGGTTCGAATCTTGGTTTCGCTATAGAACCTTGGCAATTTCGAATTTTGAGAAACGGACATCGGGATGCACAACTAGAACATAATATACACATTCTGTGGAAATTTGATGAAAATCGGTTCATAAATAATGGCTCTGGACCGCGTACAAACTTTTGTAGCTTATTTCACGTGTGACGTCATATGACGTCATAGAGATATGAAAATCATAGAAATCAAAATTACAGCGTTTGAAGCATGTGTCATTAAATTTTCATTGCCCTTCGACAATTTCAACATATAGAAATATTCTTGTTAATATTAGAAATACATTATCATATAATGACGTCACGTGACGTCATATGACATTTATTTTCACAAAATGTTTAAAACTTCTAGAGACCTATATACTGATAAAATATCAACTTTCTATCTTAAATAGGACAGAATTTATAAGCATTTAAAAATTTACGACCTTGGTTCGAATCTTGGATTCGCTATAGAACCATGGACTTTTCGAATTTTGAAAAACGGACACCGGCATGCACAACTAGAACTTAATATACACATTCTGTGAAAATTTGATGAAAATCGGTTCACAAACAATGGCTGTAGACTGCGTACAAGCTTTTGTAGCATATTTCAAATGTGACGTCATATGACGTCATAGGCATATGAAAATCATAGAAATCAAAATTTTCTCACGTGACTAATAAGTCATAAAAATTTCATCGTCCTAGGAGTATTGCAACATAGAAAAATAAGCGTTTAGTTAGGAAGAAAAAAAGAATAATAACTAGATGTCATTCGTCAAAACGAATGATAGGACTTTCTGCAACCTGTGTTAATGCAAAAAGCAGGAGATAGAAGTTTCATGTAATGACTCACCTCTGGTAGTATTTCATGTTCATGCTGAACAATTGACATTATATTCCGCGAAAAATAAGCGTTTAGTTACGAAGAAAAAAAAATAAGTAGCAGTAGTAGTAGTATGCTTATGACGTCATATGACGTCACGAGTCAAAATATATGTAGAAATTATGCAGAACTGCAAACTGTGTAAGTTTCAACTTTCTATCTCATCCCGAAGTTCTTTAACCATAAAATGAAATTTTTGGTCCTATGTTCGAATCTTATTTCAGCCACAATACTTTGTTTTTCGGAATTAAGGTTAGCTGACAAAATATTCACAACTTAGTTTTAAGATGTACCATCTGTAAAAATTTGAAGAAAATCTGATCATAAATGGCGGCTGTAGAGCGCGAACACCATTTTTCACTATTTTTAGCTCTGACGATACGTGACGTCATAGGGTGCTGAAAATGCTGTTGCTCAAAAGCGCATACTTTACTGTCATAATTCTGAAATTTTCATTATTCTGAACAACTGGCATCATGTCGAAATCATTGCCCTAAAATAAAAATTAAGAAGTATGCTCATGACGTCACATGACGTCATATGACGTCAGGAATCAAAATATATGTAGAAATTCTGCAGAACTGCAAAGTGTGTAAGTTTCAACTTTCTATCTCATCCTGAAGCTCTTTAATCCTAAAATGAAATTTTCGGTCCTATGTTCGAATCTTATTTCAGCCACAGAACTTCGGTCTTTCGGAAATTCGGTTAGCTGACAGGATATGCACACCTTAGTTTCAAGATGTACCATCTGTGAAAATTTGAAGAAAATCCGACTATAAATGACGGCTGTAGATTGCAAACACCATTTTTCACTATTTTTAGCTGTGACGTCATGTGACTTCAAAGGCTGCTGACAATTATTGAAAACAAAATTTCCTCACGTGACTAATAACCCATAAAACTTTCATGGTCCTAGGACTATTGCAACATATTAAAATAAGCGTTTAGTTAGGAAGAAGAAAAGAATAATAATGATAAAAAAATGACGTCACGTGACGTCATATGACGTTTATTTTCACATGATTGTTAGACAACCAGAGACCTACTAACTGACAAAATTTCAACTTTCGATCTCAAATAGGACAGTTTTTATAAGCTTTTAAAAATTGACGTCCTTGGTTCGAATCTTGGATCCGCCATAGATGCTTGGACTTTTCGAACTTTGAAAAACGGATACCGGTATACACAATAAGAACGTAATATACATATTCTGTGAAAATATGATAAAAATCGGCCCATTAATAATGGTTCGGACCGTGTACAAACTTTCGTAGTCAATTTCAAATGTGACGTCATTTGACGTCATAGGCTTCTGAAAATCATTGAAATCAAAATTTCAGCGTCTGAATCATTAAATTTTCATTGCCCTTCGATAATTCCAACATATAGAAATACTCTTATTAATATTAGAAATACAGTATCATGTAATGACGTCAAGTGACGTCATGTGACGTTTATTTTCACAAAATGTTTAAGACTCCCAGAGACCTATATACTGACCAAATATCACCTTACTATCTCAAATAAATCCGATTTTATAAGCATTTAAAAATTTACGACCTTGGTTTGAATCTTGAATTAGCTATAGAACCATGGACTTTTCGAATTTTAAAAAACGGACACCGAGATGCACAACTAGAACTTAATATACACATTCTGTGAAGATTTGATGAAAATCGGTTCATAAACAATGGCTGTAGACCGCGTACAAACTTTTGTTGCATATTTCAAGTGTGACGTCATATGACGTCATAGGCAAATGAAAATCATAGAAATCAAAATTTCAGCCTTTGAAGCATGTGTCATTAAATTTTCATTGCCCTTCGACAATTCAATATATAGAAATACTCTTGTTAATATTAGAAATACATTATCATATAATGACGTCACGTGACGTCATATGACATTTATTTTCACAAAATGTTTAAGACTCTTAGGGACCTATATACTGACCAAATATCACTTTTCTATCTCAAAAAGGACCGATTTTATAAGCATTTAAAAATTTACGACCTTGGTTCGAATCTTGGAATCGCTATAGAACCATGGACTTTTCGCATTTTGAAAAACAGACAACGAGATGCACAACTAGAACTTAATATACACATTCTGTGAAAATTTGATGAAAATCGGTTCAAAAACAATGGCTGTAGACCGCGTACAAACTTTTGTTGCATATTTCCAGTGTGACGTCATATGACGTCATAGGCATATGAAAATCATAGAAATCAAAATTTCAGCGTTTGAAGCATGTGTCTTTAAATTTTCATTGCCTTTCGACAATTTCAACATATAGAAATATTCTTGTTAATATTAGAAATACATTATCATATAATGACGTCACGTGACGTCATATGACAAATATTTTCACAAAATTTTTAAAACTTCTAGAGACCTGTATACTGACTAAATATCAACTTTCTTTCTTAAATAGGACAGATTTTATAAGCATTTAAAAATTTACGACCTTGGTTCGAATCTTGGATTCGCTATAGAACCATGGACTTTTCGAATTTTGAAAAACGGACACCGGGATGCACAACTAGAACTTAATATACACAATCTGTGAAAATTTGATGAAAATCGGTTCACAAACAATGGCTGTAGACCGCGTACAAACTTTTGTAGCATATTTCAAATGTGACGTCATATGACGTCATAGGCATATGAAAATCATAGAAATCAAAATTTCCTGACGTGGCTAATAAGTCATCAAAATTTCCTCGTCCTAGGAGTATTGCAACATAGAAAAATAAGCGTTTAGTTAGGAAGAAAAAAAGAATTTTCATTCGTTGATACGAATGATAGGACTTTCTGCTAAAATTGGAAAATATTAAGATTTATTCCGTTAGAAAGACTATATATTAAATTCTCTACCTTTTACTTATTTTTTTTTTTTTTCGTATGGACTTCTTTTAGCTTTGACGTCACATGACGTCATAGGGTGCTGAAAATTCTTTTGTTCAAAAGCGCATACTTTACTGTCGTAACTCTGAAATTTTTTTTAAAACTGGCATCAGGTCAAAATCATTGCCTTAAAATGAAAATTAAGAAGTATGCTTATGACGTCACATGACGTCATATGACGTCAAGACTCAAAATATATGTAGAAATTCTGCAGAACTGCAAACTGTGCTAGTTTCAACTTTCTATCTCATCCTGAAGCTCTTTAATCCTAAAATGAAATTTTCGGTCCTATGTTCGAATCTTATTTAAGCCACAGAACTTTGGTCTTTCGGAATTTCGGTTAGCTGACAGGATATGCACACCTTAGTTTAGACAAGTACCATCTGTGAACATTTGAAGAAAATCCGACCATAAATGACGGCTGTAGAGCGCGAACACCATTTTTCACTATTTTTAGCTGTGACGTCATGTGACGTCATAGGGTGCTGAAGAAGTTTTTTTTCAAAAGCGCATACATTACTGTCATAACTCTGAAATTTTCATTATTCTGAACAACTGGCATCATGTCAAAATTATTGCCCTAAAATGAAAATTAAGAAGTATGCCTATGACGTCACATGACGTCATATGACGTCACGACTCAAAATGTATGTAGAAATTCTACAGAACTGCAAACTGTGTAAGTTTCAACTTTCTATCTCATCCTGAAGCTCTTTAATCCTAAAATGAAATTTTCGGTCCTATGTTCGAATCTTATTTAAGCCACAGAACTTCGGTCTTTCGGAATTTTGGTTAGCTGACAGGATATACACACCTTTGATTCAAGATGTACCATCTGTGAAAATTTGAAGAAAATCCGACCATAAATGACGGCTGTAGAGCGCGAACACCATTTTTCACTATTTTTAGCTGTGACGTCATATGGCGTCATAGGGTACTGAAGATGCTTTTGTTAAGAAGCGAATACTTTACTCTCGTGACTCTGAAATTTTCATTATTCTGAACAACTGGCATCATGTCGAAATCATTGCCCTAAAATGAAAATTAAGAAGTATGCCTATGACGTCACATGACGTCATATGACGTCACGACTCAAAATATTTGTAGAAATTCTGCAAAACTGCAAACTGTGTAAGTTTCAACTTTCTATCTCATCCTGAAGCTCTTTAATCCTAAAATGAAATTTTCGGTCCTATGTTCGAATCTTATTTAAGCCACAGAACATCGGCCTTTCGGAATTTCGGTTAGCTGACAAACTATTCACACCTTAGTTTCAAGATGTACCATCTGTGAAAATTTGAAGAAAATCCGACTAAAAATGACGGCTGTAGAGCGCAAACACCATTTTTCACTATTTTTAGCTGTATCGTCATGTGACGTCATAGGCTGCTGACAATCATTGAAAACAAAATTTCCTCACATCACTAATAACCCATAAAAATTTCATGGTCCTAGGACTATTGCAACATATTCTAATAAGCGTTTAGTTAGGAAGAAGAAAAGAATAATAATGATAAAAAATGACGTCACGTGACGTCATATGACGTTTATTTTCACATAATTGTTAGACACCCAGAGACCTACTAACTGACAAAATTTCAACTTTCTATCTCAAATAGGACAGTTTTTATAAACATTTAAAAATTGACGTCCTTGGTTCGAATCTTGGATCCGCCATAGATGCTTGGACTTTTTGAATTTTGAAAAACGGACACAGGTATACACAATAAGAACGTAATATACACATTCTGTGAAAATTTGATAAAAATCGGCCCATTAATAATGGCTCTGGACCGTGTACAAACTTTCGTAGTCAATTTCAAATGTGACGTCATATGACGTCATAGGCTTCTGAAAATCATTGAAATCGAAATTTCAGCATCTGAATCATTTGTCATTAAATTTTCATTGCACTTCGACAATTTCAACATATAGAAATACTCTTATTAATATTAGAAATACATTATCATATAATGACGTCAAGTGACGTCATGTGACGTTTATTTTCACAAAATGTTTAAGACTCCCAGAGGCCTATACACTGACCCAATATCACTTTTCTATCTCAAATAAATCCGATTTTATAAGCATTTAAAAATTTACGACCTTGGTTCGAATCTTGAATTCGCTATAGAACCATGGACTTTTCGAATTTTGAAAAACGGACACCGAGATGCACAACTAGAACTTAATATACACAATCTGTGAAAATTTGATGAAAATCGGTTCATAAACAATGGCTGTAGACCGCGTACAAACTTTTGTTGCATATTTCAAGTGTGACGTCATATGACGTCATAGGCATATGAAGATTATAGAAATCAAAAATTCAGCCTTTGAAGCATGTGTCATTAAATTTTCATTGCCCTTCGACAATTTCAACATATAGAAATATTCTTGTTAATATTAGAAATACATTATCATATAATGACGTCACGTGACGTCATATGAAATTTATTTTCATAAATATGTTTAAAACTGCTAGAGACCTATATACTGACTAAATATCAACTTTCTATCTTAAATAGGACAGATTTTATAAGCCTTTAAAAATTTACGACCTTGGTTCGAATCTTGGATTCGCTATAGAACCATGGACTTTTCGAATTTTGACAAACGGACACAGGGATGCACAACTAGAACCTAACATACACATTCTGTGAAATTTTGATGAAAGTCGGTCCAGAAATAATGGCTGTAGACCGCGTACAAACTTTTTCACCTGACGTCACATCTGACGTAATATGACGTCGTATGAATATAAAATTCATTGCATCTGAAAGCTCATGGTTTGAAATATAAGCCATAAAATTTTCATTGTTCTGAGTCAGTGGCAACACCTCGAAATTAACACAAATATAAGAGGAAGAAAAAAAGAATAAGAAGAAGAAGAATAATAAAAAAACATACAAACCCAATATGACTTTCTGCCTGTGGCAGAAATCCTAAAAAAAGAAAAAATAAAAAAACCCAAAGGACTTTCTGCTTTAGGCAGAAACCAAAAGACTTTCTGCTTTAGGCAGAAAGTCCTAATAACTAGATGTCATTCGTTTAAAGAATGATAGGACTTTCTGCAAATCTTGTATATATAGAAGATGACATAATAGATAATCTGTCCAAATTGCAGCTTTCTATCTCCTCTATTTCTATATAAAATAGCACAAATAGAACACATTCTGTGAATTTTAATAAAAGTCCGCCCATATCTTGCACATGTAGTTTACATACAAAATTTATACTATGTCATATGACATGGAAGAAAAATGAAACAGTGTTCAAATGTAAGTTTCTAACTTTCATCACACATAGAATTTCATCACTCCAGCTCAGTTGTAACCTTGTTTAATTTTAGCCTCAGTAGGAAGAAGTATTGAATATTTGTATAGTGCTATATCCTTTCGACACCTGTAACGTAGTTAAACGTATTTAGCGATTTTGGCGTGTTTGGGCTTCCGTAGTTTTGCCATAAATTCCTGGAATTTCGAACTATGGTGATATTTTGAAAGGTAACATCCCAGCCTACAAACTGATGCAATATGAATATCGTTAGCATAACAATGCAGTTTTTAGATGGTCTAAAATGTTGGGCTGCGTGTGAATTTTTCAAGGCTTGCAAACTGCTCGCTAGCTACATAGTGTTGCAAATACGGATTTTTGTCTTGTGCCGTTGTACATGTATTAACTTCAATGCTTATTTTGGAAACAGTCAACATTCGACAAAAAAAAAAAAAAAAAAAAATCAAGATATAGCCCATCAATTGCAATTTGATATTTTTTTTTTTTTTTTTTTTTTTTTTTTTTAAGTCGTTGCGCAAGTATTTAAGCTTGGTGACCCCTGCGCGTGACCTTTTCCATATTTTTATGATGCATGATTATGAAATATCTTATTTTCCATGTAACTTTCTTATATGAAGTCCAATTTCAATAAACTTGGTACCGTTAGAAAGCTCTTAAAACATGCTACATTTTATACGCATAATGTATAAACTTATCTTCAGTCGTTTCTGAGATATTGACTGTTAAACCTCAAGAAAACAGCATATTATCAGCAAAATTAGCTTCATTTCATTTAGTTTTTTTGCTTATAACTTTGTATTGCGTAAACCAATTTTAATAAACTAAATATCTTTGGAAACGTCAATTATTCAGCTATAATTTTTATTCATACATATATTTACAAAAATCGATATTTATTGAGATATGGCTACATATATGCAGTAGGGGTGAAATCAAAATTTCCTCACGTGCCTAATAACCCATAAACATTTCATCGTCCTAGGACTATTGCAGCATATTAAAATAAGCGTTTAGTTAGGAAGAAGAAAAGAATAATAATAATAATCAAATGACGTCACGTGACGTCATGTGACGTTTATTTTCACATAATTGTTAAGACACCCAGAGACCTACTAACTGACAAAATTTCAACTTTCTATCTCAAATAGGACAGTTTTTATAAGCATTTAAATATTGACGTCATTGGTTCGAATCTTGGATCCGCCATATATGCTTGGACTTTTCGAATTTTGAAAAACGGACACCGGCATACACAATAAGAACGTAATATACACATTCTGTGAAAATTTGATGAAAATCGGCCCATTAATAATGGCTCTGGACCGTGTACAAACTTTTGTAGTCAATTTCAAATGTGACGTCATATGACGTCATAGGCTTCTGAAAATTATTGAAATCGAAATTTCAGCGTCTGAATCATTTGTCATTAAATTTTCATTGCCCTTCGATAATTTCAACATATAGAAATACTCTTGTTAATATTAAAAATACATTATCATATAATGACGTCACGTGACGTCATATGACGTTTCTTTTCACAAAATGTTAAAGACTCTTAGAGACCTATATACTGACCAAATATCACTTTTCTATCTTAAATAGGACCGATTTTATAAGCATTTAAAAATTTACGACCTTGGTTCGAATCTTGAATTCGCTATAGAACCATGGACTTTTCGAATTTTGAAAAACGGACACCGAGATGCACAACTAGAACTTAATATACACATTCTCTGAAAATTTGATGAAAATCGGCCCATTAATAATGGCTCTGGACCGTGTACAAACTTTCGTAGTCAATTTCAAATGTGACGTCATATGACGTCATAGGCTTCTGAAAATCATTGAAATCGAAATATCAGCATCTGAAGCATGCGGCATTTAATTTTCATTGCCCTTCGAAAATTTCAACATATAGAAATAATCTTGTTAGAATTAGAAATTCATTATCATATAATGACGTCACGTGACGTCATATGACATTTATTTTCACAAAATGTTTAAGACTCCCAGAGACCTATATACTGACCCAATATCATTTTCCTATCTCAAATAGGACCGATTTTATAAGAATTTGAAAATTTACGACCTTGGTTCGAATCTTGGAATCGCTATAGAACCTTGGACTTTTCGAATTTTGAAAAACGGACACCGGGATGCACAACTAGAACTTAATATTCACATTCTGTGAAAATTTGATGAAAATCGGTTCATAAACAATGGCTCTGGACCGCGTACAAACTTTTGTTGCATATTTCAAGTGTGACGTCATATGACGTCATAGGCACATGAAACTCATAGAAATCAAACTTTTAGCGATTGAAGCATGTGTCATTAAATTTTCATTGCCCTTCGACAATTTCAACATATAGAAATACTCTTGTTAATATTAGAAATACAATATCATATAATGACGTCACGTGACGTCATATGACATTTATTTTCACAAAATGTTTAAAACATCTAGAGACCTATATACTGACTAAATATCAACTTTCTATCTTAAATAGGACAGATTTTATAAGCATTTAAAAAATTTACGACCTTGGTTCGAATCTTGGATTCGCTATAGAACCATGGACTTTTCGAATTTTAAAAAACAGACACCGGGATGCACAACTAGAACTTAATATACACAATCTGTGAAAATTTTATGAAAATCGGTTCACAAACAATGGCTGTAGACCGCGTACAAGCTTTTGTAGCATATTTCAAATGTGACGTCATATGACGTCATATGCATATGAAAATCATAGAAATCAAAATTTCATCGCATCAAGTATATGCCATTAAAATTTCATGGCCCTGGGACCATTGCAACATGCTTAAATTAACGCTCAGTTTGGAAGAAAAAAAGAATAAGAAGAACTAGATTTCATTCGTTGATACGAATGATAGGACTTTCTGCTACATTTGTCAAACACTTAAAAGCAAAAAAAGTAAAAGGATATGAAATTTCAGCCTTTAACTTGCTTTTGTATGGCCATAACTTAAATAAACTTTGAAAAATAAACCGTTTAACTTGGAGGATATGGCAAAAGTAATTGAAAATCATTTTTTATATCAATTTATTTAACTAGGACTATTTTATAATCTATGTTACAAATCAGATTTATTTAAAATGCTTACAATTCGAATTCCATCCTGTAATAATGGCTGTAGACCGCGTACAAGCTTGTGTAGACAACGTCAAGTTTGATGTCATATGACGTCATAGGCATAAGGAAATCAATGAAATGAAATATTAAGTATCTTAAATATATCAAGTAATTTTTTTCATGCTCCATGCAACTTTGCAACATATAGAAATTAACGCGTAGATATATTAACATTCCTTTTGACCTTATGACGTCAAATAACGTTAATCCTCACAGAATATAAATAAATCTTAAAGACTAAAAATTCAGTCCAAATATCAACTTTCTAAATCATCTGGAAGGGATTTTATATGTATTTGAAATTTGACGTCAATGGTTCGAAACTTGGATTCGCCATAGAACCATTGCCTTTCCGAATTTGTCAAAACGGGACCCGGGATACACAACTAGAGCTTAATATACACATTCTGTGAAATTTCGATGAAAATCGGTCCAAAACTAATGGCTGTAAACCGCGTAAAAGCTTTTTGTCCTGATGACAAATCTGACGTGATATAACGTCATATTAATATGAATTACATTTCATTCTAAAGCACATGGATTGATGTATATACCATTAGATTTCCATGGTCCTGGGAACTTAACAACATATTTAAAATTAACGCATATATATCAGAAATTATTTTTGACCTTTGACATCATATGACGTTAAATGACGTTCATCTACATAGAATTAAAAGCAGACTTTGAGACTTATATACTGTCCAAATATTAGATTTCTAACTCATCTGGAAACGATTTTATAGCTATTTGAAATTTGACGTCAATGGTTCGAATCTTGGATCCGCCATAAAACCTTTGCATTTTCGAATTTGGAAAAACGGACACCGGAAGGCACAACTAGACTCTAACATACACATTCTGGGAAATTTTGATGCAAATCGGCCCAGAAATAATGGCTGTAGACCGCGTACAAATATTTTTGGACGACGTCAATATTGACGTCAAAATACGTCATAGTCATTTGAAAATTATTGAAATGCAAATTGTTGTTCTATCTTAAGCATATGCTATTAAATTTTCTAGGTGCTCGAACGTGTACAACATATAAAAATTATCAAGTAAATATTAGAAATTACTTTTCACCTCATGACGTCATATGACCTCATATGACGTTTATCTTCAGAGAATGTAAAGAAACCCTGGGGATTTATCTTCTGTCCAAATATCATCTTTCTAGCTCATTTGTAAGCGATTTTATACGCATTTGAAATTTGACGTCAATGGTTCGAATCTTGGATTCGCCATAGAACTATTGCATTCTCGAATTTTGAAAAACGGACACCGAAAGTCACAACTAGAGCCCAACATTCATATTCTGTGAAATTTTGATGAAAATCGGCCCAGAAGTAATGGCTGTAGACCGCGTACAAATATATTTAGACGACGTCAAGTTTGACGTCAAAACACGTCATAGTCAAATGATAATTATTGAAATGCAAATTGTTCTATCTGAAGCATATGCTGTTGAATTTTCAAGGTGCTCGAACGTGTACAACATATAAAAATTATCACGTTAATATTAGAAATTACTTTTCAACTCATGACGTCATATGACGTCATATGACGTTAATCTTCAAAGAAAGTAAAGAAACCCTTGAGGCTTATATTCTGTCCAAATATCATCTTTCTAGCTTATTTGTAAGCGATTTTATACGCATTTGAAATTTGACGTCAATGGTTCGAATCTTGGATTCGCCATAGAACCATTGCCTTTTTGAATTTTGAAAAACGGACACCGGAAGGCACAATTACAGCCTAACATACACATTCTGTGAACATTTGATGAAAATCGGTCCAGAAATAATGGCTGTAGACCGCGTACAAACTTTTTCACCTGACGTCAAATCTGACGTTATGTGACGTCATATAAATATGATATTCATTGCATTCGGAAGCTCATGGTTTGAAATATATGCCATAAAATTTTCATTGTTTCTGAGTTAATGGTAACATATCGAAATTAACACAAATATAAGAGGAAGAAAAAAAGAATAATAAGAAGAAGAATAATAAAAAACAGTACAAACCCAATAGGACTTTCTGCCGAAAGGGCAGAAAGTCCTAATAAAAAAACATAACAAACCCAATAGGACTTTCTGCTTTAGGCAGAAAGCCCTAATAATCACTTCCGTTTATGACAGTTGGGAGAATTTAGAGTTTCAAGCACCTATTGGTAGAATTTAGTTGTTTATGGTATTATAGAACATTGATACTTCGTAGTTTAGATTAGTTTAATAAAACATAGTAGCGTGAATGATGTACAGATAAATTTTAGCTCAACACGACGTGATTTTGATGAATTCTTCCGGATATGAAGAAAATTCCGGGATAGAAAGTAAATAATTGAATTGATTTGTTTGTTTTTCTTTCAGGCATTTGATATACTTCTATTGATGCAGAATTAGTTTATTATTGATACGGATTATTTGATTTTCAGCTAGATTGATCTCACTAATTAGTTTAGATTGTGGATTTGATATTTAGTTATAAAATAACTTTTTTTTTCATTTAAGTCATTTTTGTTTGATATGTCCTTATTCTGTATGAAGTTTTTGTAATTAGGACATTTGTTTATTTATTTTACTTTTTTTGTTCAGGTTTTCAGTGCATTTTTTTGCATTTGAAAAGTTTGACTATAATATTATGTATTATGTATATTAGGTCAGTTTTTTTTTTTGTGTGACATTTCTTCCATGAATGGTGTTTGTTCATTGAGCATGAAGTATATTTTATATGGATAGGATTTTTAGATTTAAGATAGCATTTTTGTGCTAGAAGGGAGTATTTGGCTCGAGATAATTAGTTGAAGAAAGGGTAAAATACCCTTAGTGTTTTCATATGGCTGAGTCATTGAACATTAGTAAAAATATGTCAAATGAGGATGAGTCGGGTTTGGAACGTGTTGACACAAAAACAGTAGTATTGTCTGAGGAAGAGAATGCATGGTTGAGTGCACTTCGCACTTTTAAACTGAATCCTGGAGAAGGTGGATCAGAGGAACTGGGAAAGTTTTTGAGGACTTTCAACAAAAGACAGGAGGAAAAGCCTATTGAAAGGAAACCAACGCTGGCCGACTTATTGAATTCAGGGGGTAATACTAGCCCAAAACCCATGTTTATGCCAAATACACCAATGATCAAGAAGTTGCCAGTAAGTGCAATAGTAGAGCAACCTACCCATGTAATGAATGTTCATCAGTTCCCAAAACTGTCCCTATTTTCAGGAGATGGAAATAAGGGAGAAGTTTCCTGGAAGGCATTCAAATATGAAATAGATTCATTACTTAAAGAACATACCTTCACAGAGGAACAGGTTATTTTTGGGATAAGGAGAACAGCAAGTGATTTTGTAAGGAGACTTGGCACAGGGATTACAGTACAGGATGTACTAATGAAGCTTAACAGTACATATGGAAGTATTGAAAGCCCAGAATCAGTTATGAGAAAATTCTACTCATGCACCCAGGGCAGTGAGCCAGTCAATATTTATTCTGTTTGGTTGGGAAAGCAACTACTGCAAAAGTGAATATAAATGATATTGAAACAAATGTTTTGCTTGATACTGGGAGATCAGTCAGCGTAGTGTCAGAGTCATTTTATAAGGAAAATTTAAAGGAAATAGAAATTAGACCAGTTACTGAAATCTTATATATTGAGTGTGCTGGTGGGTTGAGGTAAGTACATTGGAAGGAATCCCAAATTCTCAAAAACAGCCAGCATTGTTTTTGGTATCACCAGATACCAATTATTCAAGCTGGATTGTAAGAAACGATTTGGAGAAAGATTTTTGCAGATAGCAAAATTAACTAACCCTTGGTATTACGGCTTTAGGACTTTAGTTTTAAGAAACAGATCACTGAAACAGAACAACAACAGACTTGGGGTAGTTAAAAGTGCACTTTTTTATAAGGTTTCTTTAAAACCAAATGAAACTGTCAACATCAAAGGGTATATTGATAAGAAGATAGACCACCAGCCTACAGCAACCATCCTACAAGAGGCAAAGGATACGGCACTGCCTGATTTCATTGATGTAACACCCAGTATTGTACATTACAATTATGAAAATACCAATGAAGTTTCAAGTGACATTATCAAATTTGACGACAAATACAGTGACAATCTCTCCTAAATCGACAATATGTGAGATGCAGCCAGTCACAATCACAGAAGAAGTCATTCATAAGATAGAGCTAGATAAGAAAAGAATCAAAATAGTAACAGAGTTGGATATTGATAAGGACAACTTGTTAACAGAGAGTCAGAAACTACAAGCGTATGAACTTCTTATGAAACACAAAGAGATATTCAACACTAGTGACACGGATATAGGACAGTGCAATCTAGTGAAACACAGAATAGACCTGATAGATCCAACGCCATTCAAGCAAAGGCATAGACGAATACCACCATCAATGATTGAAGAAGTTAGGGCCCATTTAGAACAACTTTTGTCCTGAGGCGTAATAAGACCATCATAGTCACCATTCGCTTCTCCTATAGTACTGGTCCGCAAGAAAAATGGAAAACTGAGACTATGCGTGGATTACCGAATGCTAAATGACAGAACTGTCAAGGACTCGTATGCCCTTCGTAGGATTGAAGAAATTCTTGATTCTCTACATGGCGCCCGGTATTTCACCACCATAGATATGAAGTCAGGATATCATCAGGTATAAGTAGAGGAGACACACAAGGAAAGGACTAGCTTTACAGTGGGATCATTTTTTTTTTTTTTTTTTTTTTTTTTTTTTTTCGATTTCAACAAGATGCCTTTTGGCTTAAGCAACAGCCCAGCCACTTATCAGAGACTGATGGAGGAGTGCTTAGGTCCTTTAAGCATGAAAATTTGTATCATTTATTTAGATGACCTCATAGTTTTCAGCAATTCGTTTGAAGAACATTTTGACCGTCTAGAACAGGTTCTTACTAAATTGAAATCGTGTGATTTAAAATTAGCAGCGGGAAAATGCCACTTCTTTGAGAAAAAAGTAAGCTTTTTTGGACATGTTGTTAGTGAAGCAGGAATAGAAACGGATCCATCCAAAATAGAGAAGATAAAGAATTGGCCAACCCCAAAGACTGGCGAAGAGCTTCATTCATTTTTAGCCTTTGCAGGATATTATCGCCGTTTTATTAAGGATTTTGCCAAAATTACACGTCCACTGGCTGAATTAATTCCCCATGCTACCTCTAAGAAAGACTCCAAATGGAAACAGTCAAATAAGAAAGAATGGATTTGGACGGATAAGGAACAATATATCTTTGACCAGTTGAAGAACATCCTTTCATCACCACCGATATTAGCCTATCCAGATTTTGAAAAGCCATATAAGCTTCACACAGATGCAAGCAATACTGGACTAGGAGCTGTGCTTTACCAAGAACAAGAAGGCAGAAAAAGAGTTATAGCTTATGCTAGTAGAGCTTTATCAAAGTCAGAGAAAAATTATTCAACATATAAACTAGAATTTTTAGCACTAAAATGGGCAGTGACAGATAAATTTTCAGACTATTTGGCTGGTAATCACTTTAAGGTATATACCGACAATAATCCACAGACCCATATTTTAACTTCACCAAAATTGAATGCAGCTGGGCAACGATGGGTAGCAGCATTAGGTGAGTATGACTTTGAAATACTCTACCGCCCGGGATCTAAGAACATAGATACAGATGCACTCAGTCGTTACCCTCAAGATGCTGAAGTGATACAGTTGGACCAAGAGGATAGAGTGAAAATCGACAGAAATGCATTGATTGCTATATGTAAGAGAATATCATCAGTACCACCATATTTGGAAAGCTTATCATTTATTAGCAGTAACATCTTGGACATGATGGATGATCCCAGTACTCCCATGGCACAGATAGAGATGAGAGAAATACGGAAGAATCAGATACAATATCGTATTATAGGAAAATGGAGAGCAGCAACTATTGATAAAAAGATCATAGAAAAAACATTCACGAAACAAGATCTTACCATGAAGAGGAACTTTAAGAACTTTACTATTAAACGAGGAATTTTATTTAGACTTATTGAAGACAATGGAGAAAGAATAGAACAATTAGTCATACCAGAATGTTATAGGAGAGACATAGTGAAAGGTCTTCATTCGGATATGGGACACCCTGGAATAGAGAGAACAACAAAATTAATCAGAGAAAGATTTTTTTGGCCAGGAATGACTTCAGATATAGAAACTTGGATCAAACAGTGCGATAGATGTTTACGAAGAAAGTCAGCAACAAACACCAGAGCACCATTGGTGAGCATCAAATCAACATACCCATTGGAGTTAGTTTGCTTAGACTATTTAACTTTAGAATCATCCAAAGAGGGATTTTCAAATATCTTAGTGATCACGGACCATTTTACCAAATTTGTACTGGCCATCCCTATCAAGAATCAGACTGCAAAAACTACAGCAGAGGTTTTCTTGGATAACTTCATCGTGCATTTTGGAATTCCCACACGTTTGCATTCAGATCAGGGTGCTAACTTTGAAAGTCAACTTATTAGGGAGTTATGTAGCCTTATGAACATAAAGAAGACCATACGAGAGTATATCACCCGCAAAGTAACCCTACCAAGCGTTTTAATAGGACTTTAATCAGTATGTTAGGTACTCTGGAAAACTCTAAAAAAAAGCTGATTGGAAAAAGTACATTCAGTCATTGGTTTTTGCTTATAACAGCACTCCTCATGAGTCAACAAAGTTTTCACCATATGAATTAATTTTTGGGCGTTAACCAAGATTACCTATAGATTCAGTATTCCAGGAGGCTGCGGAAAATCAGCAAAAGAATATAACAGTACATGAATATTTAGAAGATCTTCGAGGAGGCTGAAAGAGACTAGAGAGATATTAGAGTCAAATATGGAGAAAGCAGGTAAGAAACACAAGTACTATTATGATAGGAAGGTAAAAGGAGCAAATATTGAGGTTGGAGACTCCGTACTGGTAAAGATCTTAGCAAGAGGGGAAGGAAAACACAAAATTGCAGACAAATATGAAGATGAAATGTACACTGTCATTACAAAAAGAGAGGATATTCCTGTATTTACAGTCAAAGGTAAGGAGTCGGACAAAGTCAGGACATTACACAGAAACCACCTGTTTCCAGTGGGTTTCATGGCCGAGTATGAGAAAAGCATACCAGACGAAGAGGAGAGGTAAAGTCCTGTGACTGTACAAAAAAGAGAAAAGGCAGATGCATCTGTAAGTATTGAGGAGGAGAACAGTGACGTCACTGAAGAAAGTTCGGACGAAGAGTCAGATATTGTTGTTCCACAGACAATCACACATGGGGACGCCCATGAGCCCGAATCAAGTCGACCGGATGAGACTGATACAATGGAAAGAAATGAAGAATTGTCAGTAAGGACTGAAGTAGAAGAACAAGTACAGGGAGAGTTATTAACAGTTCTGCTACAGCTGAATTAGAATGTAATACAAGGTATGTCGCAGAAGACAGTGAGAAACATAATAGTGTAAGTACAGAGAATGAGATAAATAGAGGTAGATACTACAGTGGAAGTTGATAACTCGACTCAAGAATGTCAGAATTCAGAAACAAATGAAATAGGAGGAACAGCCAGAGGGAAGAGACATCGAAAATTACCTCAATTCCTGTCAGAAGATCAGAGCGTGCACGTAAACCGCCAGATAGGTTTGATCAGTATGTTATGTATGGGATGGAGAATAGACCATATGATGCGAGATTTAAAGCTCTAGATTCCTTGTGTCATCTGGATTTAAGCAGTGGTAGGAAGTTATTAATGCTATTATGCAGTAGATTGTGTTATCATATTTTTGATATAGATATATCATAGATTTGATATACAGTTGGTACTCGTTATCTCCAATTCGCGTATGTCGAAATTTCGGCTATGTCAAATTAATTGACTTGGTCCAGATTTTTCCCTTCTTTGTCTATATACTTTAACTTCGTGTGTCTCAAAATTTATTATTTCAAATTACTGTTATCTCAAAGTGAAAATTTGGACCCTCGCCCTATAGTACAATGCATATTTGTTTGTTTATCTCAAATTCCACAGACGCTAATTAGCCCGTCGATATTTTTCACACCATTTCAGTCAACTGATGACACTAGCTTGGCATGGGGCTATCTGTACGACAAACCGTGATTTTAGGCTTGCATTAATTACCAGATTATGTTTTGACGAAATATTTGCATGGTAATTATCTGGCCAAACACAAGGCGTTGTGCTTGGCAATCTTTGCTCAAAATGTGCCAGATTTTTTTTAAATACCATCGAAGAATAAACCCAGGTCATAGCTGACAATGTCTCTAGAACCTACTTGTCCATCTATGAGCGCTGAGCAATCTGGCGTTGTGCAAAGTGCTTTGAATATTGTGCATGTATATAAGTGCTCTTTATTTATAGAATGCAGGTCGCATATTTTCGATCCATATTATTGTTGTAACCATATTTGTTTATTTCGTCTACATTTCTGTATTTATTTAAAGAAGCGGCTGAAAAAATAAAGAAAAATATGCTACTTATGGATTATTATTTATTAATTAAATGTGTCACCTTCATTAAGATATCGACACCATATTAATAGAATGATACAGGTAAGATTTCTTGTTCACAAGCCGAAAATACCTCATTTCGGATTGGTCAAATTACGGACATCTCGAAGTCTTATTTTTGGTCCCATGAAATTGGAGATAACGAGTGCCGACTGTATATGTATTGATTGTCCCTGTTGGTATGTATAATCATGAGCATAATAACAAGTATAAGCGTGGACGCTTCTTTGAAGGAGGGGAGAAGTTAATAGTTATTATTATTTGACAGGAAGAGTTGATGCACCAGCCGAGATACCTTTTAGAAACTATAGTTAAATGTATATCTATATTTTGTGCTATTATTCATCATGATCATCAATTAATTATATTAACCTGAGGGTAACACTTCAGTACAGATTTTTATCACCATTTAAGCTTCATAATATGTAGGAAGAGCTGCTGGTAGGAAGTTGGTCGTAGATAGTGGAACAAGTCACAAGTAATAGCTTGTGTTATTTAGACATGTTAATGACTTGATCTTTTTTTGAGGTGACATTTTACGACATCATGACAATGACGGGACGTCATTTTGCGAAGAGGGGAAGTGTGTAACCGGGTCATGTTTTCATCATTTCAATATTGCTGTCTTTTAATATCTTATATCTTATCTTTTGGTGTTGTCATACCTATTGTGTAATGGAATTGTTGTGCTGATTGGATTATCTCCCTTTCTTTGAACACTGGTCAGTAGAGTGGGCAATCAGGTATGACATGTTCCCGCCTTTACCTGGATAATTGGTCATGTGACTCTCACTTTTTTCTTCTCCCTGGTCATATCTAGTCAGCAGGTTGTTTGAGGCAGACATAAAAAGTGAACATTTTCCTATTTTAATACTGATTTTAGTGGTCTTCTGAGAGGTTAGTTGTTTGTCATTATACTTTATATATTGTTTGAGGACACAAATAAGTTATGCCTAATTTGTAAATTATAATTTAAGAGCTTATTTAAATCAACTTGTGCACCGGATTGTACATGCAGAATTTTAGATGGTTCCTTGTCTCTTTGTCTTTTGGTAAATGGAATAGTAATTTGTTGAATCACTATCTATTCTATCTTATTTGTACACTGTTGCCTAACCCTGCAGTTAACCAGAATAACCACCAGTCACTGAGGCAGTGTGTGTGTCAGAGTCGGTCCAAAGGTCCGGTCCACATCTGTATGTATTGTTGTGGGTTGATTGTAAATTGTATTGTAAATTGTATTGCTTATGTACTGGTGTGAATTGTAATTGTTTGTATTTGTTTAATATGTGTTAATTATATATTGTTTCTAAAACGGTGAGTCTGGCCGCTGATCACAACGTTTACACTAAATAAATTATATACTGTTTTATATGTTTTAATAATTCAGCTATAAAATATATATGATTGTTAACTCATTCCCCATTTGTTTACAGGGCTTGTGTTGACTGCAATATAAAGACGAACACCTAAACCGTCTGGTCTTTTTTTTTGTATTCGCCCCCCTTAGCTGCTACCCGTAGCTGGGTCCAGTGACGTTAGGCAACAAGTCCGTGTATTGCCTAAGTTCACCTGGTCACATTTATATGTTCATGTGTGCGTATATGTGTTTATATGTGTATGCAAGGAACAGTGGCGGTTAGAAATAATAGAA
>CM037795.1:11568455-11618455 GCA_021229015.1 Solen grandis
TCACCATAGGGCTATGATTTGTACAATCTTGGTAGTGGCCCATAAGATTTCGGAAAGAAGATTTTTTCAAGTTTTTCCTATATTAGCCTATGTGAAATCAAGTGACCCCTGGGGCGGGGCCAATTTTGACCCCAGGGTCATAATTTGTACAATCCTGGTAGAGAGTCATAAGATCATGCTACATACCAAAAATCAAAAGGCTAGGCCTTGTGGTTTCAGAGAAGAAGATTTTTTAAATTTTCATTTTTAAAATCTATTTTTAGCTCCTGTGACCTAATTATGCGATGGACCAGAACCATTTATACAACTTTAGTAGAGCTTCATCCAAGGAACATTCCTGCAAAATATTTTTCAAATTGGCCAAGCCGTTTAGGAGGAGATGTTGTTTGAAGCAATTGTTGACGCCGGACGCACGGACGCACGGACGGACGCACGGACGGACGCACGCACGCACGACGGACGACGGACGCCGGACAAAAGGCGATCAGAAAAGCTCACCTTGAGCACGTTGTGCTCATGTGAGCTAAAAATGTTTGTCTGCATTGGGTTTATATCCCACTGACAGTATTTCAGTCATTTGGGGACTTTTGTCTCAATGCTGCCTCAATGCGTTTTATGCATCGGTACCAGAGAAAAGTGGTCTTAATAGTGAATTCTACAAAATATAGTCAGGACAGGACTGAATAAGATAGGATCATGTGGTATAATCTATATGGAAGGTTGTTTGCAGTATTACTATTAATCATTTATATACATTGTTTGATTTTTTTTTAAAAAACCAACATTTTTAATGAAAATATAAATACTCATTTGGAAAATTGAAATTGAATTGAACTTCAAAAAAGTGGTATATGTCAATTGTTGATTTTAGAAAAGTCCTTTGTCTGGTTTGTTAAGTTTGCGTCCTCTGATATTTTTATCATATTTTTGACAATATAAGTATCTATTAAATCTATTTATCTAAATATCTACACTGTACATTTTCATGTGTTGACTATAAAAAAATCCTGAAACACTTAATCATCCCGCTAGGACCTTCAATCCTCAAGCAGACTAACTTGACTTGACTATTTGGGTTTACAGTCGCTTCGACAGTATTTCAGTTATATAGCGACGTCCAGTTAATTACAGGTGGAGGAAGACCCCGAATGCACGGAGACATCCAGGTAGAACCACCAACCTACTGCAAGCCAGCTGGAAGGCTTCCTTACATGAAAATCCAAATGACCCTCCCGGGATTCGAACCCACACGGTAAGGGGCTGAGTGAGTGTTAAAATCCTCCAGCAGAAGTCTCATTAAAAGCAATCAATCATTGTTATCTCAGTCAAAAGTCATTATCTCTATTGTAAATCTTCACACCTCTGACCCTGGATTTCACATGGCTACCTTTTTCAGTTGAGAAGAATTCTGATGAGTCACCTCAGTGTACTGTCACCAAGTCATAAATATTAATGCACAAAAATGAATGCTCTCTGGAGAATATTTTTTCTGCCTCATTAGTGGGTTATAAAAAATATCTATATAGGGAAATGAGACATTTTGTCCACTGGAGGTGGTCTTAATAGTGGGACATGTGATCATTGAATTTCTGCTTAATTTGTTTTGTTCCCAAAATTAGTGGTCTCTATAGCGAGGTGTCTTAATTTCAAGGTGGTCTTAAAGCAGGTTTACTGTGTATATTAATTTTGGCTATTTTTTTTTTGAAAACGGAATATTAAGACGAAATAGGATCTTTGATTTGATCCTTAAAATTATCCTTTAAAAACCGGTTTAAAAGTTGAAAAATAAAAAAACAATGTAATGAAAACATACCTTGGCCAAAACATAGGAAGATCAAGTTCTTTAAAGTCAGGTACCAAGTCCAGGTATGGCCTCCAAGTAGAGGTGGGGTTATTATACTCAAACATTAGAGCTATTAGCAATGATGCCCATCTACTGGAGCCCTGCAGTGAAGCCTGGTCTAAGAAAGAAATTTACTGGTTTCCTGTATTTGATAACAATTTTCATATAGCAAATAATTAAACATTTTAACGCAGATTAAATACTGCAACACAAAAATTAGAATACATTTTTGTATCAACATTTATACAAACTGGAAATTTAAGACATTGAGTATGCCATAGAACTCAAATAAATAAGGAAAAATCCTTAATCCCAATGTAGTTCAAACCCTCAGCTTTTAGATCTGCAGTCAGGTATGTTACAACTGAACATTGGAGCATTTGTAACTATATAATAGAATAGTAATAAATTTCTTCTAGGATACTATATGAGCCATTGAAGAAACAAATCTATTCTAAAATATCAATGCTAAAAATATATTTTTTTTTTGTAGAGACTATCTTTACCTTTTAACAGTATCTCTGAGATAGCACTTGTTGCTGGGGTAAGTAGCACGGGGCGTGGAATCTGAAATAGCATCTCTCCTTGTGATATGTCTTCCTCTGCAACAATCCCATACTGGGCACATGATCCTTTACGACCTACTCGCACCTGTACCAAAGATATTTTTTTTCTTTTCAGATTTTCTTCCGTCTATTTGTTGGGTCCAAATATCTTCCCCATTCTTGATTAAAAATAGTAATTTTTTTTCCTAATTGACAATTTTTTTTATTTTTTTTTCAAATAAGATTTTTTTCTGTCTGTTAGTTTATTGTGTTTATAAAAGAAAATACCTCTTCAAGCAATATGTTTAACATACAGTCAAACTTTAGTGACTTGAACAGGTTGGGGAAAAGGCAATTTGTTCTAGTCATTGGTGGTTCGACCCAAACGTACCCGGTACTTTTAATGATTAACATACATGCATTCAAAAGATATGATTTATTTTATGCCGTATTTAATTGATTGATTAAAAGTAGATAATCATATTTTGTCATTTTTCTTATCCTTACGTCCTCAAAATAATATTACAGGTAACATTAAATAAAATAAAACAGACTTATCTTTGTCATTCTTTAATTCTTTTAAAAACATATAAATCCATAAAACACTAGCTGCAGCATGAAACTTACAATACATGTACATTTAAATGTTTTGTCACTGATAATGACTGGAGAAAATTTCAATGTGACTGCTCAAGAACAGACATTTGAAATTGTATATAAATGACTGCTCAATGCTGCATATCTTGAGACATTTCCAGAGTGGAGACATTACTCCAAGCTCTAACCAAAATCAGCGATCTGCACATCTGTTTGAGTTCAGCCACAATACCACACTGAACAGGGGTTTACTTAAGGATTTGACTTTCACTTGTCCAGGGGGCAAGTTACTTTGAACATCTACTAGTCCCCAGTGAAAACAGGTTGCCCGATCTCTTTAAGTTAGTTGGTGTTTGTTAATGTTTAAAACTAAATATGTGTTATATTAAGGTGAATTTTAGTTTATATGTAAATTGTATCAAACACAATTTGCAAGCATTTCACCCTTGACATACTGTACAAAATAAACAAGAGTGACAGTGATGCCACAATATACGCCGCCACAAAATATAAAGACCAAGAGGGGTCTTTTAATTATTGCATTTAACATGTCTGTAAGCATAAGCTCATAATGAAGTCTGTAAGACCAATTAATTTAGCTGAACAGAGATAGAACCCTAAAAATGCTTCCAATATGACGATAGGTCAAATAGCAGTATTAATATGAATCCTTTTTTCTTCCTCCGCATAACTCTTGCAAAAATCACTGTACCAGAAAATCCCTGCTTTATCCACTTTTACCTGTTTAGAAACTTGAGTTGTGTTTTCAAGTGACCATGTTTAGAAAGGCATAACTATTGCAAATATTAATGAACATCAAAATCCCTGCTTTGTGCATATCTACCCAGTATAGTAATGACATTGCCCAAGTTTTGAAAAGATTTGGTCAGAAACATACAAGAAATTGCATTCACAAAGCTGAAATATCAATCAGCTAAAGAGACTAAGTTTCAAGGGACAAAAATCTTGCAAAAATTAATGAACCGGAAAATTGCCACTTCATGCACATCTACCCATTAAAGTAATGACATTGACCAAGTTTTGAAAAGATTCATTCATAAATGTAGGAGGAGTTGCGTTCACAAGGCTGCAATATCAATCAGCTACAAAGACTAAGTTTCAAGGGACACAAATCTTGTAACAAGAGGGCCATGATGGCCCTGAATCGCTCACCTGAGTACCATTGCTTCAACTGATGTCAAGGTTTTTAAACAGACAAGGATTCTGATATAACTTAATCTAAAACATTTTACCCCTGACAATACTACACACCAAATATCTAAGCAATGGGCCATATGGTTTCAGAGAAGACTTGGGCGCAGGGTCATTTATCACCGTAGGGCCAAGACTTTGAAAATCTTGGTAGTGGCCCATAAGATGATGCTACATACCAAATATCTAAACTCTAGGCCTTATGGATTCATAGAAGAAGATTTTTAAAGATTTTCCTATATAACTCTGTGTAAAACAAGTGACCCCTGGTGCGGGGTCATTTATCACCATAGGGCTATGATTTGTACAATCTTGGTAGTGGCCCATAAGATGATGCTTCATACCAAATATCTAAGCTCTAGGCCTTATGCATTCATGGAAGAAGATTTTTTAAGATTTTCCTATATAACTCTATGTAAAACAAGTGACCCCTGGTGCGGGCACATTTATCATCATAGGGCTATGATTTGTACAATCTTGGTAGTGGCCCATAAGATGATGCTACATACCAAATATCTAAGCTCTAGGCCTTATGAATTCATAGAAGAAGATTTTTTAAGATTTTCCTATATAACTCTATGTAAAACATGTGACCCCTGGTGCGGGGTCATTTATAACCATAGGGCTATGATTTGTACAATCTTGGTAGTGGCCCATAAGATGATGCTTCATACCAAATATCTAAGCTCTAGGCCTTATGCATTCATGGAAGAAGATTTTTTAAGATTTTCCTATATAACTCTATGTAAAACAAGTGACCCCTGGTGCTGGGTCATTTATCATCATAAGGCTATGATTTGTACAATCTTGGTAGTGGCCCATAAGATGATGCTACATACCAAATATCTAAGCTCTAGGCCTTGCAGTTTTGCAGAAGAAGATTTTCAAAGTTTGCATTTTTAAAATCTATTTTTAGCTCCTGTGACCTAATTATGCAATGGACCAGAACCATTTATACAACTTTAGTAGAGCTTCACCCAAGGAACATTCCTGCAAAATATTTTTCAAATTGGCCAAGCTGTTTAGGAGGAGATGTTGTTTGAAGCAATTGTTGACGCCGGACGCACGCACGCACGCACGGACGCCGGACAAAAGGCGATCAGAAAAGCTCACCTTGAGCACGTTGTGCTCATGTGAGCTAAAAATCAATGGACCGGAAAGTTGCCACTTCATGCACATCTGCCCATTATAGTAATGACATTGACCAAGTTTTGAAAAGATTCATTCAGAAATGTAGAAGGAGTTGCGTTCACAAGGCTGCAATATCAATCAGCTACAGAGACTAAGTTTCAAGGGACACAAATCTTGTAAAAATCAATGGACCGGAAAATCGCCACTTCATGCACATCTACCCATTATAGTAATGACATTGACCAAGTTTTGAAAAGATTCATTCAGAAATGTAGGAGGAGTTGCGTTCACAAGGCTGCAATATCAATCAGCTACAGAGACTAAGTTTCAAGGGACACAAATCTTGTAAAAATCAATGGACCGGAAAATTGCCACTTCATGCACATCTACCCATTATAGTAATGACATTGACCAAGTTTTGAAAAGATTCATTCAGAAATGTAGGAGGAGTTGCGTTCACAAGGCTGCAATATCAATCAGCTACAGAGACTAAGTTTCAAGGGACACAAATCTTGTAAAAATCAATGGACCGGAAAATCGCCACTTCATGCACATCTACCCATTATAGTAATGACATTGACAAAGTTTTGAAAAGATTCATTCAGAAATGTAGGAGGAGTTGCGTTCACAAGATATGGACGTACGGACGGACAGACGGAGAAGATGACGCAGATATACGACCGCCTCCGGCGATGTATAAAAATTAAAGATTTAATTTACAAAAATAAACTGGGCTGGGCTATCTTCTTTGAAAAATCACTTGCCCACAGTGATTTTAACCCGGCACTGGCAAGCGGGCGTCCACTTAAGAAAACCCCTGACTGAAGATTATATTAATAAGTGACTTGATAAGCTAATTACCATAAAAGCATGTCCAAAGAAATATAAAGTACTAATGTGAGAAACAAGTCTAGATTTTTGAAACCACAGAGACTCATGAGATCATTTGTTTTATATAATGATATTCTCTAAACTAGATCAATTCATTTCAAATAAGAGTCATGCTTTGTTCAAAATATCTTTTTTTCTCTTTTTTTTTTTTTGTTAATGGGTTATGTCAGAAAAACAGATATGAGTGTGCTGCGGTAAATTGGTAACATACCCAACTGAAGATCCGGGGGATGAAGGTTTGAACCCTGTTGGGGGTAAGGATTTCTCATTATTTTCCCAGGCATTATGTACTGGTCCAGCCCAGGAATTGTCAAAAACAAAAAAGTTTAAGTTGTAAGAACTTGTATCAATCAATGTAAAATAAATAAGTTTAAAGTAAACACATTCTATTGTGTTAATCTCGAGTATTCAGTTCTTGCCATATTTGTGTCCTTGAGAAAAGTATAAGTTGTAAGAACTTGTTTCCAAATCGATGTAAAAAATTAGTTTGAAGTAAACAAGTAATATTGTGTTATCCTCAAATATTCACCATGTTTGTATTCTCAACGCAATATTTCACTTTGATCATGGCGTAATTTAACAGGGAAACCACCAACAATTCACAAAATTGATTGATCCTTGTACATGTATTGAAACTGATTTTTACTGAAAATGTTAGGGAAAAACATAAAAACATTCATTTGATAAAGAATTACTCATTTTAAACCATTTGCACTAATGCTTCTTTTTAATCTTTTTTAAACCACCTGTTAAATTTACCCATAACTCTCAGCTACATGTAGCAGACAATGACTAATTTATGTAAACCAACATCTGTTCCAAATATAGTGCATGTTTGATTATCAATACACTTCTCAACAATCCTATGTACGGAAGTCATTTAGAACTGTAGTTGTTATTTGTCTGATAACAAAATTCACACTTGATAATAATAATACAGCCTGCTAGCTGTAGAGGGTTTTCACCCACAAGATTGGCCATAAACCCTACAACTTTAGGACTCTCTAAATAAGGGGTACAAAGTTCAGGAAAAACAGCAATGTACCCCAAGTAACAAAAACTCAGAGGGCTCTGCAGTCGCACACTGCAATAAACTGTTAAGTGTGATAATGTGTCTGTTCTGTAGCACATTTATGTGCAATAACTCAGTGGCAGTTTGTCCTCATCTGGGTTCAAATCCCTGCCTGGGCACTTCCTCCAGTAACCGTGTCAAAGACATATAAAATTTGGTACCAAATGCACCCTTGTCTGGCACTCGGCAAAATGGGATTGCTATGGGAATATGGAGTACTAAGTGCTGGTTCTACCCAAGAACTTGTCTCCCGTGTATCAGTGCTACATACCGGGCACGTAAAAGAACCATGAGGTTTATTATCAAAATCACAACCGGACTCCCTTGTACCCAACCACTGTCTCTTTCGATGCTGTCTCTTCAACAAAAAACAGGACCCACACGTGGGAAATCCTTGACCCCAAAGGTCTAAAATATGGCCATAATAATCAGAAAATGATTGCTAGCCACTACAATAAAAGCAGGAAAGAAGAATAATTTGTGATATCATTCTACTTTCTGTTTGGCGATATACCCTAGTCCCTACGGAGAGGTAAGACAGAGTCATGACAACCAGTACCAAAAATAGCAGGTCACTGAAGGGACTACTTTTCTTATTTGGATCATCTTAAATTTTGCACTCCAGTTTGTGTTGTTAGGAAGAACACAAAACATCATTGAAACTGTTGCTTACAGATTGTATCCCTTTATGTCCACCATACTTGTGATAAACTCATTTTGGTATCACTAGCGAGAACTCAAAGGCATCATTTTGGAAATAAAATAATTCCATTTAAAGATGAGGGATTGTTTTGTTGTTTTCCTGGCAATAACATCTTACACTGGCAAGAACTGGATACCCCAGGATATCTGGAACTGACTGATTTGTGTTGTTTAATACAAACTGAATCTGAATAATTTTATGTACAATGTAGATCTATCCCTAATACTGTGTTTTACACCATGGAATAGAGAGGGTATCGGGTTCATTCCACCCAAGTACACTTTTGCCCGAGTCAGTTCGCCCTACAATGTGGGTTCATTCACCCTACATAGTGGGTTCATTCACCCTAGTAAAATTATAAATTAATAAACAAAATGGATATTACAAAATGGTGATGAATATTGTCTTGGTATTTAAAAAAAATATGCACGAGGAAACATGTTTTATTAATCCTGATTAGATATATTCTTAATTGATTTGAACAATAATAGCATGAATTAATTACTTGACCAGATCAAAAGACTTACTTTGCAAATACATACTGAAATAATTAAAGAAATAATGGTAATCAAAGCAAGAATTTAATCAGTTTGCATAGTTCTTTCATATATATGTTGTCAATTTATAGCAACTTTGCAGGTAATTTGTTAATTTTGTACAAACTACAGTATTTTCAGCATTTGTATTGTCTCATTTAACATACTTATTTTTTACACCCTGTCTCTTTCATTTAAGTAGGGATGCAAATAAATTGAATAAGGGCTTAAAACGGGAACAGTAAATTTATTTATTTAATTATAAATACACCGCCAATGTTAGGGTATATAAGATGTAAAAAAATTTGAAACTGTCATTCTGAGATGGATGTTTCATTATGTATCGTTTGTGCAACAAAATATGATAAATGTAATATGAATATATATACTCATTTATATTGCATAAAATATTACAACCGAATCCACAAACATTTATATATTATTTCATTCAAATCCACCAAAATTACAAAGGGCGAACAGACTCACAGTTTAGGGCGAAAGGGTATAGGGCGACAGGGAATTAGGGCGAAATGGTATAGGGCGAAAGGGAATTGGGGCGAAACGACCCATAATCAATAGAGAGCTCCGCTATTGACAGTGGCTCTTCAAGGCTACTGGACATACACAAACCTTTTTTGATAACTGGAAGCCCTGGCTCTCTGTCCATTTTAGGAAACGGTCTAAAGATGCAAGACCATGCTCGTCTGTAGACATCTTAGTGTTGTTTGTCTTTCCATCACCCTCTTCATTCGCGTGCCTTTTCGTGGGCGCAGCCATATTGTTTTTCTTTCCGGGATCTCTCAGAGTTTGTCCTTAACTATTAGTTTAATCGCATTCATTTCGGACATCTCGGCAGCCGTTTCATAATCAGAGAACTGATAGCGATGGATATCCCTACGCGGTAATTTGAAATTGAAGAATGAAGATCCCCACCGACCGGGTCACGACTTAAGTAGAAAAAAACCCCGAAAGATTTCATTTACGTGGATAATCTTGCCCGCCGCGCTATCTTCTTTGAAAAATCACTTGCCTGAAGTGATTTTGACCCGACGTCCATTTATGAAAATCCCTGCAACATAAAACGGTAACATCTGAAAATTTAAAGAAAAAAAAACAACAACAAAAAAAAAACTTCTTTTGCTGTTTTCATTAAAGACCGAATATTTTTATTTTTCAGAGAGTACCAGAAATGCTACGCAATTAAATGAGATTGTCTTAAATTACCTAAATTGTACTTAATGACTACATATCCGATCTCCGTTGACTTTGACGCATCGCATAAAAATGCATCACCTTTTAGTGCTTTTGATTGATGTTAAAATACTCCCTTTGACAAATGTTTACATTTTGTACTCAGCGAGCATTTCCGAAGATGGTCCAACATGCAGGCTTCGTAAATGCGATTATAGATCTACTCGAGATGAGGTAGACATACTGAAGTGGGGGGAGCTGACGCACGTACGGACAATTTAGAAGACTGAACTTCAAATACTTAAAGCAGCTCGATATACGGTATCCACTAAGCAGGTGCTTGCGGTAGCTCATCCCCGACATGACATGTTCCGCAACGTGACATCTTCGCCAGTTCGGGGTGGCGAATTTTTAAGTGAGCCCATTGAGCGCATGCGCGAAGAGTGAATGTGATCAGTCATGAGACGACACACGAAAATAGAATTTCTAAATATATGAAAAGGGTTTTATAATTCAGAATATAGGTTCTTACCATTCGAGACGTTTTGCATTGATGGATAAACAACCGGCCCTTGACAAAATAATAAATAAATAAATACAATCACGGAATGATGCATTTAGTCACCATGCGTCTGAAGATGGATATTGCTAGACACAGGTAGTTAACAATCAAATCCGTAATCAGTTTAAACATATTTTAATCTATATGAAATTGTGTTGAATCCAAAGGCCTATCAACAAATTCGGAGTGAACGAGTTGCTTTACTACAAAACAAAATTAGCTCTCACTCTAGGTATTGTGCACACATTCGTTCCATATTTCAGGCGTGCGTGTCTCAACCGAGTCTGTTCTTATTTATGAAGTATGGCGGTCCATCGTTGGAAACGCTGGCTGAGTACAAATCAGCTTCTATAGAGAGTTTTGATTTTGATTTTTAAACATTTTCTTACTTCTTTGTGATTTTATTCTTAAAAAACCGTCACTGTAGCAAAAGGTTTTTGTAACAAATAAATCTAGAGTAATACATTTTCAAAATCTTCACTTGAAAAAGGAGGGACGTTTCTATATTTACTGAACATATTCACATCTACTCACTAACTTTTAGTATAATAATTATTTTTTTTAGTAAAAAAAATCTTTCTATACTGGGCGCGAGGACTTAATGACATTGCTCTACATTGCCCTTCATGTAGAGCGAATCTTATTTTTATAATAAATGCCGCTAATTATTGATGATAAATACTCTACATCTGTTGTTTTTATCAAAATATATCAAAGTTAATCAAAATAATGATAATGCGAAGCCTAGCGGTTACAGTCGTGGACTACAAATCTCTCAGCCCCTCACCGCTGTGGGTTCGAATCCCGGTAGGGACTTCGGATTTTTCATGTGAGGAAGCCTTCCAGCTGGCTTGCGGTAGGTCGGTGGTTCTATCCGGGTACCTCTGTGTACTCGGGGTCTTCCTCCACCTGTAATTAGCTGGACGTCGCTATATGATTGAAATACTATCGCAGCGACGGTAAACCCCAATGCAGCAACAGCAGATAATGCGAAAACTGGTCTGAATAAATATTGATTCTATATTGATTTATCACTTGACGATATACAATGTATCATCGACCATAGTAAATTGTCACGCAACAATATAATAACGATCGCTTTTTATTATTCCGGGCCGACAAGAGCCGTCACGGTTCCTGATATGGTTTTTAATTGCCGAACAGTGTTGTGCGTTTCTCCATCCTGTCTTTTTTTTTTTTTTTTTTGTAAAGGAAATAATTATGTATATATAGATATGTCTCTCGTCTTCTCTTCAAAATGTCTTTGAAAAGTGTAAATATATATATATATATATATATATATATATATGTAACCCATGCTATATTTTGTCTATATATTGGAAATAATAAGTTTAGAGTACTGCCATGCTTGCCTGCGATACCGCGTTTTATGTGTATATATACGGTAGCTGTATCTGTCCAGTAGTTGTGTGACGTCATCGTGTTCTTATTATCCGCCTAACTCAATACTGTTTACAACTGCTCAGTGTCATGTATGAGTGAGTGAATATTGATGAATGGTCACTTCGAATGCATGCACTTAACCTTTCAACTTGCATAATCCGCCAAAATCTCACGTCACAACCCTGAAAACTCTTTCTTTCCCTCGTCAGTTTGTATTTTGTCTTGGATCGAGAAGGACAGTCGCGAGACTGCTTCCATATTTCCATTTCATTTACCGTCTCTTTCTATATATATATTGTTACCATATATATATATTGATGTTATAGTGTAAATCTTCAGACACGATCTGGCTTCTTCTTCTTTCTCATTTACTTCTGTGCATCGTCTGATTCCACGTTTATTAAAGTATTCATATCATCGACACCCATTGTTCATCTTTGACAACCCCGGGTTACACACATATATATATATATATATATATATATATATATAAGATTATGTTTTCCGAATTTTAAAATTTAGTTAAACGGTTAAGGTTTTATCTGCGGAATGTTTTATTGTACTTACACAAAATATAATAAACACGGACTTGCCATTTTCGTACTTCAACCTTTCCTGCTAACAATAACAACAACATTTGAGAATGGGAACACAGACGGTAAATCAGATTACACCACAATATTATTTAAACATTTTGTATTACCAGTTATCTGATAGAAATGTTGATCTCCGATTTAGTCATGTTGTACCGATTATGCTGAAATAAACTTCACCAGCCAGTATGAAAATCATTAGGTGCAGACGTCAGTTATATGAATCATCTCAAAACGCTGTTTTTTACATGCTGGTTCCCGATGTATTACTGTGTACAGTTAAGAAGCAAATATCAAAGCGCCCAATGCGCTGAGAGACAACTGCGGGATAAACGTGAAAAGGGCCGCCGTGGCCGAGAGGGTAAAGTCGCTGGCTTTAACACTCACTCAGCCCCTCACCGCGTGGGTTCGAATCCCGGCAGGGTCATTCGGAATTTCATGTGAGGAAGCCTTCCAGCTGGCTTGCGGTAGGTCGGTGGTTCTTCCCGGATGCCTCCGTGCATTCGGGGTCTTCCTCCACCTGTAATTAGCTGGACGTCGCTTTATGACTGAAATACTGTCGAAGCGACGGTAAACTCAAATAGTCAGTCAAGTCAAGTGATTGAAACAACAGAGGCAAAGGTCATATAATGCCAAAAAACTCCACACGCTTTCCTGCAACTATAGTTGCTGAGTAGTCAGTTGAAATCGCTCTGTTTGTTACATAATAACCCGGAGTAAGGGTCAAGAACCTGATTTCATTCATAAGTTGCATACCTAAGTAGGTCAACCCCTTTCTTCAGTACAAGCGAACCTGATTTATACATTCTATCTGTTGTTTTGCGTGTGTAGAAATTTAAAAGGTATTTGATTATTTAACCTAAGTCGCCATCATGCAAAATTGCTTGTGAACTACTTTAGGTTATTTATATACATGCGGAGCGTTATTTTTTTCTTTTTACAAAAGTAGATCTTCATGTATGTAAAATCGGTTGCTGTTCTGATTAATAAACGTCACTGATATTTCGTTCACCCTTAAAATGGATGTTTCCAGTTCAAAACAATGGTAAAAGAAAACATGTAAACAAACAATAACACATTAAAAGCGGTTACGGTTATGTTTAAAACGTTTGTGTAACATATTCCACTCGTGTAAGTTGATGCAGAATCACATTTCGTGGATACGCACTAAGCGCGGAGAGGCACAGTTAAATTTGCCGTAGAAAATATGTAAATCAACACGGTCAGCAAGGCCTGTTTTAAATTTCTAGCTACTATAGACGGCTGGCCACCGTCTAACCAGTAGAGCAGCGAAACGAATATTAAACCATTTTCCCGCGATGACGGAGAATCACGCCAACAACAGCAGTACTTCGGCACAATTCTTTGATGCTTGAGTCAAAAGTTCTCTTTTATTAATTATCTTGCAATTACTTTAATGAAACAAATATACCTTCCTGATGTATTCCCGATCGAGAGATGCTATGATTAAAGAAATCAGCACATCATTAAATTATAATCATGGTCCTTCAAATGATAAAAAAAAAAAAAAAAAAAAAAAAAAAAGCACCAATTGACCTGTAGTTATAGGTTATTTTGCTCTTGCATTTATTATAAAATTCTCACAATCACTTGATGGACCATGATCACAATTTAATGATGGACGGATTACCTTAATCATGAGAAAGCTATATTCAGTTTTATATTTCCGTGTAGGGTCAGTATCAAACACAATAATTTGATTTGTTTCATCGATCGACCGCTTTTTTACACTTTTCTAATAACATATTCCGATCTCGATAAATATTCATTATCTTTCGCAACAGTGACGAACACTTGAAATTAAATTCAAATTAATTAGAAATTCTAATGAGAATAATTTTTAGTCGCTTTTTGTGTCACCTGCTGTAAGCAGAGGTGACAAATAGGGATCACTTTTCCGTTGTCTGTCTGTCTGTCTGTCTTTCTGTCTGTCTATCTGTCCGTCCGTCTGTCTGTCCGTCCGTCCGTCAGTTCGTCCGTCTGTCTGTCCGTCACACTTTTTCCGTCACGCTTCAGCAGGTGACACATGTGTTTCAGAAAACACTCTTGTTCTTTCATCTTGGCCCTATGTTTGTGAGGGTATCCGACAAAACAAAATGTATGGCAATTAGGGAAAACTTACTGCAAGTGTCTAACAGAAACAAATCATGGATGACTGTTTGAAAAGAAAGAGTGGTTTTCAAAACTTTATGTGTTGCAAGGAAAAAAACAACAACAACTAAATCTTACATATATATATTTGGTAAACATTCCCGGAGAGCTACTTGAGTATCTTGTTTGTTTGTAAGTTGTGTTAAACGTCCCACCGATAGTATTTCAGTAATTTGGAGACTATTATCTACTTTAGAGAGATATAGTGGCATGATACCACACCCAGTCACATTATCCTGACACCGGGCCAACCAGTCCCGGAAGTACCCTTATATACTGAGCGCCAAGCAAGGGAGCTAAATACCATTACCAATTTTTACGATTTTGTTACGTCGCAGCCGGGGATCAAACCTACGACCTTTCCGAGGCGGACACTCTAAACACTCAGTCACCGGATCTCTACTGACCTACATAGAAACAATGTTCATATATTAAGATATATATTTTGAACATATGACAATGCCAATAGCATATTTAGAAGAATTATCATATAATGTCACATATACAAGAATTTCTAATTTATTTACGTAACTCTAAACATTATCTTTATGAGCCGCCTCTAGCGATTTTGGTCTTTCTGGTCTATTTATTCGATATTTCGATTTTTACAGAACCCTATTCTTCAACTATTTAGCTAAACAATAGTATTTGCGTCATAGTAAACGTATGATTAGCTGTGGCACAGTGCAATATTTACGACAATATATCGATATTTCAAACGACAAAATGACGTTGACGTTCAAATTACGACGTCGTTGAGTACAACGTCAACTATATTTTTGTGAACATTGCACTATATTTAACGAAATCAATGCAATACATTACAATTAGTATCTGATTTGACTGAAACATGTAATAAAATGTAACATGTTTGAACAAACGCAGCTTAAAAATGTTCTGCTAGTTGATAGTTGATGTGCCTTAGCAACTACGTGTAGTTTGAAATAACACACATGGTATCACACAGAACTCCTCCTACAAAGCTGATTTAACATACGACTGAACATGACGGTGAAAGTACCTCTGTCTGGCCCCTGACAGTCCTGGTGGTTTCAAAACTGCTGGACGGGAAGTCGACCTGAAGCGGAAGTCACGACTCCTGGTTCTTCACCGGAAAATCTGAAGTGCTGTTGTTTTCTGATATAAAAAGAGCGTCTATTGTCTCATATATCATTCAGTGAGGATTTTAGAAGTGTAGTCTTAAATGTTGTTATGCAGAACAATTAATGAAACATAGAGAGAGAGAGAGAGAGAGAGTCATTGAGAATTTAATTAGTTGGATGCTTTATTGGAAACTCATTTAAAATATTTTTTTTTATTAATTCTCGTAACTATTAAAATTTAAATGTTATCTTTACGATTCAGTATCGGTGAACAAAAAAGTAAAATTTCTAAATAGAAAGGCTGAAGTGTTTTATTCAAAAAGGCTTTTTCTTAATTATATTTTGTAATATTAAATGTATTTCATCAAATAAATCATTTCACAGTCAGTGAGAGGGGTTTCAATATTTCAAAACGATTGACAGTTTTAATTGGCTATTTGGTAAATGTTGCCCTTTCATTGTAAAAAAATACCCAAATAATTTCTATTTAAAAACAATGGTTCATTTATTTGTGTTTTTTGGCTTCATTATAGAAGAAAAACTTTATATATTTCTTTAAACACGGGAAGACAAATAAAATGTTCAAAGAAATAAATTATTATCATTGAAAAACAAAAAAAGATAAAAGTAGATACGAATTGATTCCCGTGCAAAATACATTACAAGTAAGATATATAACATGTGGCTAACGAGTGAACAGTGTCTGCACAATGCGGATTATGCATTTCCCAAACGTTCGCTAAGTGTGAACTCATCCGGCTTTTACTGTTAAAAGTGTGGGTCTTAATCAAAGCATGATCCTGGTCGTGGGTTCTCGTGCACAGTTCTTCCCCTACTTACCATTTTCCCCTTTCCCTATCATTGAGCTTTTAACATATTAAATGCTCAATTCTTTGAGCTGTTTATTTTTCCCTACTTACTTGACTTTTAAGTAATATATTTTCTTTCGAGTAGAGTCTTTTAGCTTGTAACACTCAGTACAAAAAGAAAGACACCTTTTTCCAATGTTATGTTGTGTGTGGAAATGAATATGCATATACAATACAGTCCATCGGTAATAAGTGTCCTTTTGAAAGCCAAAATATGACCCTCTCATTTTTATTTCGCTTCAATGACCACGACTATGATTGCATACACATTTTGCACGAGCATCGTGCACTGGTGTAGAGCTGAGACAGTCCAGATTGGACAAGTAACTGGTGTTGCACGCAACGCACGAGTCCCCTACCGGTGAGGTGCATATTTTTTTCCGTTATCATAGCAACCGGAATTTTGGTTTGAGAAAAAAATTAAAGTTATCGCCGGAAACAAATTTCCGGACATCCAGACGGACAGACAGAGGGCAAACCTATAGTTCCCCCCAGTGTTAACACCGGCATGGGACTAAAACATTTGTAAAGAGTTAACCAATGAACACCTGTTCAAAAAATCTAAATTTGGCCTGCAGTTTTAGAGAACAGGTCTCTATAGTTTCACTATATTCATATAAGGCAAATTGGCCCCGCCCCTGGCGTCCATGTTTATTTACGAATTGGAATAATTTTAGCAATCTTGGAAGTGTGTTACACAAGAAAAATCTGCACTAAAATATTTTGAAATCTGGCCAGTAGTTTTGAAAGAGATGATTTTAAAGTTTTCTCTTTTTTTTCTTTTTTTTTTCGTTGCCATGGCAACCAGAGTTTTACATGGATCATGGTTATTTCAGCAATTTTTGTGAAGGCTCACCCAATGATCACCCCTGCCAAGTTTAATCAAATTCTGTTCACGGTCACTTAAAGTTTTCACTATATACATATAAGGCAAAAAAGTCCCGCCTCTGGTGTCCATGTTTTTTTACAGATCGGAATGATTTCAGCATTCGTGGTAGAGGGTTACCATAGGAACAACTGTACTAAAATAATTTGAATAATTTGAAATCTGGTCGTTAGTTTTGACGGAGATGATATTTAAAAATTTCATTTTTTTTTCATTTCCGTTACCATAAAAACCAGAATTTTGGTCCAAGAAGAGAGAGAGAGAGAAGAGACGTGCAGAATCTCCATACTGCCATCTATTCATATACCAAATTTCATAATATTATCTTTAAACGGTTTTTAAGATATCGCGGGATCCAGATTTCCAGACATCCGGACGGACGGACGGACAGACAGAAGGAGGGCAAAGCCTATAGTCCCCTCCGGTGTAAACACATTAGGGGACTAAAAACAAGTTTTTATTTGGCCATGTTAATAGCCATGCCACGACTGCACGAAAGTCAGAGGAATCGAGCAATTGGAATGCTCCAGACTGGCATGGTGAAAATAACTATCGCACGGCACTTCAAATGTCATGTCTGCACTACACCTAGACTTCAAAACCGCTACAACGTGATATACGTGCCAAAGTCAGATTATTAATTGATGATTTTAAATTGGATTAATTTCTCTGAAAGTATTATGTGATAACTTTTTTTACTTGATCGGATTGTTTAAAACTGATTTTATATTCAGGTATATGCATTTTAGAGGAGCTCAGCATATTGGATTCATCAGACCTAACAGTGAAAGTATAATTGTTTTATTTAAGTATAATTGGAATGCAAAAGTAGGACAAGGCGGTCATTTATTTTTAGATTTCAATCTTTTATCTTATTAGATGAAAAGTACACATGAGTACACTTGATTTTTCTCATATAATTATCATAGCCATCTATAATATTGTAAAAGATAGATTTTAATTATGCATGCGTTTTCGTATAATTGTTGAAACATAAATTAATAAACAAGAGCTGTTTGTGACTTTTCCGCCGCTTATTAGTTTAAAGTTGTGAAATGAAGCGTGGAGGTGACACTGTGAGCGAGTTCATGTTGAAGCTCTAGGGAAGGGTTGGCTATTGCATGATTAATGCTTACTCCCACCTGTAAAAAATCAGCCAATCACAGACTTGGTCTAAGTTATATGTAAAACAGCTTTTACCCTGCTCAATTTTCGCAGCATGTAAGATCAGGGAACCATTAAACATCAGCTCATTCTCGAGAAACCGAATCTCGAACCATCGACCCCCAGCTCCCGAGGCGGACGCTCTAACCACTAGGTGATCATACGTTTTTGAATTCTAAACCGTTACCACACATAATGTGGGTAATATGGTTTTATATGTAATTCAGTGTGACACCTAAATATTTGAAATCATTTACTTCCGCATTTTCATTTGCATATACCCATTCCTCATTAAGTTTTGTATCAACTCTTATTTCGAGAAAAAATTCAAAGCGCTGAAGGCACTGAAGTTGTGTGTGTCTCAAATGAAAGAGTGTTTGAGGAGCAGCAAGTCGATCACCAATAATTAAATTCACTTTGATAACAAAATAAATGCAATATTCCTGTTCTTCCAGCGCTATCAGAGCTTTGATTTGTATTCATGCAGTACCTTAATTGTCTACAACAGACTCTATTTATAGATTGAAGTAATTATGCAAATTTTCCGCACAGGTCAGAGGCTCCGAACTCATTTCGGATAGTAGATATACAGGTTTCGGTCATTTTTTAGTGTAAGAAATAACCCTTGGAGATATCTGAGGTCGATAGATTGATATGATTATTAGTATGCTACAATGATTTGTTTTGGACTTCACCTAAATGGCCGAACGCTGCACATTTACTATCAAATTTATTTGCGAGCCACCTTTGCATCGCAACAAACTATATTTGTGCGCTTGGTAAAGTGATCACGTGATAAAAACAATTACATCAGTCGATTGCAGTAACATAGCATAGAAAAATAAGTCCCCTAATGTTTTCATGTCACAGGCGATTTTTGTAGCCTGTAAATACATTGTATTTATTTTTGACACAGAATTGATTTTTCAGCATTTTTGCTTAATTCTAGTATACTTATGTTGTAGATATATATACAATTGTTCGATCATATTTACACTATTGAGAGGTCATTCGGTTTTAAATCTAGGAGAACCTAGGTTGAAAACGTAGTACTATAGTTGGTGTTACTGACGTCACACACAACTAAAAAACATTTTTGTTTCAATAATTTTAACTTCTAAGCCCCAGGTATCACAGTACTTAAAAGATATAATGAATGTTGAAAGTCTTCAAGAGTCTTTCCTTAATCAACCATATCATCATGGCCGAGAGGGTAAAGTCGCTAACTTTAAACTCACTCAGCCCCTCACCGCGTTGGTTCGAATCCCGGCAGGGACATTCGGATTTTCATGTGAGGAAGCCTTCCAGCTGGCTTGCGTTAGGTCGTTGGTTCTACCCGGATGTCTCCGTAGTCTAGTCTAGTCGTACACCATATAATCGTTCTATATCATCCATAAATTTAATCCCATCAACGCCACATAGAAAAATATCTTTTTTAATGATATTTCTTATTTTTTTTGTACTACACAAGTTTTGAATTACATTTTAAATCAAACTGAAATGAGTTAATTTTACCGACCACTCATTAAGGGATTTCAATACTTGTACTTATATAATATTCTGAAATATTGGATTTCAATTATGAATGCTATTTCGTAATGACTGGGACCATTTTTGAAAGCCATCGTCAGATAATAAATGACATCAATCATATTTCATATTCCTGATAATGAAAACGATAAGAGCGTAAAATTGAATTCATCAATTATAAAATGAATGACAGCCTCATGATCATTTTCTGCCATTTCACTTATTTTCTCGGGACTTCATAAACATGCGGTCGGGCGCTATCATGATCACGCGTATAGTTGCCGCGGCCAGTCTTTTAATTTGGGCAGTGGACGCTAGGGTAAGGAAATGGATCTATGAAAGCGTCGCTGTACCACGATCCGCTGACCTTGAAAACACAATGGTTTCTCCCGTGCAGTTATTGTCTGTTGCGGCTTGTGGAGGATTGTGTATGACCACGACAAGATGCATCTCGTTTCTGTATAATATTGCAAGTAAGTTTCTTTCCAAACTTCGTTTAACTTTAAACATTATTTTTTAGACCCCTTTGTGGGTATCCCTATTTATTATTATCCCCGTAAAAGGTCAACAGGGGTCATGGACCTTACAACACAGTTTTTACAGGGTTAACATGAACGTTTTTGCTTCTTACTATATTATTTACCACATAGATTTTTATTTTTATTTTATGCATTGCAAATAAATACAAAAATGCAAACGATTAGGGAAAAAGTACATCATTAGTTAAGCCAAAAAAAAAAAAAAATAAAAATAAAGAAAGAAAGAAAATAAGTAAATAAAAAAAATAAAAAAATGGAATAAAATATTTAATTTAAGTGTCAGTAAAAAGGATGTCAGTAAGAAAAAAGCTAAATCCCTGTCAACTGCTTTCAACTGAGGATTGTGGGCTCAAATCCCAGTATGGTCAACCTTTTTCTTTCTATTTCTCTCTTTTAACATTAATATCACTCATATCAGATTTAGATGAAAATATTTAGTTTTATATTTTGCATAGCTATTTAAGTATTGTAGGGCCTTGTATAAGGTTAAAGTTTCAAGAAAGTACTTGCTTCACTTACTAATTGTCAAATTCTAAACGCCGTGGTAAAAGTTCATGATTTTTGCAAATTTATTCAAAAGCAAAATTTTAAGTAAGGAAGCTCCACGATTGTTCTTACATATGTTACAGACAGTACATATTTAAATTCAATATGTATATAAAATGGTAAAAGTAACACATTTTTCACTATGAATAATTAAAAAAAACACAAAAAAACAACAACATGTGTTACTCCTTCTCAGTCCTATTTCTGTATAATATAAAGAATCATTTAGCGAAGATTTGGAGATACTTTACTCATTTCATAATAGGAAAAATGCATTAATTCATTTTTGAACATTAAGTCATTTTTGTTTGTTTTTCGGCGCCGATTTATTATATTGTCATATATATATCATTTAGATCGTGTGCTTTTATATTCAAATATTATGCATTATTTATATATATATAATTTATATATGACATATAAATCAAAACCACGATATTTTGGTTTTGGTTTGTGATATATAATTCGTCACAAACTTATCACGAAATTGGGAGGTTTCTTTGGCGAACACGAAATCGACAATATCGTTTAACTTTATTTCAGGTTCCACGTGTAGTTTGTTCGACGTAACGTTGACCCCGATGATTTCGAGTACCAATCTAAAGTACTACGTAACACAGGGGGGGTTAGGTATATACAGATATGACGTTGTATTCAGTAATGTTTAAAATACATGTATTTCCATTCTTAAAAAACAAGATGAACTATATCATAAAGATTATACATGCGTAATGGTACCCATGCAACTTCGAGCCCCATTAAGTGGCTTGCCCTGTAAGCGAGGAGTCTCGGTTTCGAGCCCCGGTCTGGTTGCACATTTTTTTTACCTGGTTATTTATTCGAATTTCATGAAAATATCAGATCAGAAAATAAAGAAGTCATTCATGCAAGATTGACACATTGACAAATGCTTTCTCGGTGCTATGATTACATTAAATGTAAGACGTAATCTGTTAAATTGTGGATCTTTTGTTTTATGTTATTAGGCAATGAGTGCTTTATATTTGTTTATATTTCTCTATGCTTGCTTTAACAATTTGATTTAAATTTTGAATTACATGTCTTTAATCTCTTTCAAATCAATATTGACTATTTCTTCATTTTTTTTTGTTCTTCTCTCAGTTCCCTGTATTTCTGAGCCAGTGAGCAACTACAAAGGTTACCTTATCACTACGGAGACAGCCAAGGAATGCCGAGTGTGGACCGACACTCCAGTGGAGTATAAGGATGGAGATTTTCCAGAAGGTTCTCGTGAGCTGGCGGAAAATTTCTGTCGGGATCCTACAGGGCTGGACGCCAAGCCTTGGTGTTTCGTCGGAAGTTCACCATCTACCGCCTGGGAGTACTGCTCCCCGCGACTTTGTAAGTCATTTATACATTCACTGCTATTACATATGTGCATGTATCAATTTATATCAAAGATATTCAAAAGACATGAAACGGTCCAAAATAACTAATAAAAGATGGACGGGATTTAAACGAGAATTCGGTTCTCGGTCAGATGCTTAACCAAACTCCACACAGTGATCTCCCTTGCAAGCAAAAAAAAATCACTGCCGTCACAAATGTCACGTGATGATGGTAAACTAACAAAATGGCGTTTCCTGCTGTCACAACAACAAAAATATTGTTTAAAATGATTTTTTTTTTGCCATGAGGCGATATTTGATGTTTGTTAAAGAAAACATACTTACGAAAATGACACTCGCAGTAAATTAAAAAAAAATGGAAAAAAAAGCTAAATTCTGTTAATTTTTACTTGTTGTGGCAGTGGTTATCTACAACTGAAAGGGGGGGGGGTAACTACTGCGTGGAGTTTGATGTTTATCATCTTGCAGACGCTTAACAGACGCTTTACAGTATCTCTAATAAGATGATCTGCGATCTTTTGAAAGACAAAGACATTTGGTTTAATAGCCAATAAATCGAAAAGAAAATCAGTATATTTATACTAGAAATACGGAATCCTGTTAGTGACATCGCTGATATCTGATGTCATTCGGGCATTAAACAAAGGCAAATAACGCGACAACCGTTATAAAAATATATCCTTAAGTTTTCCTCGCACTGAATTCGAAGTTATGTTTTATCTTTGTTTGTTATCGTTGTATTTTTTAATTTGGACGAACATTCTGTGTACACAGGTTGTACCTCAGGAACCTATTTGGGAATGGTAGCCAGAACTAAGACGGGCATCTTGTGTCAACGTTGGGACACCAACACACCGCATAAAGGGTCATACGGAAATCATAGGTTTCCTTACAACAGCCGTACCTTGAACGTGAACTACTGTCGAGTCGTTGATGCCAATTATGCCTGGTGTTACACCACAAATCCTAATATTCGTTGGGAAGCTTGTGACATCTCCTTGTGTTGACATTGGAATTTTCATAAATGTCTTTTAACCCATGAAAATGAACGGCTTTTTGAAACAGAACGCAATATGTATTTTCAACATACTTATGGTGTGTGCTCTTGGAAAATAAACGAGTAGCGCTCAGTGTGCACTCAGAGCAACCATCGAGTTTCCCGCGGAGGGATCTTTTTTTTTTCAGTTTAGTTCGACTTTGTCAAGGGAAGGTCATAAATGAATATTGCTGTCAGGTTGTTTTGAATATAATTATGTTTAAATGGCAATTTAAGCTTTAAAAGAGAAATACATTCGTACAAGTTAAAATTACTGGAAATAACCGGAGCGTGATAAGACACAATACTGTCAAATTATTAATTTTCGTGGGACACTAATTTTCGTCGATTCCGTGGTGGGTTTTCTTCCACAAATTTTAATATCCTTAAAAATTATCTCTTATATAGACCTCACGTTTTCTAGAACATAGATCCACGAATAAATATACCCACGAAATTCCCCTGGGTACATAATCAACGAAATTTAATGTAAAACAAAAACAAATGATTTTACAGTATGTGGCAGACTTTTCATGATCGTTGGAACGTAATTGCATTTTTTCTTTGATGTTTTATGTATTTTGGACCAATGAAATAAAGCAATATGAAGAAGGGTACCTTCTCGTGTTTTGTCCTCTCCTTTTAAGCGTCACTCATTTTTAAAAGGCTAAAAGCTAAAAAAAAAAAAACAAAAAAAAAAAAACGATATGGGATCTGAAAGTTTTAGTGAATGTGTTTGTCGATATCATATATAATTCCTTGTTTTAATTATTTTTCTCCAAGTTTGCAAAACAAATTCAGTTGTAAGAATCTATATTATCTTATATCTAAAACCGCGACCAGAACGCCATAAATTGTTAATTTACAGACGCAAAACCTCATATGCAATTAGAAAACAGTATTTTTTTTATCGTTTCATCTTGTTTTAATCATATCAAAGCATTATATGGATAATTGAAAAATGGCTTGTTTTATGTTATTGCACAATTTTGTTTTGAGGATCAATCCGTGTGTGTGTGGATTCTATAGATAATTATATTCAATGTCCAATCGATTCCCTTATATTATTCCAGTGAACATAGACCAACCGAATTATACACATCTATTTTTCAGGATTTTTTCACAGGATCTCAATTTTTCTATGGCAAATTCAAGATTATAAATATTTCCTTTATTTAATCTGTGAATTTTAAAACATATACATGTAGGCAGAAAAAAGACATTTTTGTTTGTATGGCCATGGTTATTAACTTAATGTTTTAGTAATGTCAAGTTTTTTTTTATTTATTTGACAGAAACCAATCTTCCACATGCATGAAAGAAGCAATATAATTACTTGTAACATACAATTACAACAAAATATGAGATCTTAACTCTTAATTTATTTTGTTTATTTACTTCCATTTTTTATTATTCTCGTAAAAATTATTACAACACGTAATAATTTTTCTACGTATAAGCAACATTTGCCAGGATATGATAGTTTCTTAATAGTTGCCATTTCTTAGTAAATTTAAATGACATAATATCATACTTACCCACATATAATTTTATGCTGTAGTGAAAGTCTTTTAAATTTCTCGGTGTAAAATTATAGTCTGCATTAATATTATTCTTTTTTTTCTTTCCCAATTAATTAATTTTTTTTCCGAAAAAATTTAAATTGTATTTTTTCTTCGGCGGAAGTTGTATGCCTTTACTATTGACCCAGATTTTTTTACCGGATTTCGACCAATCAGAGATTACCAGACAGTTATTTCTAAACGCATCTGATTAAAAGCAGTGTTCTTATTGGCTAATGGTCAAGGCTGGTTTATTTACTTTTAACAAATGTAAACTGACTGGTCATGTGTTCAAAACGGAAATAAATACGATCTTATTCGGTACAGCTTGTAACGAAGCATATCGCTTATGATACTTCTTGTTTAACATAGTTTACACGTGAATTATCTCTCTCTCAAGCTACGTAAAAATGCAATATTCTTTTGTGTACATGTATAATTATGAATAAAATATATTCTTCATTGAATTAGTTCATGCTTATTTATTGGACAATATTTTGTTGGGATAAAGCTACATGTTGTGATACTAAAAGTCCAATTGCTACACAAGGGATTCTGCGTCTGAACAAATGGCGGCTTTCCCTTTTCAATGTGTATCACCTTCCTAATAACCCTGATTTAATATGGGACCCCCGATGCAATGCGGGTAAACTCGCTGACTGAACATCACCCAGTCCGTCACCGCTGTAGATTCGAATCCCAGCGGGGTCTGTTCGGTTGCCTCTAGCAGTCGGAATCTTCCTTTATCTGGATTTAGCTTGACATCACTATATGTGTGTTTGTTTGTTAGATTTAACGTCCCACCGACAGTATTTCAGTCATTTGGAGACGACGTCTACTTGAGACAGATATAATGCCGCTACATTGCAGTATCACGCCGTAGAAATGTGGCATGATACCACAACCAGTCACATTATCCTGACACCGGGCCAACAAGTCCTGGAACTATCCTTATACCATCGCTCTATGATGAAATAGATAAACTCCATATCAAACACACAAACAACAAACCTTTCCAGTCCGAAATGAGGCGCAAAGCTACATAATCAACGAGCACTTCCTGAACACTCAATCGACGTGCTGGTGTAAGATTTTACACATTGTTCAATGGGAAATAAACATACATTGAGATTTTTCTCCACTTACTGATTGGCCCGTTTAAATCAGCGAATTGTCTCGGGTATTGCCGCCCCTGGGAAAATGGTCTATAACATCTTTTCTATTATGTTTTAAAAGGTATTCGCTGTATAACAGGGTCAAACTAGATTCAAGGAAAATGATATTTTTCTACTTATAGTCTGGAAGTGTGTTCCATGTAAAAATATAATTTAATATTTTTACCCTCAAAATATGTTTGTATATTTTATTAAAATTTCCAATAATGAACATGAACACTGTCATTCAGGACTTTTTTTTTAACATCAAACCGTTCAAGTCAGATCCTTGAAGAATTATGATAAAGGTGGCATTCAAAAAGTACAAATGATTGTGAAGATTAATGAACTGGATGATCCTGTATAAGCATAGATAAATAAAATAAATTATAATTCAAATGCAGATTGTTTATCATAATATCATAAAATAATAATGAATCAAGTTCATATAATGAATTGTTATTTACATAATTAATTTTTTTTTCTCTTTTATCATATATTTTTTCAAATAAATACCAAATTAAGCTCTACTTTGAAAACACTGAGTTAGCTATTGATATTTTGTTGAGCTTCTTGCAGGTAAAATAACTCTGTGTATAACGTTATTCAATGAAATGACAAATGCTCAGAGATCTACAGTCGAATTAAAAATCTAAATATACAATCAATTTGATTCTCTGTCGAAAGATATCACAAGTAAGGCATATAGAGTGTAGATTCTTCTTCCCTCTCGCAATCTCTTTCTTCAATTAATATCATAGTCACTCCATCTCCCCTCTGTCAAAGTCTCTACCTCACAATCGGTATTTATTTCCAGTATCTCCATTTCATTTCTTCAGTTACACCCTCTCGCCACACCTGCACATAAGTAGCGCTTTTTCGACACACGAACAGTTTCCTGCCATGACTGAATCATACAGGGAACGCTAGATTTATATGTATAGCATAAAGGTAGGAATTGACTGAGACAAATAACAGGAGTGAAGACAATATTGAAATGACAATGAAGGAAAAATCAAGACACTCGTTTATTTCCGGATATGTTCGTTCGTTTTCGTGAGCAGAAGTAAACCGAAATCTGTTCATTTTGAACACTCTGCTCAAATCAATTTACAGGTAAACATTTATTACTGATAGTCTGATTTTTAACGAGTGTTATGAAAATAAAAGCAGATCTTTTTAAAAAAAAAATGATATACTAGGACAAAAAACAACAACAGCAACGACAAAAAAAAAATAAAAACAAAAAAAAAAAACGTATTACGTATAACGTATAATTTTAGATTGGATTAAAATAAAGTTTGACTTTATCAATGTCTTTAAATTACTGACGGGTTGTAAGTTATTAATAAATTTTGAAGTTCAATACAGTAATGTGTAGCTCTTTGACCATTGTACAATGAGAGCCCACGACCAGGATCATGCTTTAACTGAGAACTAAACTGTTTAATGGTAAAGGCCGGATGCGTTCAAACTAAGCGAACATTAGTGTAAATCTGCATTGTACAGGAACTTTCTTGAGCTTATAACCCACGCCTTTTTTATGCCCTACTTGAAATGGTTCTATATTTAGAATTTTTTGATTTTTTAGTCTTTCTTTGAGCATTTATTATTTCAATGAAATATTTTATATACATAGATATTTTACCTATTAGAAGCTCAAGAAACTACAAACAGCTAACTCAGTGTTTTCAGAATAGAGCTTATTTTGGTATTAATTTATCAGCGAAAGGGTATCGTTTTTTATTGAATAGACCAAGGATAATGTTAAAGGTATTCTAAATCCGCATATAATAAGGCTCCAATGTGGCTCAGGGGTAACGACTCTGTTTACCACTCTTCTCAGTATGACGCCACGCGGGTTCGTAGCTTTGAGGTGGTTTCAAAAATGCATAATAATCCAGTGCTAAATTATAATACCTGACTATTCTTTTTATTGGCTTCAGACTTGTTAATTTAGTGATTATGTCATAAATTTCAACAGGCTTTGTTAAACGTTTATCATAAGTTATTTCGTGTAATTACTTTATCTATATTGTTTAGATGATTTTTTGACCCGTTGTGCCGGGTATTGATATCAAAATGAAAAAAAAAATAAAAAAATAAAAAGAAAACTGTGTTTGTTTCTATTAAGTTAAAACTGCTAACAAAGACATGTCGTTTTTCACGCGCGGTGACGAAGCAAAACATAATAAATTATCCATTAAAATATTGCGTTAAAAATAAAATTTATTTAAAAATTGCACTGACTTTCATGCATTGAACGTTATAAATACCTGCAGTATATCAAAATCTATATCACTGTAAGACGGTTCGCTTTATTACAAAGATGTTGCAGTGGAGGGGACGCTTTTATACTGAGTTTTTATCTATGTTTTTTATGAAATGCTTCACAGATAATGAATCGCACATCATATGGGGCCTCCGTGGCCGAGAGGGTAAAGTCGCTGATTTTAACACTCACTCAACCCCTTACCGCGTTGGTTCGAATTTTCATGTGAGGAAGCTTTCCGGTTGGCTTGCGTAGGTCGGTGGTTCTACCCGGATGCCTCCGTGTGAAATAATGTCGAATCGATGGTAAACCCAAATAGTCTAGTCGTACACCATATAAGCGTTCTATATCATCCATTACTTTAATCTCATCGACGCCATATAGAAAAATATCTTTTTAATGATATTTCTTGTTTTGTATAATTATGCTGTAAAAGCATAAAGTGTACTACACAAGTTTTAAATTGCATTTTAAATCAAACTGAAATAAGTTAATTTTACCGACCGTTCATTTAGTGATTTCAATACTTGTACTTATATAATATTCTGAAATATTGGATATCATTTATGAATGCCATTTCATATTGACTGGGACCATTTTTGAAAGCCATCGTCAGTTACACACTGTCATCAATTATATTTCATATTCCTGATAATAAAAACGATTAGAGCGTAAAATTGAATAAATGACAGCTTCATAATCATTTTCTGCCATTTCACTTGTTTTCGCTGGACTTCATAAACATGCATTCGGGCGCTATAATGATCACGTGTATAGTTGCCGCGGCCAGTCTTTTAATTTGGGCAGTGGACGCTAGGGTAAGGAAATGGATCTATGAAAGCGTCGCTGTACCACAGTCCGCTGACCTTGAAAACACAATGGTTTCTCCCGTGCAGCTACTGTCTGTTGTGACTTGTGGAGGTTTGTGTATGACCACGACAAGATGCATCTCGTTTCTGTACAATAATGCAAGTAAGTTTCTTTCCAAACTTCGTTTAACTTCAAGCATTATTTGTGGGTATCCCTATTTATTATCCCCGTAAAAGGTCAACAGGGGTCATGGACCTTACAACACAGTTTTTACAGGGTTAACATGAACGTTTTTGCTTCTTACTATATTTTTACCACATAGAAAGTTTTTTTATTTTATTTTATGCATTGCACATAAAAACAAAAATGCAAACGATTAGGGAAAAAGTGCATCATTAGAAAAGCCAAAAAAAAAAGAAAAAAAGAATAAATAAATAAATGAAAATAAAAAATAAAGAATGAAAGAAAATAAGTAAATAAAAAAATGAAAATAATTGGAATAAAATATTTAAGTGTCAGTAAAAAGGAAGCCAGTGAGAAAAAAGCTAAAATCATTGTCAACTGCCTTCAAACTGAGGATTGTGGGTTCGAATCCCAGTAAGGTCAACTTTTTTCTTTTTGTTTCTCTCATTTAACATTAAATCTGTATCACTCATATCAGATTGAGAAGAATTTTTTTTTTAGTTTTATCTTTATATTTTGCATAGCTATTTAAGTATTTTAGGGCCATGTATAAGGTAAAAGTTTCAAGAAAGTACTTGCTTCACTTACTAATTGTCAAATTCTAAACGCCGTGGTAAAAGTTCATGATTTTTGCAAATTTATTCAATAACAAAATTTTAAGCAAGGCAACCTTCACGATTGTTCTTATAATATGTTACAGACATTACATATTTAAAGATTCAATGTGTATATAAAATGGTAAAAGTAACACATTTTTCACATAATAATAAAAAAAAAAAAAAAAAAAAAAAAAAAAAAAAAAAAAAAAAAGAAAGACATGTGTTTCTCCTTCTCAGTCCTGTTTCTGTATAACATAAAGCATTATTTAGCGAAGATTTGGAAATAATTTACTCATTTCATAATGGGAAAAATGAATTAATTCATTTTTGAACATTAAGTCATTTTTTTTTTCGGCGCTGATTTATTATATTGTCATGTATCATTTAGATCATGTGCTTTTATATTCACATTTTCTGCATTATTTATATATATATATATATATATATATATATAATTTATATATGACATATAAATCAAAACCACAATATTTTGGTTTTGGTTTGTGATAAATATTATCCGTCACAAACTTATCACGGAATTTGGGAGGTTTCTCCGACGAACACGAAATCTGCAATATCGTTTAACTTTATTTCAGGTTCCACGTGTAGTTTGTTCGACGTAACGTTGACCCCGATGATTTCGAGTACCAATCTAAAGTACTACGTAACCCAGGGGGCGTTAGGTATGACGTTGTATTCAATAATGTTTAAAATATTTCCATTCTTAAAAAACAAGGTGAATTATATCATAAAAATTATACATGTGTAATGGTACCAAACGCCCCATGCAACTTCGAGCCCCATTAAGTGCCTTGTTCAGTAAGCGAGGAGTCTCGGGTTCGAGCCCCAGTCTGGTTGCACAATTTTTTTACCTGGTTATTTATTTGAATTTCATAAAAATATCAGATCAGAAAATAAAAGAAGTCGTTCAAACAAATGCTTTCCCGGTGCTATGATTACATTAAATGTAAGACGTGATCTGTTAAATAGTGGATCTTTTGTTTTTCGTTATTAGGCAATGCGTGCTTTATATTTGTTTATATTTATCCATGCTTGTTTTAACAATTTGATATAAATTTTGAATTTACATGTCTTTAATCTCTTTCAAATCAATGTTGACTATTTCTTCATTTGTTTTTTGTTCTTCTCACAGTTCCCTGCATTTCTGAGCCAGTGAGCAACTACAAAGGTTACCTTATCACTACGGAGACAGCCAAGGAATGCCGAGTGTGGACCGACACTCCAGTGGAGTATAAGGATGGAGATTTTCCAGAAGGTTCTCGTGAGCTGGCGGAAAATTTCTGTCGGGATCCTACAGGGCTGGACGCCAAGCCTTGGTGTTTCGTCGGAAGTTCACCATCTTCCAACAGGGAGTACTGCTCCCCGCGACTTTGTAAGTCATTTATACATTCCCTGCTATTACATATGTGCATGTATCAATTAATATTAAAATTATTCAACAGACATGAAACGGTTCAAAATAACTAATAAAAGATGGACGGGATTTAAACGAGAATTCGGTTCTCGGTCAGATGCTTAACCAAACTCCATATAGTGATCTCCCTTGCAAGCAAAAAAAAAAAAAAAAATCGCTGCCGTCACAAATGTCACGTGATGATGGTAAACTAACAAAATGGCGTCTCCGTCTGCTGTCACAACAACAAAAATATTGTTTAAAATGATTTATTTTTTTTGCCATGAGGCGATATTTGATGTTTATTAAAGAAAACATACTTAGGAAATTGACACTCGCAAGAAAATAAAAATTTTGGGAAAAAAAAAGAAGAAGCTAAATTCTGTTAATTTTTACTTATGGTGGCAGTGGTTATCTACAACTGTAATGGTAGGTAACTACTGCGTGGAGTTTGATGTTTAACATCTTGCAGACGCTTAACAGACGCTTTACAGTATCTCTCATTAGATGATCTGCGATCTTTTGAAAGACAAAGACATTTGGTTTAATAGGCAATAAATCGAAGAGAAAATCAGTATATTTATACTAGATATACGGAATCCTGTTACTGACATCGCTGATATCTGATGTCATAAGGGCATTTAACAAAGGGAAATAACGTAACAACCGTTATAAAAATATATCCTTAAGTTTTCCTTGCCATGAATTCGAAGTTATGTTTTATCTTTGTTTGTTATCGTTGTATTTTTTAATTTTGTCGAAAATTCTGTGTACACAGGTTGTACCCCAAAACCCTATTTGGGAATGGTAGCCAGAACTAAGACGGGCATCTTGTGTCAACGTTGGGACACCAACACTCCGCATGATGTGGTATACGGAAAGCATAGGTTTCCTTACAAAAGCTATACCTTGAACGTGAACTACTGTCGCGTCGTTGATGTCAATTATGCCTGGTGTTACACCACGAATCCTAATATTCGTTGGGAAGCTTGTGACATCTCCTTGTGTTGACATTGGAATTTTCATAAATGTCTTTTAACCCATGAAAATGAACGGCTTTTTGAAACAGAACGCAATATGTATTTTCAACATACTTATGGTGTGTGCTCTTGGAAAATAAACGAGTAGCGCTCAGTGTGCACTCAGAGCAACCATCGAGTTTCCCGCGGAGGGATCTTTTTTTTTTTTCAGTTTAGTTCGACTTTGTCAAGGGAAGGTCATAAATGAATATTGCTGTCAGGTTGTTTTGAATATATTTATGTTTAAATGACAATTTAAGCTTTAAAAGAGAAATACATTCGTACAAGTTAAAATTACTGGAAATAACCGGAGCGTGATAAGACACAATACTGTCAAATTATTAATTTTCGTGGGACACTAATTTTCGTCGATTCCGTGGTGGGTTTTCTTCCACAAATTTTAATACCCACAAAATTATCTCTTATATAGACCTCACGTTTTCTAGAACATAGATTCACGAATAAATATACCCACGAAATTCCCCTGGGTACATAATCAACGAAATTTAATGTAAAACAAAAACAAATGATTGTACAGTATGTGGCAGACTTTTCATGAGTTTTAGAACGTAATTGCATTTTTTCTTTGATGTTTTATGTATTTTGGACCAATGAAATAAAGCAATATGAAGAAGGGTACCTTCTCGTGTTTTGTCCTCTCCTCTTAAGCGTCTCTCATTTTTAAAAGGCTAAAAGCTTACAAAAAAAAAAAAGATATGGGATCTGAAAGTTTTAGTGAAAGTGTTAGTATCATATATAATTCCTTGTTTTAATTATTTTTCTCCAAGTTTGCAAAACAAATTCAGTTGTAAGAATCTATATTATCTTATATCTAAAACCGCGACCAGAACGCCATAAATTGTTAATTTACAGACGCAAAACCTCATGTGCAATTAGAAAACAGTATTTTTTTTTTATCGTTTCATCTTGTTTTAATCATATCAAAGCATAATATGGATAATTGAAAAGACTGTTTCCGATAAATCGCAATACATGTAAATAATTCAGAAAGAGGTCCGTTCATTGAAGGAAAAAATGGCTTGTTTTATGTTATTGCACAATTTTGTTTTGAGGGTCAATCCGTGTGTGTGTGGATTCTATAGATAATTATATTCAATGTCCAATCGATTCCCTTATATTATTCCAGTGAATATAGACCAACCGAATTATACACATCTATTTTTCAGGATTTTTTTCACAGGATCTCAATTTTTCTAAGGCAAATTCAAGATTATAAATATTTCCTTTATTTAATCTGTGAATTTTAAAACATATACATGTAGGTAGAAAAAGACATTTTTTTGTTTGTATGGCCATGGTTATTAACTTAATGCATTAGTAATGTCAAGGTTTTTTTTTATTTGACAGAAACCAATCTTCCACATGCATGAAAGAAGCAATTTTATTACTGGTAACATACAAATACAACAAAATATCAGATCTTAACTCTTATTTTGTTTTGTTTATTTACTTCCATTTTTTATTATTCTCGTAAAAATTATTACAACACGTGATACTTTCCTACGTATAAGCAACATTTGCCAGAATATCTTAATAGTTGCCATTTCTTAGTAAATTTAAATGACATAATATCCCCACATATAATTTTATGCTGTAGTGAAATCTTTTAAATTTCTCGGTGTAAAATTTTAGTCTGCATTAATATTATTAAAGATGTTTTTTTTCCTTTCTTTTATACTTGCAAATAAGATCTCTGCAATCCAACATGTCCCTACAACTATCTTCTAATTAAGATTTATTTTTCTAAGAAAATATACTTTAAATTGTTGTTTTATTTTTCGGCGGAAGTTGTATGCCTTTACTATTGACCCAGATTTTTTACCGGATTTCGACCAATCAGAGATTACCAGACAGTTATTTCTAAACGCATCTGTTTAAAAGCAGTGTTCTTATTGGCTAATGGTCAAGGCTGGTTTATTTACTTTTAACAAATGTAAACTGACCTGTCATGTGTTCAAAACCGGAAATAAATACGATCTTATTCGGTACAGCTTGTAACGAAGCATATCGCTTATGATTCTTCTTGTTTAACATAGTTTACACGTGAATTATCTCTCTCTCCAGCTACGTAAAAATGCAATATTCTTTTGTGTACATATATAATTATGAATAAAATATATTCGTCGTTGATTAGTTCATGCTTATTTATTGGACAATATTTTGTTGGGATAAAGCTACATGTTGTGATACTAAAAGTCCAATTGCTACACAAGGGATTCTGCAGTCTGAACAAATGGCGGCTTTCCTTTTTCAATGTGTATCACCTTCCTAATAACCCTGATTTAATATGGGACCCCCGATGCAATGCGGGTAAACTCGCTGACTGAACATCACCCAGCCCGCTACCGCTGTAGATTCGAATCCCAGCGGGGTCTATTCGGTTGCCTCTAGCAGTCGGAATCTTCCTTTATCTGGATTTAGATGGACATCACTATATGTGTGTTTGTTTGTTGGATTTAACGTCCCACCGACAGTATTTCAGTCATTTGGAGACGACGTCTACTTGAGACAGATATAATGCCGCCACATTGCAGTATCACGCCGTAGAAATGTGGCATGATACCACAACCAGTCACATTATCCTGACACCGGGCCAACAGGTCCTGGAACTATCCTTATATCATCGCTATATGATGAAATAGTTAAACTCTATATCAAACACACAAACAACAGACCTTTTCAGTCCGAAATGAGGCACAAAGTGGTTGATTAATTTTAATCCAAACAAAACTGAAGCAGTAGTTTTTTCTCCAAGAAAAGCTTTTCAAGATCCATGTCTCATGTTTAATGGAACCAAAATTAATATTGTTGAAAAACATAAACATCTAGGGGTAACGCTTAGTTCCTCAGGTCATTGGAACGACCATATTAATGCTAATTTAGAAGCAGCTTCAAAAGTAATTAATATAATGCGTAACTTCAATATACACTTACCCGAAATGCTCTGAACCAAATTTATCTGTCTTATGTAAGACCTATTCTTGAGTACTCATCTATTGTTTGGGACATATGTACTTCTCATTATTCAGACTCTTTGGAAAAATTACAAAATGAAGCAGCTAGAATAGTCACTGGACTAACAAGATCAGTATCCCTTGAAAATCTCTATAAAGAATGTGGCTGGGAAACACTTTCATCTAGACGTACCAATAGCAAACTTTGTTTTATGTATAAAGTCTCAAATAGACTTGTTCCCCAATACATTTCTGATTTAATGCCCCCTTTAGTTTCTGAAATATCTAACTATCAACTAAGAAATTTTCAAAACTTTGACAACTTACATTTTAGAACCTCATTTTATAAAAAGTCCTGTATACCTTCTTCTATTTCACTATGGAATAATCTTGATATAGAACTAAGGAGAAGTCCCACATTTAATTCATTTAAAAGGAAAATTATTTCACAGTCAAAACCAGAGAAAGTTTCGGATTGTTATAATTTCGGTAATAGATATTTGTCAGTTCTTCATGCTAGGCTAAGGAATAATTGTAGCAATCTAAATGAAGACCTATTTATGAATCATCTTAGACAAGATCCCCTATGTAACTGTCAAAACGGAATGGAAAATGCTGAACATTACTTTTTTAAATGTACACGTTTTTCATATATCAGAATTTCTCTCTTTCAGGTAACAAGGTCATTCCATCCCCTACATGTAGACATGCTATTGAATGGTAGTTCAAATCTTAACTCTGAACAAAATAAGTTGCTATTTGAAGCAGTTCAAACTTTTATTAAAAGCTCTAAAAGATTTGAATATTAACATTCCTTTAATATTTTTTAGATATGTTATTAATGTTACTGAGATAAAATGTTATTGTTTTAAAGCTACTTTTTCTTAAGTAGTAGTTTTATACATATACTTACAGAAATGTTACAGTAATATAACATTGATCTGATAAAAAAAAATCCTGTGTGTATATATGTACATGTATGTATATTTAATTACATATATGTGTGTGAACGCCTATATCAGGATAAAGGGTTAAATGCCTGATATGTTGTAACTAAATAATGTAATTAGATTATGAGGATCCACCTCAACGAGTCTCTCTCTCTCTCTCTATTTTTTTTTCTTTTTTCTATGATTATATTTTTTCATTATGTATTTTCATGACCATTTATATGCCATTGTTTACAATTGTATGTAGGGGAAGGACCGATTCTAAGTTGTAAGAACTTGTGGCAATCCCATTTCACATATATATGAAATAAAATATTATTAAACTAAACTGAGGCGCAAAGCTACATAATCAACGAGCACTTACCGAACACTCAATCGACGTGCTGGTGTAAGATTTTACACATTATTCAATGGGAAATAAACATACATTTGAGATTTTTCTCCACTTACTGATTGGTCCGTTTAAATCAGCGAATTGTCTCGGGTATTGCCGCCCCTGGGAAAATGGTCTATAACATCTGTTCTATTATGTTTTAAAAGTATTCGCTGTATAACAGGGTCAAACTAGATTCAAGGAAAATGATATTGGTCTCCTTATAGTCTGGAAGTGTGTTCCATGTATAAATATAATTTAATATTTTTACCCTCAAAATATGTTTGTATATTTTATTGAAATTTCCAATAATGACCATGAACACTGGCATTCAGGACTTTTTAACAGCATACCGTTTAAGGCAGATCCTTGAAGAATTATGATAAAGGTGGCATTCAAAAAGTACAAATGATTGTGAAGATTAATGGATGAACTGTATATCCTCACAAAGCATAGATAAATGAACGAAGAAAATAGAACCCTATAATTCAAATGCAGATTGTTTATCATAATATCATAAAATAATAATGAATCAAGTTCAAATAATGAATTGTTATTTACATAATTAATATTTTTTTCTCTTTTATCATATATGTTTACAAATAAATACCAAATTAAGCTCTGCTTTGAAAACACTGAGTTAGCTATATGTATTTTGTTGAGCTTCTGGCAGGTAAGATAACTCTGTATATAACGTTATTCAATGAAATGACAAATGCTCAGAGATCTACAGTCGAATTAAAAATCTAAATATACAATCAATTTGATACTCTGTCGAAAGATATCACAAGTAAGGCATATAAAGTGTAGATTCTTCTTCCCTCTCGCAATCTCTTTCGTCAAATAATACTATAGTCACTCCATCTTCCCTCTCAAAGTCTCTACCTCACAATCGGTATTTATTTCCAGTATATCCATTTCATTTCTTCAGTCACATACTCTCGCCACACCTGCACATAAGTAGCGCTTTTTCGACACACGAACAGTTTCCTGACATGATTGAATCAGACAGAGAACGCTAGATTTATATGTAAAGCATAAAGGTAGGAATTGACTGAGACAAAGAACAGGAGTGAAGACAATATTGAAATGATAATGAAGGAAAAATCAAGACACTCGTTTATTTCCGGATATGTTCGTTCGTTTTCGTGAGCAGAAGTAAACCGAAATCTGTTCATTTTGAACACTCTGCTCAAATTAATTGACAGGAAAACATTTACTGATGGTCTGATTTTTAACGAGTGTTATGAAAATTATACCCTGTGGTTTCTTTTCTGATTTTCGTCACATAATAAATCAAAATCCATGATTTTGCGTCTTTGTGAAATGAAATTCAATCCATTCACCTAGTTCTGACCCTCTGCTGCAATAAACGAACTTTTTATGTTTATGGTAGTTTTACACAAATGCCACTAACGCATAGACAAAGTTAAGGATCCTAGTATGAAGCTGAACACCCTTGGAAGGTGTGATATTCCGTTTGACTATCAACTTATTTTTTAACCGCCAGTCCTTTGCATGGTTGGCAGGTACATATTTCGAACTAAGTTAATAATCCAGTGCTAAATTATAATACCTGACTATTCTTTTTATTGCCTTAAGACTTGTTAATTTAGTGATTATGTCATAATCTTTTTTATAGGATTCTATTGTCCTTCACCAGAACAAGGTAAACATTTGTGTCAATAAGCGAAAATTGTGCACGTAAAATTCTTTAGTAGACCTTTTTTATAGATCTCTGACTTACCATAATTGCGTTCTTCTGGTTTCATTTTTCATTTCCCGCATCTTTCTTTTTTTTCTCCGCAACTTTTGTTTTGCCCAAACAGTCTAGTAAGTTCTAGACGGTTCAAGACGTCACGGATATTGTTAACCGTTTTTGGTTTCAACTAGTCAAATTGACGAAGTAGCATATACGAGAAAAGAAAAACAAGTCTATGCACCAGCTAATTGACATCTCAAGAAACAATAGCGCGTATTGGAATATTTACCAATGAAAATCGTTAAAATACTCATTCGGCGCTGTCTTACGTCATTATCTTTAAGTACCGGTAGGTCATAAAAAATACTAAAAAAATGATTTTTCAACAGTTTTTGTTAATCTCAGCTTACATGTGTTGTAGACGTTACATTTTTTTTCTACAATAGAAATTTCTGATTTTCACATATATTACATAAAGAAAAAATGCGCTGAATACGAAAATGTAAAAAATATTGTTAGGTCAGCGTGCTCATTTTTATGCTACATATGTATATCCATAGTCACCATTTCCAAAAAAATAGCTGAATTATTTGAATACATCTCTTGTTAAAAGGACAAAAGAAGTAAAATCTACAAATAGAATACACACGTACTAGCAGTTACTTTAAGATGATAGTTCAATATATCTGAATAAATGGTTAAAATACCCCTATGTTCTTCATTTTTTACAGAAGTTGACAAAATCCCATAGAATTTTTAGAAAAAAAGGAGAGAAAAATCGCTTCATTTCAAACATTTTTTAATCTTTATCGAAAGTCCTTTCATAGATTTTTGACATTTTTCTTGTAAATTTTCTTCAAGGTATAACCCCAACCCCATAATACCCATATTCCATATCTTGCCACTGGATGGAAATATTTCTATGAAACTTTGTCACTTTGAAGACATTCAAAAATAAAATGTTTCACCGAGAGTTTTTCCCGGTTTTATTAGATGGGGGGGGGGGGGGGGATAATCTGTATTTAAGTTAACATTGAAGTCTATGGGAAATATACAGTTTCTGTGAATATGAAAAACTGAATCTGATTTTCGAGGAAAAATTACGGTAGAAAGATGCATTATATGATACTGATTCTAATTTCTTGAACACATCTAAACTTTACCGTAGGAAAATGGAAAAAAAACAAAAAACAAAAACAAAACTTTTTTTGTAGTTTTCAGGGGAGATAACTCAACAACAAAATTATTAAGGGGAGGTAATAAAATCATTTCTGTTATATGTCATAAAATGTCAATTTGCCTTTAAGATTTCCATGGTTTGACATCTTCAAAGCTTATATTGTGAAGTTATATGCAAGGCTTTGATGGTTAGTATGAGGCATATACCTTAACCAGAAGTGAAGTACAGGGCATAAACCTTAATGGTTGCTTGGTCAAAACAATGAAAAATAACGATAGGTCACCAAGTATATTTTCGAGCCATTGAGCTGTTTCTATGGTAACTGTCTAATGCTAAACCAGAAAATTAAGTTTAAAATCTATGAAACAGCTTATTTCATTTCAAATTAATATCTCATAGAGTCCAGTATATTTCTTAATAAAAAATAAGTGAAAAAGTCTTTCTCATTTACCCTCACCGCGTGGGTTCGAATCGCGGCAGGGCCATTCGGATTTTCATGTGAGGAAGCCTTCCAGCTGGCATGCGGTAGGTCGATGGTTCTACCCGGATGCCTCCGTGCATTCGGGGTCTTTCTCCACCTGTAATTAGCTGGACGTCGCTATATGACTGAAATACTGTCGAAGCGACGGTAAACTCAAATAGTCAAGTCAGGTCAAGTCTTTCTTATCTATGCATTGTAGTAATGATGGCGTCAACGTGTATGTAATGACTACATCTCTTAACAACTCTGAAGCACACATTTTGATTTTCTGTCCAAAGAATTTTACATTGCTTTTGGAAGAATAATGGGCCTTTAAAAAGTTTCAGATCGAAACCTTATTTCCGCCATTATTTCCCAAACCGATATAATATTAGAATTGTATTACAGAAGAATGACAATAAGTTCAACGAGAAACGAGCTTTTTTTTTTCTTTCTTTTTTTTCATTATTATACAGTTGTATAAAGTTGTCATGATGATACCGATGACAACAGCATGATGATGTCGACGATCAAATATTTCCTTGTTTTTAATATACCATAGATTTCAATCATTTCCATTACTCGATTAATTTGTTCTGTGATTGTACAATTAATCATCAATTATTAAGGGGAAGTCGACACGCTCCAATTCTGTTTTCATAGGACAAGTATACTGCTCAAGGCCATATTGATTAAATATTTTGGGAATTTATGAGATATTATTTTTTTTACAGATATTTGATCACGTAGGCTTTTATGTGGGTCTGGGTCGCATTTACTGACCAAACACAAAAATGAGTTATATTTTTTTAATTTCACAAATGCTTAAAATTTGGAAAAGGTCATGCAGATATATACTTAGCAAGATTTCTTTGGCGTGTGGAGTGCTGCAAAATTGTATAAAAAATATTTGTTCAATAAAAAAATAATTATGCAATAAAAATGTTCATAAAATATATTTATGTTCTTAAATATATTTATGAGGTTAAAAATATAAATGGACAATAGAAAATATATATGGACAATAATTAAAATTTTTAAATTTGATTGAAAAATATATATATGGACAATAAAATATATATATGGACAATAAAAAATATATATGGACAATAAAATATATATGGACAATAGAAAATATATATGGACAATAATTAGAAAAAAATATAACTGGAGGTGGTACCATGCCACATGTCTACTGCAAACTATCGTAGGTATGGCAACACTATATTTAGTCTCATTAATGCAAAGTCCAGAAATGACTGAAATACTGTTTGCTGGATTTTAAGCCACCACATAAAAAAATAAACACTTTACTCTCAAACCAAGCTTCTAATTTGTCACATGAATGGCGCCCTATTATCATAGCCATGATTGAGTAAACATCTTAAATGACCTGAAATGACATGAAAAGGAAGAAAATTGATTGAATGGGTGGCCAGAGACTGGGGTTTCTTTTAAAAAAAATTTCGCTACGTCAAATCAACATTGGCACATAGAAATTGTCACAAATTTCACTTTCTGTGTTCTACAGAAATATTCCAATATCGAAAACGTGAGCTCATACTGCAATAAAATAATGTTGGACTAAGGATTAATATTACGAAAGCCAAATGGTGCTCCTTTAAAGTACAATAAAACAAAATATACATAATATACATAATATATATTTCTTGTAATATCAAGATATAATTTCGTAATTACGAGATTATCACCTCATTTTTAAGAGATAATATCTTGTTTTAAAAAGAGATGAGGGTTCTTTTTAAATTTCTTTCAACGATTCGTCGTAGGCGTAGAAAACTCTTAATAATTACGATAAATTAAACTCCCATACACCTTATATATATTATTGGTTTTTTTATTATTTCAGCAATTTAACTTATTATATCACTGTCTATCTATGGTTATATCATGTCATTCAATTTAATCATAAAAATGATATTTTAGATATAAAAAAAATTGTTTAAGCATCGCCACATCATCAATCAGCCTTTTTTTCTAAACATCGGAGATTCGGATAAACTCTGTTCGCGTGAATTCATTACTAATTTAAATAAATGATCACTGCACAGTTTCACAAGTTAACAGTGTCAGTTGCCGTCTGTCTTTTTGACTATTCCAACGTAATAATGTTAAATCTACGTAGTAGCCGCGTTCAGTCTATCTATTTGGGCTGTTGACGCCAGGTTAAGGGAGATGGCACTTCGAGATCGCCCTCGTCCCGCCGCTATCCGAACTTTAGAACACAATGGTTTCTCCGGTGCAGCTCTCGTCAGCTGTAGCTTGCGGAGGGTGTGTCTGACCACTACAAGATATATGTCATTCCTCTACAACAACACAGGTAAGCCTTTCTGCATGTGTTAAAATTACAGCATTTGCCTTGGTCTCAAACGAACAATTTTCCAAATAGCTTTTATAATTTAATCATATTTTATTGCCGTCTATACAATATTTTTAAAACATTGAAAATATGTTCAAAATAAACTAAAGCGTTTGACTGCAAATTATTTTGTTCTACAACAAAACTTATAAAAATGGTAATACTCACCGTTTGAAAAAGTGAATTACCATTTTTAATTCATTGATATTTCCCTATATTCCAGCGTAAAGCTTTTATTTTAAATAACTTGTTTAACTATACCCACAGAAGCAGAGATGGAACGGATAAAATAAAGAGAAAAATAGCCCCGGTTATCCGAACAATGCGATTTTTCGAGTAATACACTCTTCTCGTCAGTCACAGATTTTCACGACTCTTTTGTATCATCGTTTATCACTCTCAAAAAAATAAAAATAATAATCATATCACTTACGAGTAAATAAAAATCGCACGAGCCTCGTTAGAGTTGCGATTTCTTTGCAACGTATTTGCGATTTCATGATTTAGCAATCGCACGAGCCCTGTATGTTATGTGATCACACACAAAGTAACTGAAAGCTCGTAAGGATTTTGCAAATGTCTAGAGGCATTTAAATCGTACGATTTCAATCATTCCTACGATATAATGTGGGAAAATCATCCGACAACACGTTGAAACAATTATATTGTTACTTCAACGTTTCGTCTAACGCCTTCATCAGGATAATAATGTATTTTAAACATAAACAAAGGAAACGATGTCACCATGATTAACGTAACGTCACCCCCCCCCCCTAAAAAAACAACAACAACAACAACAACAAAAAAACCCAGACGTTACGTGTACTATTTTTTCATTTCTAAGGACATCGTACGGTAATGTGACTGGGCCATTCAGATGTTTTGTAATTAATCACTCAAGCCTTCTTGATTAGATTAACTGCGCACCCGAAGTTAACACCGTGTATTATTCTGCTATTATATCTCTCAAAACGAAACGCTATTTCCTAATTTACTTTATTGACACTAACGTCATGGCAACGTTGTTACTACTTACTACGTTGTCACTAACATAGTCATACGTCGATGACTTAACGTTATGTGATTGATAGATGCCGTTTTTGTTTTACACATTATACATGTATAAGTATTTAACTAAATTTCAGACAAAATGTGCCGTCTCTTCAACGTTACACTGACGCCGGCGTTTTCCATTGCTAACCTAACGTACTACATCACTTTGGGAACATTAGGTAAGCTCTAAATTAAACTTTCGGATTATTTTTATATTGAATTTAACTAAATATGTTGTTTTTTTCTGATTTTCCTTTGGAATTTGTATTATTGACATTCTTCCCTTAGCAGTATATTTACTCGGTACAATCGGTTACAGGAAAGAAGAAATAATGGTCATTTCCGAAGCTAGCATAGGGACAAAATATTTGTCATTTCCGACAGCTGACATGTAGACAAAATATTGGTCATTTCCGACAGCTGACATATAGGCAATATATTGGTCCTTTTCGTCAGTTGACATGTGGTGAAAATATTGGTCATTTCCGACAGTTGACTTATAGACAATATTGTTCCTTTTCGTCATTTGACGTGTGGTGAAAATTTTGGACATTTCCGACAGTTGACTTATAGATAATATTGTTCCTTTTCGTCAGTTGACGTGTGTTGAAAATACTGGTCATTTCCGTCGACAAAATATCGATAATCTCCAACAGCTGACATATGTACTAAATATTGGCAATTTCCGACATCTAACATATATTGGTCGTTCCTATTATCTGGACATCTGGTCGTATCACTTGTCACTTCTATCAGATGACAGATGGGCAGCTTCATAGTCGTTTCCGTCTTAAGATATATGGACAAATCAATGTATTTTTTTTGGTAAGCATTTGGCCAAAATATATACGGAGACATAATCGACTGGTCCCTATGGCCGAGTTAAAGCATCTGCCTAGTTTCAAGGATATCAATGTCGTTAAAATGGTACTGGCATAATTATCTCCCTTGTTCTTGGCGCTCAACAAATATGGGTAGTACCAAAACTCTTTGGCCTATTGCCAGGATAGTGTTACTTAGTGTGGTATCATGCCACATATCTACAACTTGATATTGCAGTTAGGTAGCACTTCGTCTGTTTCATGTAGACAAAAGTCAATTAAGTATCTGGAACGCATTCGATGGGATGTTGTACAATTATAAAATTATGCAAACAAACAGAAATCTTTAACAATTTCCTCGATTTTTTTTTACCTGATGCGAAAATATAGATTAGCTGATATGATAATTATACAACATATTATATTAATTAAGATATTTTTCTACGCCCTTTCCCTACGCTCAGTTCCCTGCATTTATGAGCCAATGAGCAGCTACAAGGGATTCCTGGTCATAACGGAAACAGGCAAGGAATGCCGAGTGTGGACCGACACTCCAGCGAATATAAAGATGAGAATTTTCCAGACGGCTCCCGCTATATGGCGAATAATTTCTGTCGGGACCCCACACTACTGGACGCCAAGCCTTGGTGTTTCGTCGGGAGTTCACCATCTACTGACTGGGAATACTGTTCCCCGCGTCTTTGTAAGTTGATCTATCCATGTAGCCCATACGAATATTCTCTTGCAATTATCTGCAAATATATTTGCTTGTTTAGATAAGCACATGTACAAAGCAGCCAGTCGTATAAAGAAGTTAGCTTTAAGCCAAAATAAAAAGTATGATACAACATTTAATTGTTTATTTTCGCGGTAATCTAATATTCACTATTTTTGCTTATGATCCAGATTCGTGAAAAAATAAATAAATACGTCAATATTTCCTTTCTCTTTTGTTATAATTTTGCTGTTCTGTTCTTCATTTCTTAGGCTGTGCCTCTGGGGTCTATGTTGGAAAAGTAGGAAGAACTAAGACGGGCATCCTGTGTCAACGCTGGGATACAAACACCCCTCACGACAGTCCCCATGGTTACCACCCGTTCCCTTATAAGGACAAGGCGGTTAACGAGAATTTCTGTCGAGCGATTTTGACAGACTACACATGGTGCTACACCATGGACCCTGAAGTTCGCTGGGAGAAGTGTGACATTCCGTGATGTTGAAGAATAATCTTTGATGCCACAGCTGCGGTGTCGCTCTGAACATAATAAAACCCAAGTCATCGGTCATCAAATAAGATATTTCGAGTGTTTGAAAAAATACACACAAAAAAAATGACGCAAATTTCGAGGAGCGTTTATTTTTTCAGGTCACTTTTTATCTTTCTTCCACTGAACTTACAATGTTTGTAAAAGGAAACAAATCTATCTGAAAATTAATGCAATATATAACAAGAAATATCTCTAAAAAAAGATATTCGGCGTAGCTAAATAATTGTCATTTGTAACAGGTAAAACATATTAAAACTATTATAAATTTGGAAACGTTAGCAACAATATATATATACCAAGATTATAGGAGGTATTGTGAAGACTATATAAAAAACGGATTTAAGTTACAAACTAAAAGAAAAAGCTTATCTACCAACCTTCATTCAATATGATGTACTTGCTAATCTTTTTAAGTTAAAATAATTCGTATGTTACCAAAGGAAACCGAAAGATCATAAATCGCGTATTTCCGATCATTGTCTCCAGATCCACACAATAAGCTGCATGGCTCCTCCGCAGTAGTTACCTCCCCTGAAGGCCGAGTCCACTTTTACAAATTAGGGGAAATTGTGGTCTAAAAAAAGACATACGCTTGCTTCTTATTTAGTTGTTTTAAATCATATTGCCGAAGCAGCATTCCTGAATTGATAAGGAAGTGTTAAATTTCCGTTGTAATAATATATGTAAAACTGATATGCCGTGTCATAAACGGAAATAATTCTTAGTGTTTGAAATTATATTTTGTCCAATGAGATCATTCCATTTTTCAAATTTTTGTCTCCATTTAATTCATTTAATCGGCATAAACTTGTCACTAAGCACTATTCCGTTAAATCAGCTGATCAGTTTAAACCAGCTTCAAGCACCTCCAGTGCGCATGTGCGGCAAGGTGTGTCGAAAGGCGGAGCTTTATGTTTTAAACAATATCACGCATGTGTAACGTGTTACAGGGATTTTTGATGGGGACGCATGAAAATCGATATAAAAGAAAAGCACCATAGTGAACCAGTCCGCTCACAGAGCCGGGCAATTAAACCCTAATTAAACAAGATACCATAGTGAACAATTAAGCAATCTGATTTATCCAAAATAACAAAAGAACTCTACCCTTCTACTTTGCTTAGTTTGGACATATTTTATTGCCGTGTAACCCTGGTTCAGTTTACTGTTTATGTGCTCACTATATAATTACCTGTGGCTTGTGGCAGCCCTGAATCTTACTCATACTAACAACAACTCATGCATTCCATTGACCATTTCATTGTTTTGATGTGTATGTGTGGGGTGATAAACCTGTTCTGTGAGTGAGTGGTCACTTAATTCTAATAATGAATCTCTCCCAGCATTCCCTCTTCCTTCCTTCCCATGATTCCTGACTCCTATATAAACCCACCCAGTCCTTTGCACGAGCACTTTTTAAGAAGTCAGGGCGTTGTCTCCTTATATGAGGATTTGTCAGCCATTTAAAAGAATTGATTGTCATCACTATTTTACCAACCTGGTAAGAGCTTTATTTATATGTGTATTGTATGTTTAAGATGTAGATTTGTATTGTGGATTGACTGGAATTGATTATTTTGGATTGTTTGTATAATTATGTACCTAACAAATTGTTTTATACATTCCAGGCTCTCTCTTTCTGTCTCTTGTTTCATTCTGCACTGTGGGTCAATAAACATATTGAAGACGAACTTTAATTGTGCCCTATCCTTGGGTTACAGCCGTATATAATGATGATACAACATTGCAGATTTCAGAAAATAAGCAAAAGGGTCTGACCAAAAGTTCTAACAACATTAGTATCGGCCATCTCCTTAAAAGTATTTGTATAATTTCAATGTCTACATATGCTAAAAAAGAATTAATAGATATCTATTAAACTTTTAAAAAAAAAAAGTACTGGTGTTATAAATGAAAAAAAAAGATACATTTTACGAGATGAGATGTGTAATGATATGAATGAAGAGATAAAAAAAAATCTAATTGAAAAATATAAATAAATAATGAGAAGAGAAGAAAAGTAGGCTAACAAACAAAGGTTGCTAAAACGGGGAAAAATAATGTCCAATTGCAAAACACAAAATAACAAACATATATATATGTGCATATATATGAACCTTTTTAAACAGTATGATGATATATCTTTCACCACTTTTTTGCCGAAGAGATCAAAGTCGGGGTCCGTTTTAATGCTCATTTTTTCAGCCTTCCCGAGCGTAGCTCTACGTACACAGCTAGAGCAACGCATTGACCTTTGACATCTTGTTACATGTCACGCCGGGAACAGGTGGATAGGGCGGAGTCTCAAAAATCGCACAGAGAGCGAAATTTAATTAATTGCAAAACATAATTTCAAACACTAAGTAGGTTAGTTTTATTTAGTAAGCATTAATTCCATTAAATCGGTCGCGCGGCTGTGCCGCGCCAGACCGATTTATTTTCATTAATGCTTACTAAAAAAAACTAACCTATACTTAGTGTTTGAAATTATATTTTGTCCAATGAGATCATTACATTTTTCAAATTTTTGTCTCCATTTAATTCATTTAATCGGCATAAACTTGTCACTAAACACTATTCCGTTAAATCAGCTGATCGGTTTAAACCAGCTTCAAGCACCTCCAGTGCGCATGTGCGGCAAGGTGTGTCGAAAGGCGGAGCTTTATGTTTTAAACAATATCACGCATGTGTAACGTGTTACAGGGATTTTTGATGGGGACGCATGAAAATCGATATAAAAGAAAAGCACCATAGTGAACCAGTCCGCTCACAGAGCCGGGCAATTAAACCCTAATTAAACAAGATACCATAGTGAACAATTAAGCAATCTGATTTATCCAAAATAACAAAAGAACTCTACCCTTCTACTTTGTTTAGTTTGGACATATTTTATTGCCGTGTAACCCTGGTTCAGTTTACTGTTTATGTGCTCACTATATAATTACCTGTGGCTTGTGGCAGCCCTGAATCTTACTCATACTAACAACAACTCATGCATTCCATTGACCATTTCATTGTTTTGATGTGTATGTGTGGGGTGATAAACCTGTTCTGTGAGTGAGTGGTCACTTAATTCTAATAATAAATCTCTCCCAGCTGCGCCGCGCCAGACCGATTTAATTTCATTAATGCTTACTAAAAAAAAACTAACCTATACTTAAATGCTGGCCTTTCACTGCAAATTCAAATTTCACTGCAAAAAAAAATGGACCAGTTCATCATGTGACAAGCTTAATTTCAGATTCCATTCATGACATTCGCAAATCGCTTTTTTAACCTGCCTTACACTGTCAATCGACCCAGCAGCAGTTGTCTGATTATTTTGACGGTTGCAATTTTATCCACTACACTTCACGATGTCGATATTTTACTAATACATAAGAAAATCTATTGCTGGTTTTAACGCCTTTTGCAGTTTTTTCAGTCATTTTGGGATTTCTGTCTACATGAGACACATATTGTGCTGCCTTACTGCGGCATGTTACTACACCAAGTCACATTTTTCTGACACGGGGCGAGGCATAACTGTCCAGTGGTACTGCGTAATAGCACAGTAGAGATATACAAGTTCCTTTTTAACAATTCATTTTCAATTCAATATATTTTGTGCATTTTGAGCCCCCAGTCCATAAAACAACATAATTATGAAAATAACATATAAATGTAGTTTTTGTGCCACTGTGTCTCTGAACATTGTACCAAATGAAGAGGTAAGTTGTACTAATTTCCTCACATTTAAGATATCTAGTAAGTATTATCATTGGTAAAATAATGCAAAACATATTTTATCTTCCCGTGATACATTCTGATGTATTCCTAATCCCTATGTTAAACTTCCTTGCCCTAAAATGAGTATCAATGTCTAGGTTGTTTGCACGTGCTAACAATGATTTAAAATTTGTGTATGTATCACAACGCGAGACGTATATATATATCATGTCATACAACGACTTCGGCTTGCCGCGGTCGGGGATAGAACCATAGAACTCAGGATTACGAGAAGATAATCGAACAACTCGCCCACCGGAACCGGAAGAACAGTGTTTACAGGTCTTTTGCTTGTACATAGGGGGATCTGTACCCGTATTAGGTTTTTTTTTTTTTTTTTTTTTTTTTTAAACAACATACTTGCAGCATTTCAGACAAAAGACTAGACAAGATTATAACTGGACATGATACAATTTAGATATGTAGTGTCACACAAACTATCAGGGTACAAAATGCCTCAATATCGTTCATGTTAAAGTTGTCTTATCAAATCTGTTTTATGACATACTGCATAAATGTCTTTAATTGCAGATGCTATTCAACATTATAGATATAATGCAAT
>CM037795.1:11618555-11668555 GCA_021229015.1 Solen grandis
GGATTTGACGGAAGGTCTGTGGAAAATGTCAGAAAATTGACGAAGATATGCGGAATATGTAAATCGGATATATTTTTTTGATTATTGAATGATCTTTAGTTAAAGATTATTTCTTGTTTATTTATTGGAAGTAGTGTTATTGTCAACAATTATGTACAGATTGCATTTCTTCAAAAATAAGTAATATATGTTGCATGGCTTCGCGAGATGAGCTTAATTAACATGCATACTATACATGAATGCGCGCATGCGCACGAATGCATGTGGGCGGGTTAAACAAGATCACGGGTGAAGCCACTGCAATATATGACTTGTAACATGGCCAAAATGTAGAAAGGGGGTGGTACTACGGTCTCGTGACTTTTTTTATGCAGATGATCCAAGATGTTGAGCGCTTTTGGTATCAAAGAGAAACCACGTGAAATTGACTAATCAGTGAAGGAAAGTATCCTCTTCACCAATCAAATACCTCTTTCGAAACAAACCCCCACATTTCGGTGCCTTCCGTACAGATAGACAAGTACCTTTGAATAGAGAAGGGCGTATTGAGTTGGTGCTGATAATCTGTTAAAGTTGTTAGGTTTCGCGTTTGACCATGGATGTGTACGACAGTGCGGAAAATCTTTTCTTATCACAAGTTAACTTGTCATCGATAGACATATTCTCAAACGGTTTCTAATTCAGTGTGATCATACCAGTTTCAAGCATTTGGGAAAACATCACTAGTGATGTGCCTTTCGTGGCAGCGAACTCTGAATGTTTTGAAATCTTGCACATCTGACAAAGGAATCAGTAACACCTATGTATAGAGCACCATTTTCCGCTTCGCATGCGCTTTTTCCCATACAAAAATGATGAAAGAAAACACTTTTTTCTCCTCCGAATCGAGGCAAAACATACAAGTTGTGACAGTGTAATATAAATGAGCTTATGTGTAGTGTAGTGTAATGGGGGTTTACCGTCGCTGCGATAGTATTTCAATCATATAGCGACGTCCAGCTAATTACAGGTGGAGGAAGACCCGAGTACACAGAGGTACCCGGGTAGAACCACCGACATACCGCAAGCCAGCTGAAAGGCTTCCTCACATGAAAAATCCGAAGTCCTTACCGGGTTTCGAACCCACAGCGGTGAGGGGCTGAGAAATATGTAGTCCACGACTGTAACCTCTCGGCCACGGCAGCCCCTAATGAGCTTATGTACCATGTCCTATGGCTACACTGCTAATTTCTACTTCACTTTTATGCGTTTATTTTTTTTTTATCTAATTGTAGAAAAAACGTTATGATTTTTAAAAAAGGGAAAGCGGAGGAAAGAGTTCACTTGGATTCCACTCACTTGTGCCGCCATTGTAAAACCGAGTGTCCGCCATTACTGTGCGGTTATCTGGATAACTGTATGGTCCGCCATTACTGTGCGGTTATCTGGATAACTGCTTGGTTTTTCATCAGTTATTGTATGGCAACTCTGCCCATTTAAAATTATGAGGTATCAAAATTAAACATTGATACTTTTCTATAGAAAACTACTCAGACCTTGTTACAATTATGTTATAGCACACATTTTGCTATTCTATCCAAAGAGGATATACTGCTTTTGGGAGAATACTTGGCCTTTAAAACGACACAAATGCAGCTCTCTGTTTTCTGCGCTAGGCATTTTAAAGAGAGGCAAACAACAAAACCATAGCAGGCCAATTAATCCCTATTTCATTAGGCGAGTTGAACATGGTCTGCAAAACCGGCATCGTTACATGAACTTATAGCCGTATCAGCATCAAACAGTATCTGTTGAACCTAGTAAATGTCATTAACTTATGATCTGCCTTATAGGTATGTGTAAACAACTAAGTAAAGAATGTGGTGTTCATTGTTTGTTTAAAATCTGTCAACGCATGTAAATCTCAAATGCTATCGGGCGGATTTTTTCATTGATTTTTTCAAGCTAGATACACCCGAATAAGCTTTATTTTGTTTTGCTACATTTCTTTTTTTTTATTTTTGTTGCTTCTATTAAATGGGGAAAAAATGCAGTGATACAAAACATTTAGGACGGCCTCCGTTTAATGTGCTAATTAAATGTCTGATTTCTAAGCCGTATTCACCCAACGGCAAACTTTGACGCGAAAGATATTTTTACGAAAATAAAAAGAAACAAAATAATTGCATACAGCCTTTTAGTGTATCACCCCTTTGTGTATTCAAACCAGTAACAAGAAAACATACATGGCTTTATCTTTATTCCAACGCCTTGACGTCACCTAAAGTAAGCCGCAGAATATGTTGAAATATTGCAAAAAATAAAACTTTAAGATGAAACATGCCAAAACCCCTGAGGACATGTGTTACTTTTAGACACTTTACTTTGTTTCCTAGTGCCTGTTTGCTTTCAATGTTTAATCGTATTCCGATTTCGAAATATGTCTGGCAGATTTCAAATTCAAGTTTTGTACAGGGCTATCGGTTTTCAAGGAAACCATCGTTTATACGGATGAACACGTTGGTTTTGAGACAGTGTGTCGAGTTCCAACACTTCAAGTACCAATTGTCTCTTATAAGTACAGCAATTGCAAAGTTATTGGAAGTCAGTAGATAGCCATTTCAGACCCCCTGTTACACAGTTCTATCTCGCTGTGTCCACAATGACGTGTAGAAAAACATACCAGAGCGCCGTCAGTAACCGTTAAAACGCGTTCAGACTAAATCCTGGAGATGAAACGTACTTTCATGCAAATTTTGGTGTTGAAAATGGGAACTCTGGAATCTCTGATCTTATTTTTTAGTTCTTTCTTTCTTTATATCTTGGCTTTAGATATATAACTTCCACGTACATGGCAGTTTGCATGGATTATATTACTTTTTATGAACATCGTTACCGATTAGTTCGTTAATATAATAACTGTCTGTCTACTTGTGTATCTATTTTTTGTTTATCAGAAAAAGTGACTTATTTATGTATACAATATGTTTATTTTGTGTGTGTGTGTGAGAGAGAGAGAGAGAGAGAGAAAGTTACTGTGAAAAATATATATATATATATTTCCATTGATAAAGGAAATGAAAAAGAAGTGGAAACATCGAAATAGGATTTCATATAATTTCGGAAAAAGTATTCCGATTTTAAAATACACAAAGGTTACATCGTGTTATTTTTAAGGAAGTTTCGGTAATAAAAATAATGTGCCGCAAAGCGAAATGTCACCTTTAAGACTCCATACCTCAAGAATATTACCATCTTATTCAATTAAGCTAGAGGAAATGTAGCATTCTTCAAGAAAGAAAAGTTTTTATCAGTATGGATGAAATCTTGGTTTGGAATAAAAAGGTTTGCAATTGTTTAAAAAAAAGAATGAAATTTAGCTCATACAAAATTGAAAATCATAAGATACTAAATTTCAAAATGTGTGTGTGTGTGCGTCCTTAAGGGATTATGGATTATTTGATAGTGGAATGAATAAACTTTATAATTTGAAAAGGGAATCAAATATGATAATCAGACATATAATGGCAATTCTTTGAAACAATTTTAACTTAAGTTAATATGACTTCAACATCGAAAAATATTTCATAGTCTTATACCATTCCAGACAATTAATTGCGTGTAAGTTTGTAATTTTACGTCATTTCGAAGAGTTTTCTGTCATATTGCGTCGTCAATCTCTTTTCATGCGAAGGGAGACAAATGATTTCATTTCAAAAACAGAAAACCCGGGCCCCATTTTCACAATTATTGATTTATATTCTGATTGATTGAGTATAAGTCATACTCAATTTTAAGTTAGTCGTGATACAAAATACATAAAGCGCTAAATTCCCGTTTAGATTAACTCAGATATGATTAATCTGCTTTTGGCTAGGTAAATGATTATGAAATCTGAACTCAATTCGAACCAACTTACTATCGCAAGGATAGCCAACTTGAAGTGCGCCGACCAGGATTCGAACCAATGACGTCGAGGCTAAATACTCGTAAGTGTAAGTCAATGACCGCTCGGCAACGGAAGGCAAGAGAGAGAGAAAGAGAGAAAGAGAGAGGGGGGGATATCAAACTTAATTATAGAATATTGAATGAGTTTATAACAGAGTATTAAATCTTCAAAAAATATGATGGTAATGTTAACATGTATGCAAATTCAGGGAATTTAACTAGGAATTTAGCTAGGAATTTAGCTAGTATATTTGATATTGTCAGCTGTATCAGCCTAGTACCCAAAACGTCAGAAGAATTTATATTGTTTCCTTAACGTCCCAGGAGTATGGGGATTTTGTTAAACTTCACGCTTTGTGTTGAAGTCTGAATTATTCCCAAATTGTCATTTCAGGAATGTTACTTTTCTTTAGAGATTTGGCTGCAGGCGATTTAAAGCACCGTAACAGTGTTATAAGGTTCGAAAATCAAATAAAGTGGAGTTCGGTTGCCCTGGTAACACGGCTGCGATCGACTTTTGCTACCTTGATCTACATGAAAACTGCCAGAGAAATGAGATATATTGGCACTTCAGGTGTGTTTAAATACAGGGACGTCAAGAATTGGATCTTTCTTATACCAAAGCGGAATGTAGAAGATAGGAGACTGAAATAAAAACTCGACTATGCTTAATATCAAATTGTTGAACGCATATTTTGAAATTTTAAACAAGTGTTTATAATGGAAGTCATTCATTTCATAAAATTCGTCAGAACAATAACGTCTAAGAACCAAAACTCAAATATCCATGTATATTAATTTATTTCGTGCTTGGGTTGAAATAAGACGTGCAGTAGTTACAAAAATGTATGCAAAATGCGTAACTGCATACGCAATAGATATGGATACACAGGCACAAACGCGCGCGCGCGCACATGCGCTCCATGTGCTTTCTCTATTCTTTAAACAAGCTCCATAAAAAATGCGAGGTAATACTTTTTATCGTTAATTTAGGTTATCCATCCATCAATAAATTGTGATCATGGTCCGTGATCGTGCGAATTTTGTAGTAAATGCAAGCTTTTATAGACTTTGAGTAAAATGGGATGCTTGCATTTGCACTGAAATTTTTTACGCATTTGAAGAAATTTAATGATGGGTGGATTATCTTATAAAGAATACTTAAATGTGTAAAAAGTGTACATATACCTACCTCACCTATATTTTCTAACATCGGCATGTTTCTACTGGTCTATGCAACACCTTTTTACAATATTTCTAAACATTCAAACAGTTGACAAATACCGGTTTGAACAGACTAAGAATGTTGGACACGGTTTTCCCGCTGTTTAAGAGATATTATGGGTTCTTTTCTGACACCCCTGATCCAGAAGGCACACGTGGTATGACATCATAACCCTTGGTCCAGAAGGCACACGTGGTATGACATCATAACAATCAAAATAACTACCCTACGTTGAAACAAACTTATAAGAATTCGCTAAAATTAGAGAGTACGTTCTGCAAACAAATTAATGCACAGGTAACATGAATTGCAAAGAAATATATTAATAATGCGATTGCGGTATGAGACCCGAATATAAACCGTCAGAACAAGTTTCCCTCTGTCCTCTGTCAAAACTGCAATTTATAAGTCTGCTGATCGTGCAGATTCAGGCATCCTTTTACCACATTGTTTGTGTATATCATTTTCAGTTTTCAAAATAGTATTTTAAGTGGCGCAGGTTCTGAAAAAAGGGTATGTCACTAATGGTTCTAAAAAACTTATTGTGCTGAAGATATTCAATTAGCTTTTATCAGAAGAAGCGCATGAGGAATGGTTTCTTAAGAAGTGCATTTATTCAGTTCTGACTGCCTAATACAAAAACCTTTGTCCCCGCGACTTCATTTTATCACATGTATGAAGCTCTCTCCTGACTCAATTCTCTGTAAAGTGCATCACTTGAAAACTGACTTAAGTATAGAAAACGTGTTTTTATTAATGTTTGGGGATTTGCTATTGAATTATTTTGTTATGGACTATTTTGGTCCTAATTTAATTTATGTACCTTTTGTAATGACAAAGAAGAAACACTTCTACACATATACTGGAAATGCCGTTTTATAAAAGCTTTGTTAGTTTTAGAAATTATAAACAAAATATTTTGAAAGTTAATAGTTTTGAGAAAGACATTGATAGTAAGTTGATTATTTTAGGTTCAGAAGAAAGAACAAATGAATATGTTATATCTTTTTAGAATATAAAAGATACTATTTATCTATGTAAGATAAAGAATATAAAACCATCAATTGCAGGATTGAAATCATGTCTTAAATTTTCATATAACATTTCTAATGATATAATACTCAATATTTCAGTATCCAAAAACCGATCGATTGTACAATTATTCTTTTTATTATTAACATGTACCTGAATATATTTTTGTATTTACGATGTTATGAAGGCTGATAGCTTTTGTTATAAAGACTAAATATATATAACAGTATAAGATATTATGCTAAGAATGTAACATGTTCCAAAGAAAAACAAACTTTTATTAAATCAAAAAATGCTTACATCACATTTACATATCATATGTTTTAATTATGCTTTATATTATGTGCATATATATCTACATTGTATGTGTATCTATGTGACAATATTGTAAGGTGAACTACAGGTTAGTTCCCCGACCTGCTGTCACCGATGACGGGGATAATAAAAGTTTGAAAAAAAAATGGTCCGAAAAAGCATAACAGAAATAAAAATTGCAACACAAGTGGCATAATTCTATGGGAAGCTGTCATTGTACTCTGCATTACTATAGGATTAATTTTATAGTGTCCAATTATTTGACGATCTGATGTAAAGACTCATTCGGTATTCGGGATTTAGTGATTTAGTTATTGTGTATAACCGATATATCTCATTATTAAAATGACTGTAATAAAACATAATAAAAATAAATGAAATAATTATACCACATTCAGGTTGTTTCATTGTTTTCAGTGGAATATGTCAAGAAAAGAAGGGGCCGCCGTGGCCGAGCGGTTACAGTCTAGGACTACAAATCTCTCAGCCCCTCACCGCTGTGGGTTCGAATCCCGGTAGGGACTTCGGATTTTTCATGTGAGGAAGCCTTCCAGCTGGCTTGCGGTAGGTCGGTGGTTCTACCCGAGTACCTCTGTCTACTTGGTGTCTTCCTCCACCTGTAATTAGCTGGACGTCGCTATATGATTGAAATACTATCGCAGCGACGGTAAACCCAAATACAACCAAGAAAAGAAACAAGGAAGATAAAATACGGGAAAAGTGATCAAGTTATGGTTTTCAGACGTGGAAACATATTAATTCCACTCATGATTTTCATGCATTTTGAGCTTTTAATTCGACGGCTAAGTGTAACAAGGTCGTAAATGCAAATTGATTATTTTCGGGGAACTGAAAAAGATGTTTAATACAAACAGTTGTTTAAGTTCTTTAATCGTATTTTGCAAGAAACTAATCAATTTATACACTGATATATGGTGTTTTTTTTTAAAGTAGTTTCAGTCCAAATAGTACTTTAAATGACATTTTTATTTACAAGTTACATTATTTAGACGACCCAGTGCAACAAAGTCGTAAATGCCAATTGATAACTTTCGGAAAAAAGAAAACTGTCTACAAATAGTTTTAAGTTAATTAATCATGTCTGGCATGCAATGTAGCAAATACACTAAATGTATGATGTGCTTTTTAAGTATTTCATCCGTAATTGTGCTTTAAATGAGACAAATTCAGATACAACCATCCATTAAGTGTAGGTTGTATGTACCGGTTCAGACCTTTATCATTCTGTGTTCAGTCCTGTATGAATTGAAGGTTACATTTATCAACGACATTCAATTTTAATTAAGAACTAATTAGATTATATTCCTTAGAATCTATTTCTCAATTGGTGTAGTTATGATAGAAGATTTATCAAGATCAAATATATATGGAATAACATGTACTTCAATCTTCGGTTTTATGGTATGGAAACATTAGAATTGGAATAATGATGTTAAAGTGACGTACTTAGCTAACTTATGTGGTAGTGTCTAAATGTCTTAAAAGTAATTGTTGTATTTTAAAGCCAATTATTTTCGTGTTTTTTTTGTTTTTTTTGTTTTTTTGTTGTTGTTTTGTTTTGTTTCTTTTGTACAAACAGATGCAATATAGTCATTTTGTTTTGGTTTAAGAATATAGGGAATATAGTACCAAACATCGAGTTGAAATTAAATGAAGTTGCTTGCCCAAAATATTGAGTTATCTGCCATTAAAAATGACTGTAAGGACAAAAAACAACAACTCACTTTCAGGGGCAGATTACTTAACAATTAGAATGGTGACCCCCCCCCCCCCCCCCCCCCCCCCAATTATTTTTAGCATAAATTTGGTTCTAGTGTAATTTTCTATAATAATGCAAAGTTTTAGAAAATTATCATGACTGTTTTAATTTTCCTTCTTTGTCTTTATAGTAAATAACTGCACTGTGCACGTGTTTGAGCATCGAAGATGCATGATTCTATGTTTCGGCGACATTAATCCCGAAAGCAACGTCCAGTTTATAGTCCCGGGAAAGCCGGTATAAAACACCAACCTACTGCAAACCAGCTGAAATGTTTCCTCACCGGATACTCTGCAAGTCTATCTATCTGCGACAGAAATCCATTTTTAATTTGTGACCCCGCGCCTGAGTAAGCAAACATGTACGCTCGATCTAATAAGACAACAATTGAATTGGGAAGTAATCCGCCTCTTGTCATCAAATACCGGCACTAAGTGCTCTTTCCCACTGCCTTGCACGGTCATTTTGTGCGGTATTGGCTTTGTCGAGATAAAAAATAAGGCGATTTGTTTTTGTTTCCATAAATTGATCACTTAGAACAACAGTCATGACCTCTTTAACACTTGAACCTTCTAATTACCATGGCATTCATGAGAATTGTTTTTTCGATCAATACCAGCACTTTAAATCACCCTAATTAGTGTTCAATAACTAGGACGAGACGAGGATGACACTTGCTACATTCATTCATTCATACATTAAAAACATTGGTGAAATTACACGTAAAATAAAACGGTCATTATTGAAAAAGAAATCATGAATGATCTCTACAGATACTCAGGTAGGAGAAGTTCATCTCTCTCAACAACCGGGGGATATAAATGGCGGGCAAAATGGCGACGACGCTATGTACAATCAACCGTCAGACCCCACTGACGATGAGGGTGAATGGACAGTAAAGCAGGATAGGAAGCGTCCCCGTTTGAGCTCGTCTCAGTCTCAGTTTTCTGTTAAAAACTTCAAATCCCTATCAGTTAATGACAAACTTGATGCATTGTTTTCTGAGATGATGGGTGTGAGGGAGAGTGTAGACAAATGTGTAGCTCTACAGAGCAGAGTGAGTAATATTGAGTCACACTTAAATGAACACGATGATAAACTGACACTGTTACAATACAAGTCCATAGACCTAGAGGCCCGCAGCAGGCGAAACAATTTACTTATTGCCGGTATTCCCGAGTCTTTTGACGAGGACTGTCTGTACAAAATCAGGAACTTTCTTAAAGACAATCTTGATATCTGCCCCTGTCCAGCCATCCCAGGATCCACCGCCTTGGTCCATACCGCAGGGGCAAGATAAGACCCATCATTGCCTATTTTCTCGATTATCGGGACACTGAATTGGTATTGTCTAAAGCACGCAGGTTAGCGGGCACTGACTTTCACATTAACAGGGATTATCCCAGAGAAATTTCTGATGCTAGAAAGCAGCTTTGGCCAGAAATGAAAAAACTAAAGCAAGCCTATCCTGAACGAAAGATCACCATGGCATTCCCGGCGAAGATTGTGATTGACGGTAATGTCTATGCAGACATGTTCCCTAAATGGAACCTCATTCTCAAGGGTGATCGTGTAAAGGTTGAACGTCCGGCATTCACACAGCACGCACAGTGGCAAGTTGACCCTATACGCCAGACCGTTAAATCTTCAACTGTTCCACGTGACAGCCAGACAAAACACAGCCACGCTTCAGCCAGCCCTCGCAGTTCACGATCAGGCATGGACCGCCGTAGCGGCAGGCCACAATCAACGTCACCACGAGCAGCGGGTGGACAAAGACGTAGAGCACCTAGTAGAACTCGGTCCGACCACGCTTCACGGGCGGGTCCAACTCAGTCCTTCCGTCCATGGGACACTGACCATTCAAATCAGTCCAACGTCACTGCAGGCGTTTTTCATTAGGACACTTGGGGGATAACAGCAACATCTGAAAAAAATAAAAACAATTATAATGCAAATGAAATTAAACAAAATGACTTAAATATATGTGCCTTAAATGTAAATGGACTTAAAAGAAAATTACAATATCCTGATTTTATTGATTACATTAACCAATTCGACATTTTTTGTATTTCTGAAACGCATATTGATGACTCTGATATTGTAGATATAGATGGATACGATTTTATAGCAAAGCACAGGTCCCAATTGTACAAACGTAAGTCCGGAGGTATTGGCATATATATACGAAAATGTTTAAGTCCTTACATCAAAGTTATTGATTCCGACTGTGAATACATTTTGTGGATACAAATAAATAATCATCAATCCTTTTCAGAATACCCGATCATTGTGGGTGCAGTATATATTCCACCTGAGGGTTCAAGATTCCTTAATAATGATCATCTATTTAAATTTGAAAATGAAATAAATGAAAAATGCTCGACATTTAAACATGTACTCATAATAGGAGATACAAACTGCAGAACTGCATGTCTGTCCGATTTTTTACCCTCCGATCCAACATTTGACGATATATTTGATATAGATAATGAAAGCATAGAGTTCTTGAATAAATACACTGTCCTGGAAAATTTAGAAATTCCTCTGGAGAGGTGTTCCAAAGATCACAGATCTAATACAAATGGTATACGATTAATTGAAATATGTAGAGTAAATAATCTATTCATTTTAAATGGCAGAATGCACAAGGACAAAAACATTGGCGCTTACACATTCAGAGATAAGTCTGTAATAGATTATGCGATAGCTACCCCTGATCTTTTCCCTTTCGTAACTAATTTCGAAGTAACTGAAACGGACGCAATTCACTCCGATGGGCATAATTTAATTCGTCTTAATATTCACTTTTTCGCTGATCGCAAAAGAGAAAGTACTAATAATAACAGGACATCGAAACCAGCATGGAAACCAGAGCTATCTAACATGTTTATAAACAATTTAGATGAAAACAAAATAGCCTCACTTACAAGTACTTTTATTAACGAAGATCCTACGCCTACCTTAATAAATCATGTTACAGATGAGATATCGTCAATATTCAGCGAGGCTGCAAACACTACTTTCCCTACCAAGAGTAATACTAAATCTTTTAGCAACTCCAAAAATAACAACAAACCATGGTTTGGAGTACAGTGTAATAGAGCTAGAACACATTATCATAAGGCTAAAGATCTATACCGAAGGCACCCGACTAATGACAATAAGGTAAATTTACGTAACGCTAGTAAACAGTATAAAAGAACGATGAATTTCCATATTAAAAAATACCAAAAACAAACTCAAGATAAACTAAGGCGCCTAAATGACAAAAACCCAAAACAATATTGGAAAATCTTAAAAATTACATCGAAAAATAATGAACATGAAACTCCCTCTTTAAGCGAATTTTTCGAACATTTTAAATCAATAAATACGGATAATATTGATGACGAAATTACATTTAATGACCCATTCATATCATCGAACGACTATCTGAATTTCCCAATAACTGAATTCGAGATAATAAAGTGTAATACAGAATCTAAAAAATGCAAAATCATCAAGTCCCTATGATAACATACTAAATGAGTATATCAAAGCAACGAAAAATATAATGCTCCCTCTCTATGTTAGGCTATTTAACTCTGTATTTGATACTGGATACCTCCCGAATTCGTGGTTGGAAGGTTACATTGTTCCCATTTATAAAAACAAAGGTGACCCTACAGATGTTAATAATTACCGCCCTATAACAATACTAAGCTGTCTTGGTAAAGTTTTTACATCTATACTTAATATCAGGCTATGTACTTTTCTGGAAGATAATAACATACTTAATGAAAATCAAGCTGGTTTCAGGAAGAGCTTCTCGTGTTCAGATCATATTTTCTCTTTATACTCTTTAATAGAAATAATGAAAAAACAGAAAAAGAAATTATTTTGTGCTTTCGTAGATTTTTCGCAAGCTTTCGATAAGGTATGGAGGGCGGGACTTTGGCATAAAATCTTACAATACTCAGTCGATGGCAAATTCTTTAATGTGATCTATAATATGTATAAACATATCAAGTCTTGCGTTTCACAAAACGGTACATTTTCTAATACTTTCGAGTCTCAAATTGGTGTAAGACAAGGTGAAAATTTGTCACCAGTACTATTTTCATTGTTTTTGAACGACTTGCAAATGTACTTACATGAACGTGGTGCAATCGGTATAAAGCTTGACGACAATGAAGATTTATCACAGTGGCTTAAACTGTTGGTCTTGCTTTATGCGGATGACACTATTATCATTTCTGATTCTGCCGATGACTTCCAGAATAGCCTAGACATCTTCCATGAATATTGCTGTAAATGGCACCTGAAAGTAAATATAAATAAAACCAAGGTTATAGTATTTGGAGCTAGACATTTAAGAAATATAAACTTTAAACTTGGAACTCAAATGCTAGATTTTACTGATCAATATCACTATTTAGGTGTTACTTTTCTAGTAATGGTTCCTTTCTAAAAGCTCGTAAACACGTTTCTCAACAAGCAAATAAAGCACTTCATTTACTTTTCATGAGAGCTCGTAACGCTGATTTACCCATTGATCTAACTGTAAAACTATTTGACCACACTGTCCTTCCAATATTATTGTATGGCTCCGAAATTTTTGGCTATGAAAATCTCGACATAATAGAAAGAGTTCACAATAACTTTCTTCGCAAAATTACCAAAGCACGTAAATCCACGCCCATCTCATTCTTGCACGGAGAACTTGGCAGATACCCAATTTCCATTGTAGTACAAACTCGTATGATCTCCTTCTGGGTGCGTCTCATAACTGGAAACAGAAACAAGATTAGCTATAAATTATATAAGTACATGATATCTAAAAGTAGTGAACAATTCAAATGGATAGAGAAAATTAAAAATATTCTTACATCGATCGGAAGACCAGATTTGTGGTTAAATCAAGAATATATTACTAACAAGAATTTAAACAAAGATATTATTCAAACACTAACAGACCAATATAAACAGAAATGGCATGACAGTTTACAACACTCTAATAAAGGGGTTATTTACAGTGCTTTTAAAACTACTTATGAACTTGAAAAATATTTTACTATTTTAAATCAAAATGCAGCAATTAATTTCTTTAAATTTCGAACAGCTAATCATCACTTACCAATAGAGTCAGGTCGGTACGATGGAACACCTCTCCAGGATAGGAAATGTACCCTCTGTAGTACAGACAGCGTCGGGGATGAAAGTCACTATCTTCTTTATTGCAACTATTTTAACGGTGCAAGAAATAAATTCCTTTGTCAATTCATACATAACGCAACAGACTCAAACTCTCTATTGTCAAGTAAAGATCCGTGTACTTTAAGAAATCTAACCAAATTCATTCGAGAGATAATGCAACGGTTCAGTCAAAATTAAACTAACATAATATGTAAATATGCCAATACCTCCTCATGCAAATTTTGTTGTTTCTAAATCCTTTCCCTTATCTCAATTTTAATCATCATGTATGTATATGTACATATTCAAAATTATTATCATTCATTTCTCATTGTTAAATATATATCGATATTTACTTACCGTAGGTCAGCTCGAAATTTTGCCTTGTAAAATTTCGTTCCATGATACCTCTGTCTATGTCTAGCCGACACCACATGATTAGCAATTGATTCACGTGATAACCTTACTGCCGCTACGAAATCATGCTTGATTAATTACTCCACGATTTATTTCTCTCCACGTTGTTGCAAGTGACCTATATTTGTCTCATACTTTATCGGCATAACTGTAAAATGCTATACATTAGTTATTTTATATATGACAGTAAGTGTTTGCACTGACATCATTATTATTATTACGAAATCTCTCTCTCCCCCCCCCCCCCATTGTTTAACGTTCAACATGATTATTATTGTTTCTTTTTTCCATATTATATTTTTTATTCCTTTTCATTTACATACTAGGCTATCATGATGTCTACACCATTTATATTTGTACGTATATAAAATACCTTGCCATCTTTCGCTTTCGACTTAGGCAAGGAAACAAAGTCACGATAGCCTAGTATAATGAAAGTTAATTGGAAATTCTATGTAAGTAAATGTATATGTGCATCTGTCCTTAACTGTGTTTCGCTTTCGGTATCTGTTAAGGACTGAGGCGCTATCTTGAAACATGTATATCGCAATATACTTTCTCTCTCTCTCTCTCTGTTTCTCTTCTCTCTCTATCTCTCTCTATTGGTGTATTCTACTTATTATTAAAATGATGACCAACAAAAACGATTTAAGAAAATTCCTATGGTTATTTATTAATAGCTAAAATTTATTTTGATAACAAATTTTGCTGTGTGTTTACTCTCTCTCTCTCTCTCTCTCTCTCTCTCACGAAAACACTGGTTATTCTGATATATTCATTTACCTTGTAAATTGATACTATTTATTCGCCTATATAGCGAAATGCTCATTGACACTATTATTAAAGATATTATTATGATATAATAGATATATAAATATATATAAATATCTATATTTCATAAATGCAAAATTTGTCTTCTCCCATATTTTAGTAGGTCAGTCTCTCCTTTCTCTATTAAATATTTGGATATATACCCTTAATAATGCCATATTCTTTTTTCAAGTGTTAACGCGATGCACACGTTATCCCCAACCGGAAGAAATGTATATATTGTATTGTCTATGTATTTTCTTCTCCATATTGTACATGATTGTACTTGGATGAAAATAAAGTTTTGTTCTGTTCTGTTCTGTTCTGATAAAGGAAGTGTCTTAGATGAGTTAATAAATTGTACACTTGACACATTACCTTATAATGACGTGTTAACAACTATGGTACGTAAGTCCTGAAACAAACATAGCTCATTATTACTACAATCGTTAGAGGGCGTCTGCATTTTCCGTGCCATAAACACCATCCCACTTCGTAAAAAGTTACAAACGTGGATTGTTATTGATCCAATACACAACTATTCCCCCATTCTGTCATTAGATACTAAAACTGTAAGCCTGTTTATATGCATATACATTTTCCTGACCCCCGAATTTCTTCTATATCAACATCGGTTATTGTTTTCTTGTGCACAGTGTGTTTGTTTCATGCTAATAAATATTTATGAGTTTGCTTTTGCTCAAGCGTATGCGTCATTTTCACACGTAAGCACATGTTGTTAACACTGGGATATTGACACAAAAGGAGTGTAAATGTCAGGGAAATTTCTCTAGTTTACCTTTGGTTAAGTTTCACTTATATTTCCTATAATGGTATCTAGATAATTGGCAGATATCGAAACATTTCAATGAAACGGGGTCTAGCATTTTCAATTAGGATTACAGAAGACAGATAGAAATTTAGAAAGAGCTATTGAAATATTCAGGAAGGCAAACAAAATTCTCCTTTCTGGAATCACTGACTGTCCTTCCATTAATCAGAAACGTATTTTCTGGTTTTTTTGGGGTTTTTTTCCGAATATGTTCTGTACAAATATTCCGCAAGCATGCAAATTAGATAATACAAAAAAAAATAAACATTTTTCACGGTTTAGATGGACAAATTGTCAAACAGACATACAGGAAGCTTAAAGACTCATTATATTCCATAATGATTCATTTTACATGAAAACGAAAATATAAAATAACATTGAATTACTGTGCCTAACACAAATGGTACATTATGTTTAAATATCTGCTAAAAATTAGTTTAGATACCGCAATGAATACGCAGTTAAGTATTTTGGATGGATGTCAAATGCTTTCATTGTTTACATTATGCATTGGCGATTTTTTCCGAAGACGGTCTGTAATCGGAAATATGAATATGAAAAACCGTCGCCGAATCACAATTTGTTTATCTGCTACGTCATCAATTAATGCGTGATTCGTTAACGGAAACATACGGAGTATCTGTGGAAAATTGACGAAGATATGCGGAATATGCAAATTAGTTATTTTTGTAAACAACTGAATTATCTTATTATTTTCTTTTTTATACATTGTGGTAACTTTTTCGCCATCGAGTGTGTACAGATTGCATATCGTAACAAATCTGTAACACACACTTTGCTTTTCTGTCCGAAGAATAAACACTGTTTTTTGAAGCATATTGGGCCTTTAAGCCAAATATTCAGAGACATTTGTTGCAATATGTTATCAAATTCCAATCATTAGCTTGTGACATACAATCCAAAAAGGAACTGGATGCAGGAGAAAATATAACATAGAAATATATAGCTTTATGTACTGTTAATATAAAAATCTATAAATCTATAAATAGAGACTGTGACGTCACTAGCTTGCACAAGTCTCTATACTAGACCGTAGGGTTTACCCCAAAACTGCGAAATGTGCTTCCGCGCAAAAAGACCCACATTTGGGCGCTTACTTAGACGAATCTCTAAAATTAAAAAAACACATTAAAACAAAGTGTAGAACTGCTATGTTGAATTATTTCCGAGTCAAAAATATTCGTAAATATCTTACCGAAGATGCTACTAAAATTCTACTTCTTTCTTTAGTTATGTCACATCTGGATTACTGCAATGCCATATTGTTTGGAACTGCAGATGCTGACTTATATAAAATGCAACGTATCCAGAATATGTGTGCCAAACTGGTCTTACTACGTGGAAAATATGAAAGTTCCAAGAAAGCACTATTTGATCTCCACTGGTTACCAATCAAAGCCCGCATACATTTCAAAATTCTTTGTTTTATGTATAACTGCTCTGTGGGAAATGCTCCATCTTATCTCAGTGAACTTTTAACCAAACAAACTCCAAAAAGAGTGGGATTACGATCCTCAGACACTGTAGAATTGTTATATGTAGTTCCATTAAACAAACGAAAGACATTTTATGACAGAAGTTTTAGTACTGTAGGTCCAAGTCTTTGGAATCAACTTCCATTGACCATCAGACAGTCAACATCCTTGGACGTGTTTAAGAAACAGTTGAAAACCCACTATTTTAAGGACTTTTACACACTGTTTTAATTGCGGTGCTTTTCATAATTTATACTGACATGATACTGGAATAAATACTATATTTTATTATTTAGATAATATAGTATATATATATATATATTTTTTTTTTAAAAAGTACATGTTTAAAATATGTTAAAAACAGTTAATGTCATTTTAGAGATTTAATACATGATATTTTTTCGTGTGTACTATATGATTTTTTTCCCTGTTTTTTATTGCTGTCTTATGGATTTTATATTTTATGCATACAATGTACAACGCCATTGAATATGTATTCATCATAGAAATAGGCGTTTAACCAAATTAAACAGTTTAGTTTAGTTTAGTAAAAGCAGTTAATGACCAAATCTAAGTAACATGAGAATGCCTAGATATAACTCAATATGATGTTATCATAGTCGACACATAATATATTAATTTCAACACTTCTATTGCAGATTGAGCAGTCCATATAATTGAAAAATTCTATCCTACTTTCACTTTCACAAACATTTTTGGAAAACGCGGTCGTGTAAGTGTAATTTGCAGATAAGTATTTTTCTCTCAAAATGACGTATACGATACAAAATAATACGTGTGTAAATGTTATTGGCATAACTGATTGACAACAACTAAATGGCGTGTTAAATAATTGTATTTACGTAACTTATCTCTTCCATTGCAATCTCTGAACGGCGCAGCCATGATGTAACCATGATCCTTTGAGCGCATTCACACAGGTCATTCAGACCAGTATTGACACATTGGTTAATATGTGCATCTTCCCTGGTTTTCTGCCAGTTGATTGGACAAGAATCTAAACGTAAAAAGGGGCATAATTCTGTCGAAACCTTACCTGTCAAAAATGATAATAATGTTGAAATCTATCTAACAAATATTAAATAATTTTTGTTTCGTTGAATTCTAACAGATGGTTGTTTTAAAATCCCTGGTCTGTAAAAACAATCCCTAGAATATTGATGTTGTTTTTGTTTGAGTTCGCGCTTAGGCGTATTGTGCTTGGCGCTAAGTTTTTTTTACAGAGAACGCCTTTAAGGCCCAGCACGTCTGACTTCGGTTCTCTTTGACTTTTTTTGTCACGGTTGCCCCCCCCCCCCCCCCTCCCTAAAATAAAACATGTTCAACATAAACGCAAGACCTACTGGTTGAGGACTTTCTTATACAGTCAGATTGCAATTTTGAAAGTTGTAGTTGTGAAATTGTCCGGAATGGACTCTGGATGAAGATAACACCGGTGCATATTTTACCCTTAACCTGCTGAATTTCTCAAATGGACTTAGCCAGCATCTTTTTTTTGGAACTGTCCATTATCAATTTTAGGGAAAAACAAGATGAAAACTTATTGTTGGTCAGCCAAGAGTAAAGAGCCAGGCCAGCCTGCACGGATGTGCAGGTTGGACTGGCTTTTTACTGGCGGCAAAGGTTAGAACTTACGGTTCCAGCAGGGTAAGGGTTAAGTTAAAGTTCCTGTAATGGTTCAGCTATATTTCGGACCTTATGGCCTTTAACGGAGATAACCAAGGTTTCCTTTTCGTCGGCTTAATTCCAAAACCTCGTATAGTCACTTTTTCAAATTCTACAGGAGAAGCATTTTTTTTGTCTCAAAATATAAGTTTCGTTTGAAATCACACCAAACTTTAACCCAAGCGATAAAATGTCATTGTACATCATCTAAAGTGATGTTTTCAATGTTTTTGAGGTCTATTTTGATGTTTCTCGACTATACGAGATTTTAATTTTTTTGTCCTCCGTTTTAGGTCATATACGTCATCTTGATTATAGCCACCACACGCACAATTTGTATTGTTCTGTATTAATTTGTGTTCAGTGAATGTAAAAAATGTGCTCATAATAAACTGAATGAAATCATGTTGTTTGCCTTGCATTTACGCCAATTCCAACTCTTTTCGGACGTTTGTGTGTTTGTTTTATGGGTTTTCAACACTGTTTAGGTTAAATGACGGTGGTCAGTTCACAGTTCCTGGTTTACCAATCAGTACTAATCACATACCTGCGCCATTAACTGACAACTGCCCTACATGAAACGGCGGTAGGGAAGGGTGACACCTTAAATCGATAATGAGCCCAACGCCTTAACGATTACACGACTCCTCAGTCGTAAATTACGTAGACTAATTGTTCTCTGGTCTAATCATTAACCACTAGTAAGCGTCATACATTCTCATGAAACTGGCTACAGTCCGACATTAGACAGTGATATGGGGAGAGTGGCCAAAGAAAAGATCATGTCGCATGTGAAGTCTTATTTTTTTATTTATTCAAAAGTATGAACAACCAATGTAACAGTATCCAAACTTTTAACACTTGACCAAATTGATGTGTATGTCACGTACAACATATCTGAACATAAACCATAATTATTCAAGTGCTTTAAGTTGCCCAATTGGAAAAACTTTACATCTAGTACCAAGTCATTTATTGTCATACATTTAAACCTACAACGTACATGAAGGCTAATCTCAATAGCAGTTCTACGTCGAGAATAAAACCTAACATTTAATGTTTAACAAAACATGACAAATTCTCGGCGCATTTATCCATTTGAGTCATGTTAACAATTATCTGGAAATCGCAACACTAGCAAACAATAAAACTGAACAAACTTGCATACAAGACATGGTAAAAACTCAATGTCGTTCATACGTTTAACAAAAATTAACTGGAAACACATCTTAACAGAGAAATACATTTACCGCAAAACATACATGTGGGTAGAGGCGTGATCGTTATTCAGCATAACGCTCTCTCTCTATCTCTGGCATTCAATTGATTACACTCTCTTTCTAGACACCTCTGATTAGTTACACCCTACAACCTTCATGAAAGCACCACAAACGCTACATCTTACAACATACAGCAGTTCTGGATGGCTAGAACAATAAACTAGCACAGTCATCCTTATGTGGTAAGCTGTCATAGAAGTAGTGGTAGTCTGAAGAAACAACACTCTTCAGTTCCTGCAAATGCTTAAACTTGGATGCTTTAATTGGAATCCTGTTCTTATGGAGTTGAGAGACAGCTCCAATTGGTTTGTCCTGTACCTTGGCTCTTCGTGGGAAATCCTGATACTGATCTTTGAATCCTAGTTTATATTGAATGGTCCCATCTGGATTGTACCTTAGTACTCGCAGGTTTGTGACTTTAGGGTCACCAGCTTTATTTCCAGGTCTGATTGAAGTGTAAAAGTTCAAGCCCTTCATGTCCTTGAAGAACTGATGGTGAACATACTTCACGTTCAGAGGTTGACTTGGCCTACAAGAGACGATGACAACCACGTAGTTGTTAGGCACATAGATGGGTCTCCGTTTCAATTTCCGCTCTACCAGACTGTGAATGGAGTCCACTTCCATCTGAGTGTGGCCGCGCTCAAGGAAGCTTTGAACTATTGTAACGTTATTGTCAAGTGCAGTTTTCACCAAAGCGTTGGACAAAACAATGTTTCTGTTTTGATATGTGCACCCGTCACTCCACAGAACAATCTCCCCAACGTCCGCATTCTGTGTCAGGACATTGTCTAAGTAATCAGTTGTGCAGCTTGCAAATGAATTTGCTGACAGGTCTCCTTCTGTTTCATTCCATACATAGCATGTTGCATCTTTTGTTGCAAGGTCCATAATAGTAAAGTTGTGAACTGAAAGCTTGGTTTTGTAATACAAGGCAGAGGCTTGCAATCTTGGAGAAAGCAGAACAGCCTGCAAGTCCATTGTCAAAACCATAACTTTTGAATCGTTCAGAGACCGCTCTTTATCAGCTGACTTTGCCAATCTAGCCTCATCTTTCCTTTTAATGTGTTCATTGTATTCAACATCGTCAATGTTTCCCACTAAATACTCACAGCACTTATCGCACTGGTCCTTTCTAGGAACATACAGCGACAAGTTCATTTCATCAAACACCGTGTAAAATAGGCAGTCCGAAGCAGCGGGTATGTTATTTTCTGTGCAGTGCTCCTTATATGCCTTGAATAGATCTGTTTTAGTTGTAAATACTGGCTCTATGTAGTGTTTAGAACTTGTGGCCCTTCAGTAATGTGATTCCATTTTTGGTAGACGTGCCAGGAATTCGCGGGCACTGGTTTGGACCTCCGAATGTGGCTTCCTTACTCTTGTATCTGTGTTGTCAGTGTCTTCTGTTCTTACTTTCTGTTCTGCCTGCTTCCATCCATACACCGTTTTCTCACCGATTCCTAAGATGCTCAAGAACATCGCCTTGCAGACACATAATCGTTCGTCCCTCACTTTGAGAAAAAACGAGTAACTGTTGTTTTTCCTGGTGCTCTCTTTCACTTTTCTAGTCTTCACTTTCGACTCTGCAATAAGGCTCGTGACATACACTTTCTTTTCATCCCAATTGAAGTCTTTCCAAAATTTCCGGAATATTGCTTTTCTCTCGTTTTCAGATATTTTCGTGCAACATTTAACCTTTGAATTTTCACACTGCTTTCCACAACCACGAGCTTTCATTTCTCTCTCGACTTTATCTTCACTGAACAGCCATTTCCCTTCATGGTTTTTCTTCATACCCTTGTAGCTTTCTCCATGCATTCTGGCTTTTTTGCTTCATTCTGTCCCAGTTGTGTTATGACGCACGTTTTCTTCTTTTCACTAATGGTTCATCTATAACAACTTCTTCATGATCTACAAAACAAAATCTATAACATCTTGTTTGTCATTTGCAATGTGTTCATCATCATCAGATACATCTGAGTCATTACTTTTATCTTTCCTTGGGTCATAAACAGGATCCCTCACAGAATCATCAAGTTCTTCATCCCACATACTATCATCTTCAAAATCAGTTTCCTGATCTCTGTCAGGAGCATAACTGGCCTCGACACATACATTGTTGTCATCTTGATATGAACAACGAGCAGTATCACACTCGGTATTAATTTCCGTTGGGTAGGTTTCTATATCATCAGATTCGGTGCCATCATCTGTTTGCTTATAAATAGGAACGGCTACAAACTCTTTTTCACCAATGTCAAGAACTTCACCTTCTTCAGAAAGAGTGAGTTCCAGTTAATGCACTCACATAATTATAAGTACCATCCAAGTTTTCACATTTTGCTATTTTATTTAAACCCATTTCATTTTCAATTGCCTTGTCTTGGTTCTTATTTTCTAAAACAATTGACTCCTGTTTGTTGTTGTTTTCGTCACTTAATACTGTACATTCAGTTCCAGATTCATCGTCAGGTGACAATGATTCATAACAAGTTAACAATCTTTCTGCTTTAGCACTGTTTTTACTTTTCAGTTTGTCAAGTGCTATTTGCACTAATTGTTTTCCTCTACTATACATGTCTGGTTTAGCATCCGTTCTTACAGTTTGGATGGAACTTCATTTCAACACTATTATACAGACCATTGACATTCTCTATCACAACGTATCTGGGAGTTGTCTCCCTATAGAGGGAATAATAGCAATCATTGAGAACGTTAAATTGTCTGCCTTTAACTGAGTATTCGCCAATTTCCCTCCTTCTAAAGCTGGTCAAAAATTGTGGGGTTTCCAACACGTCCTGCTTTGATCTCAGCCATTTACTGCACATTTTTACAGTAAACACAGCAGTATGTACAACCAATATCTTCCTCTGCTGTGTCTTCTGGAAGTTCAACAGCACATTTCAAATGAAAACGTAGTCTGCATCCCCAGCAAAATAGCCAAACGTCACCATTTGAGTCCAACAAAAACACCTTATTTCCAGGAAGTAAGTGATACTCGAGGGTCAATGGATCATAAGCCTGAACATTGCATGTGTCACAAGTCCATTCAGCTCTAAATTCAGACGTAAACGACGAATCCGAACCTGACATCTTTTACCTTAAAATAAAGCAGAATTGTTTTCAGCATTACGGTTAAATTAAGCATCAAGGTATAACCACAGAATTTTAAAAAATAAAGATTTTCTTTATAAAACACCCTGATCAAAATATCGTATAGTTCTCTGATACGTATTAGTCACTCATAGTCTTTAAAGTCAAAATATCGTATATCGCACACAGTGCTGAAAAATGACACTTGCGATAGATATTTGTTCAAATTTCCTTCGTGGTCGTTTGCTTTTTATACATATTATTTTCACAAGCATTAACATTTCAATGATTTCAAAGATCTTTGCAAAAATCATCATTTAAAAAGCAATTTTCAAAATGACATGTTACCAAGTTTTCCCCTTTTCTAAATAACTACCAAACAAAACGCATAAATATGCACAGAACTATATAGTTTATAGGTTAAATATGTAAGAAGGCTAAAAGTAATTGTTACCTTTCTTTATCATTCACATTCCATTAAATATCTTAAGAAAACTGTTCACTTTCATCCATTCGAAAATCGCCGGGCAAAACATTCTACTATACGATGTCTTGAACTTAAGAAAAATGAACCAATCCAAATACGACAATTTGACACGTCACTAGTTTTGTACTTTCCCATTGGCGTAGATGTGCGAGCATTTGACAGAATGCGCGCTAGTTTCAGTAGATTCCCGCCGTGCCAAAAAGTGGATTTCTGAAAAAATCGACTATACGAGGTTTTGATATTAAGCCGACGTATTGTTTCATTAGGGTACCTTGGTTATCTTGGTAGAGGTTAAGTGGCCAAGACATAGCGGAACCATTACAGGGACTTTACCTTAATGATAATATTACGTATTATAAATTTACAGTTGGTCAATTTGTTATGACATCACATGATGCAAATCTTCAGTTGAGAAGCTTATATGGATAACGGTCATACCTATTTTCAGTATAGATAAGTTTCTACATGAATAAGTAGTAAGCTATGTGTGCAGAGTGCAACGTGCGAACGTGCTTACATAATCCCGTAGGAGTTTCTTACAATAAAGTCTAACCTACTTAGTGTTTACCCATCCTCCAATCCATTTACCTGTCAATCAGTTTAAAACACCGATATTATATTTAAGAATTTTTGAACTTCCCAGATTACATATCTCAGTTGGAAATGTTATGACGAGAAACAATAGGCTTAATTTACTACTTCAAATTTTGATTTACGAGAGATTGTATGATTGAAATGACGGTTCACGGTTTACATGCGTTTTTCTTTTTTACTCAGATTTTCATCATCAGTCTTTTTGGTTTAACGTCCCACCATCAGTATTTTAATAATTGTTGTAAAGCAACATTAGAAGATACGCATTTATTTACTAAATTAAGCGTAATAAAATAACATTCTTCGAGATTAAGTAGATCCTTCGCTATTAAGGAACGAATCTGAGCAATCTAATTTCTTTCTCCTCTAGGCATACCCTAGACTTAGTAACAATTAGTATTCACGAAAAAGCATGGTATATTCTTAAAACAGGTTCCGAACACACCTGTATTATCTCATCACTTGAAATAACATACATTGAAACAGTGTCATAAAACCATAATTGATTAAAGTAACATTTTATACACTTTTTTGCAATAACACTTATGGTTTTATGTTTAAAAGTAACATAACGCCCATTGTGCTCGGTGTTTTGTATATTTGAATTTGAATTATATTCTGTTTATTATCACTGTGTATAGCACATGTCACTGTATTACATATTACTTCATTACTCGTACCTACTAAATAACTGTTTTATCTTGCAACAAATAAACTTTTTCTTTATATTAGTTAAAAAGTGAGTACGGCACCATTTTAAAATTACCAACCTAAATGTGATATAAACGTTTGTCAAAACCATGCTTTGGTTCATTACCTTCATTTACAAATGTAGTAATAAATGTGTTTTAAAAAGGCCGTTAATCCATGAAAATAATTAACACTTCGTCTGTATGTCTGTCTGTTTACAAGTACATTTGATACCGGTATTTATTGCAGGCGGTATAATAGATTTATTCATCAGATCGTTTATTCTTTTCCTTTTGTGACTCGGTTCAGTATAATTATTATTAAAATACCATTGTCTGTATAATCGATGGCGAATGTTTCAGATACCGATGTGGATTATTCTTTATTCAAAATTGCGTGGTGATTTTAGATCAAAGAAATTACCATCATTAATTTCAAGGTAACATAACAATAGATCAAATTCACCTCATAATTACTGCATTGTGAGCAGCTGTTGACCAGAATCACCGAACTTTGCCCCCATTGTTTAATAACTTTTGTTGAAAAATCGCGGTCGAGTTTCGGTCGATATAAATCTAGGGTTTCCGTTCAACAGTCGATAACAATTACCTCTAAATGGAGGCGATTAGTAGGCTCTCACGGAAAGGCTGATGTATAGATTATGAATTATATGAAACCGACACTGCGATGTCTGATACACCCTCGCTGAATGTTATCTGTGTTCCAACACGGTTCAATATGGTACACTAAGCTGCTGTCGGGACTCTAAATTAAGAAAATACGTTTCTTGCATGTCGGATAGATATTTAACAGAGCTGATTAGTCTATTTCCCGTATATAAAAGAGTTATTGCGCTGTGAAAATCATATTTTTCTGAACCGTCTAAATGTACTAACTGCAAATCACAAGATGAAAATGACATGTATTTGTATCGCTTATGAATATGTTAAACATTTTAAAGCACGGTTTATTCTAAGTACTAAATGATTATTTTAACAGCCGCACTACTAATTAAAGCATAAATATGAACTCAGCGTCTAAAGCCTAACATGCTCTAAGTAGTAGGTACAAATTGAATGGACGCTTTGACATAGGAACATATATATAATCGGTTATTGTTTCTCTCTCTCTCATTTTCTGGAACTTGATAACAGTAATGTTCTCACAGTTCTGGAATGTTCATCCTTTCGTTTAATAAAGGTAACATATTTTAAAAATTGTTGTAATTCATTTGATCATGATTATTTCTTTAAATTCAAAAGTATATGTCTCCTAGTCTTCCCAGATATTAGCATTGTGATAACATTGTGAAAATGTTTCCAATATTACAGTATCATACAAAAGACGGTCTTATGATACGATGCTGGTTCGGGTTGTTAAGGTACCTATTTACACACGTAAAAACTTCTTTTAAAAATACTCGGTTTATGCGTCGTCGCGTTGTTAATAAATGCATCCATTGTAGGTAGCTACCTTAGTTGAACATTACGGATAAAAAGCAAAGAAGGGGAGATAAGTATGTGGATAGTCAAATATGAAAACTTAAAACCATTAAAATTACAACTTCTGTGGCGTAAAGAAATGTTACATCAAACTATGTTATGACAGTGAAGCCTTGACAATATAATGCTCGAATAATTTGGGAGCTGTTGTTAGAATTTCTAACAAAAGTTTAATCGATGATATTTTATGACATTCGACTTCATTACTTTCAACTTTCAAAGGCTCCGGCGGCTGTTCTTCAAGTATAACTCGATATGAAGTGTAAAGAAACGTCTGCGTCTTTAATAATTAATGTATCTTCATAAGTGGGAATCCTACTGAAGATATTGTCCATTTGTTTCTTCAAAGATGACAACCATTAAAAGAATCAAAACTGAAAACAAAATATGAAGTTTGGTAGTCAATGTCACGTTTGATATGCATGTATTGTCAAAAATGAATTTGTTCTGGGCACTTTGTTTCGCACTAAACTAATGCTTGCTGAATTTCATGGTAGCTGTAAATCGAACCAGATAAATGTGACCTGGTTTATTGGTGCTGACATTAAGGATAATTAGGAAACTGGCTCCTGAAACAAGATAGACACTGGTAGTGTTCATAGGCTACTGGCTTTGAAAACAAGTCTGGGCGATGTTTTATCAGCTATGTAGCTTGGGACACAATCTTTATTTGCTCGTCCGTGTTTTCATCCGGCCATACAGCTACTGGGGCTTGTCCGTTCATCTACACAAATAAACTATATTTTTAATATTGATGTTTGCACTACAATAAAATGGGTTCGTTAGTTCGTAGTTGCATTTAAAGGCATGCTAGCCCAATACAGTTTTAGAAGCGAGCTTCTAAAAGCACACATAAATGTTAGATTTCTTACTTACAATCACATTACCGCCTTTTATCTATAAATTCGCGTTAAAAAGTAGTACCACTGGTTGTATAAAGTCAACATAGCAGTTTTGATAACAGTTGGATATATTGCAGAATTCTGTTGATTTTAAAAACATTGGGTATAAACACAAATTCTGGACAAATAAAACAGTAAAATAAGCACGTTTAATCATTCAGTATTCATCCGCACAAAAGTTTCATTCATTTAACTACCTATAAATAACTTTATTTAAACAAATATTTATGGTTGTGGAATTAGCTCATTTGGTAAGAGCGTTCTTTTGTATTTTTAGAAAGGGGTCGTAAGTTAAATTCCAACTGGGACCTATTTTTTTTAATTTTTGGGTTATATATGTATAATATGTTTTAAATACTATTTTTATACATCCATTATTTTGTGTTAGTTAATTTGTATTTGCATCTTATTGATTTAAATAATAGACCACAGGACCCTGATATTTAGCTTAAAAAAAAAATTAGAAAATCGACTTTTCCATATGAAAATAATTTAGAGAGAGGTTGAATTTTTTTAATACAAGGGTCCTGTGAATAGACAAGTTAGGTTTAAAGGTCAAAACAGTAGAAAAAAAGAAAGAGAGGTGGACAGTTATGATGCTTAATGTAAGCCTTCAATTAAAATATTTTGTTGTAATTTTTTCTTGTTAGAATCTCAAATGTCGCACCTGTCCGTCACAACTCAGAAAGCACTTTAGGAATAAAGTTTATACTCAAACTTTACTCTCCAAGAACAATAACTCTACCTTGCTTCCTCTATTAATTACTTATATACAGAAAGTATGATTATCTAGAGCATAGTTTAAAAATCATTGAAGGAATTAATATTATTCTTTAAACATGGGAAGGAATTGAAATAAGAAAGAACAATAACTTTATCTTATTCTATTATATCGCTGTTCTATTAAAATTATACTTGTCCGCAGCAAATCTATGGTCAATGAGAGGATCAATACTAAGAACCACAACTATTCCTTAGCTGTTTTTTTTTTAATTCGACAGAGACTGTTACGGCCAATTTGATGAAATGGCGCAACAAAGAAAAGCCAGCAACAAACTAGTTAACTAAATAAATTTTAATTATAAACAAGTGACAAATATCAATATGAATATCACAACATACAGTGTCTTAAAATTATTATAACAAATTAGTTTGATCCTTGTCTGATTGATAAAATTTAGATTTAACCTGAGCAATCCAATAGATATGTCCTTTATCCAAATATAAGACCGAAATTAATTCCACACTGTGAATGACCAACACTTGATGAATCTCAAAAAACAAGTCTGCTCAACAAATTTGCTCTCCCTTAAACCCCCTTCATTATATATACTTGAGCAAAATATTCTAGAAACAACCATACTATACTCCAAAATATAATATTCTAAAGTGTAAACAGGTTACATAAAGACTTCTAGAAATTTCCATAGAAAGAAAGAAAGTTCCAGTAAACAAATATACCAGTAAACAAGTTATTTTTAGAATAGGGATCGCCTAATAGATCACTCCAGAACAAAACTAGTAAACAAGTTATTCTTAGAATAGGGATTTCCTTCCACAGTGTTGTGTATACATAACTAGGTTAGGTGTAATATTAAAAGACCATGAACCTTAATTAATTTTTAAAGAAATCATATTTAAAACAACAAATTGACAAGAACATACATGTTACTGTTAATATATTTAATAGAATGTAACCAATTTATGTTTTTAATAGAGCCCAAAAATATAATGTAATACTGTATTGTGCAAATAAAATAATAACCTTCTCAATCACTTTTATTTTCTATTTAAACTTTTTTTTTCAATTTATTTTTAATTTTGTGAGGTTAAATATAGCCCAAAAGTCCACCAGCTGTACTAGAACTCGCAACCTAGCTTTGCAGCCAGTGCCATAAAATTTGAGTTCTCTCGGTGTCCCGAGCCTAGCGATATGCCGAGGCAAACTCTACGTAGTTATCTCCTTTGCACACTCACTCAGCAAAACAGAATCACTGCCGTCACAAATGTCACGTGATGATAGTAAGCTTACAAAATGGCGGATGTTTATTATTTATAGATCTACATGTACGGAAAAGGTTACCGGTATTTTCTTAACTTGTTACCATAAAGCGATAATTGATGTTTATTCAAGAAAATATACGTTGGGAAATGCCACTCGCTGTAAAATAAAATAATTCGTAAAAAGAAAAAAAAAAGGTTTACGGTTTTTCAATAGAAACTACTCCCAAGATTTTTATAAAATGATTTTATATTTCATATTTTTTTTTATTTATTTCATCTTAATAAATATTATATAAGAGAAAATTAAGCTAATACATAGAAACAGTATTTTAACAACAAAAACTATTGTATATGATTCATCTTGATATTGCTACCTCTGGTGGGAGAGATTTACACCGCAGAAAGAAAGGGAGATCACTGCGTGGAGATTGTTACCGAGACTGTTAAATCCCATATCGGTCATTTGATTCTTTTGTCATTCATGGAGCCATATATAAGGGAAATGTCTAGCAATACTTACATAACATTTCCTACTTTAATTTTAAATACAATGTATTGGTGGTTACCGTATATTAAGTCAAACACATTTAGAATGCAGAACAAGATCAGAATTTGAGGCGAAGAGGAAAGGTTAAACTATGCTCTTTTGAAATGATTTAACAGCCATTTGAAAATACTTTCAGAAAAGTTTATCGGATCTTCATTTGATATAATCACGTATACAGTATGTTGAGAAATTCTATCTCGAACAAACTATTTTCTCATTTTGATGCAGAACTGTTTTTTGTTGTTGTTTTTTGTTGTTTTTTTTAAATCAGTAGTGACTGTCTTTGTCATTTATTTACCTTGTTAATGTCTAATATATGTATATAACATGTTAGTCCTCATTTTATACATCGTCGGACTCCCACGGTTCATTTCTTCGGTTACACACCATTCATTTATTGTTTTGTATGGAAAAGTTAGCGTAATCAGCAGCCATCGGGTATCCGACGATGTATGTTATATGATAAAATATAATAATAAGATACAATCATTATAACTAAGAAGCTGATAATGTGTGCGAAATTTTGTCTATACGATTGTGCACTTTATTAATAGAAGTCTCATTAAGACACACATGGTCTATGCTGGTTCGAAGGGTGATCATAAAGAACGCGATATCTGTATAAAACATGTTAAAGGTCATTTACGCGATCTTTCTGATCATCCCTCGTAATAATGTCTAAATTTGATCATGGGAAACGATAAATTCGTGGAATCCGTGGAGGTTCAATGTGTCTAAAATCTTCTGCAGTAAGAAAATGTTACAAATCAGTTTCTACATTAATCACACGGAGATTGTATTAATAAATACATTGGAACTGCTTGAAATACTAAAAAATGATAACAGCGTCATTTCGTCAATTAATTATAGCTTTGGTGTGCCTGTAAAATATTCCAAGTCTGTTATTAAGTCTCAGATTTACAGAATATATCGATCTCGACTCTATGTGACTTTCATCATAACTTTCAAAACAGCTTACAGATGCTTATTTTTTCTTTCAAAATTAGAAACTAAATATTATACTAGATTGCTATTTCTATGAATATTGTTTTCAGTTGATGGAAAAAAAATGATAAATTTCTGTACATCTCATGTTAACGTGAATTTGAAAGTTGTGATAGATAGTAATTGCGAAAAAGCAAAATCTTTTAATGATAAACTACATTTTTATATAAGCGACGGCCTTGTTCCTCAAATACCTAGAGACTGAGATACTGAAAAGCAAACTGAAACTGCTTTATTTCAAATAATATTCTAGCCTATCATACAGAGCTGATCAGGTACTTCAGCACGCTCCAAACGTGCACATCTCAAAACGAACCGCCCCGTTATGCCCAATTCCAAGACTCATAAAACTGAAGACAATAATCTCTCCTGAGGTACTGTTGCCAGGATCAGCGACAAGGATGAGCCACGTGACCAGCTTCTATCACCCGCACGTCTCTCCCAGTTATGGTCACAAGAAGACGATACTTCAACAGGATAGTGGATGTTTTTGCGCTGTTGTGCCAAGTAGCATACAAATTAACAAACATAACACATTCTCATGAGTCTTTGGAAGGTGTTTACGATAATCAAGATGTAAGGTGAAGTGGAGGATGGAAGAGTTGAAAATGGGAAAAGAAATATTGGGTTTTTACAGCGACTATCTGAAAGGCAGTTTTTGGAATATACATAAAAAAGCTTGCTAAAAGTTTTAACCCGCATTTACTCATTAAACTTGAGAAATACTGAAGGTTTATATAAGTTAATGCATTGTTTCCAGGTGATCATACTAAATCATATTGATATGCATCTATTTTCTAATTAACTACTTAAATAGCAATCTCAGAGCAATAATTTCATCTAAAAAAAATGAAGTGGGTTACTAGGAGTCATAACTTCAAATGGTCGTTCGGATGGTTGATCTGACGTCACGTGTTCTCGAAAAATACTAAAGTACGATATCAGGTTTATACCCAATATGAGAATTAAGCCTAGGTATTATATTTGAGTGATGTTCTGAAAAAAAAAAATCATTCAAAAATCATTCTATAGCAATTTTGGTAATACGGTGTTCTCAAACACTATCTCAGGCAAAACTAAATACGAAATTTTACTTAGCTGAAAAAAGTGCTTAAGGGATAATGTGAACACCGCTCATCGATCAAACTAAGTTAAGCAAGATAATTTTGAGTTTAAGGTATTCACACCCTAATAGCCGTATTCTATATCTTGCCACTGGATGGTAATATTTCTGTGAAACTTTGACGCCTTGAAGACATTCAAAAATGAAAACATTTCACCAAGAGCTTTTTTTTTCTTAACTTTTATTTAATTTGGGGGAGATAATCTGTACTTAAGTTTACATTGAAATATACATTTTCTGTGAATATGAAAATTGAATTTGATTTATGAGAAAAACTCACGATAGAAACATGCATTAAATGATTCTGTTTCAAATTTCATGAAAACCTAAACTTTAACATAGAAAAAACACGAAAGTCACTTTTATAGTTTTCAAGGCAGATTACTCTTGACAGCAAAATTATCAAGGGGAGGTAATAAAAGAACTTCTATCACATGTCATAACATTGTTTGACATTTTAGAGGCTTAAATTTTGAAGTTAGATGCATGGCTTTGATGGAATTGGTGGCTATTAGGGTTCTAAGAGCTTAAGTTTGAGTATCATCTATGAGTATGATTTTCAACATCTTCGAGACCTCAAGGGCCCGACGTCACGTTGGATTGACAGTTAATATGACGTGCGGTTGTTTCGAAATTGACACGCCTAAATTGTTTGTCGCACGTTTGAAAAACGAGTGGTCGAAGAATCAAATAACTACAAAGGTACTGAAAAAATACAAGAATGTCTTTTAAACCCTGTAGGATTTGTTTAATGTAATACATTCGTTAGACATTGTGATATTGCTATGGTGACTGTCCTTGATGTCAACGTGTTTGACTTTCATTTGGTTTAAGTCAGTAATAAGGCTTATCATATCAAAGTGCGTTTAATATCTTCTAAGTTTGATATTCAGCTAGAAGCTTTTGGGCTTATGATTTTGAAATGATAGCACACTTTCTTGTTTCTATTGATTTTACAGTGCTTATAAAAAAATTAAAATTCTTTTTTTTTTGTATCATTGTTTTCGAAGTTTTCTATATTGCTAAAATGCTGTATTTTGTTATTATCTTTTTTTTTTATTAAAAGAAAATAATATTTGAGGAAAACGAAACATGCATGCATAGTATAAAAGTATATCTGATATTTCATTTAGTCAATTATCGTTTATCGTATAAAAAAAGTCAAATATCATATTGCATCATTCAGCCTGAAGCGTGTCGCCAAATATATTTCAATATAGACTAGAACTCCTGCTGTTCTTATTTTAAACGAATATAAAACATTTGATTCTAGGCTTAAGTTGATATATAAATATGAGATATGCAGATTGCTTTGAATATGTTTAAAAAACTAGAACGAACATGGCTGCTGGCGGTAGTGTGGTTTATTCATATTGATTTATCAACACCGTATCAGAAATTGGTTTCATCTCTGTATTTATTGGTTCTTGATATGCACGAATTGGTTCATTGTATTTGCTTATTGGCTCTTTGTCTACACTTATTTATTAATGTGGTTATCCGCCAGTATTTTAATTACTATTTCTCATTTTCAACACTTGATTTTCTTATTCCAAATGTTAATTTGCAAATTGTAACACCCCATTTGCTAAATACCTCTTTCAAATGTTAATTTGCAAATTGTAACATCCCATTTGCTAAATACATGTACATATAAAGAATTTACCAACACCTACCGGTCATTTGCAAGTTAAAAAGTCTACAAGTTACAAATCTACAAATTACAAGTCTACATGTTACAAAACCTGCAAATTACAAATCCACCAATGTAAAATGTACACGCAAGGTGGCGATGCCCATCTATAAATAGACCTCACAAGCAGACGCACGAGTGTTTACTAACCAAATTTTGAGTTTCTTGCAGAAATAGGCAAAAGTAACTAAGTATTTCTTGTTGCTTTTATTTGTCATATGCCATATATCCCCCCTCTTGGTCAAATATAATATACAGTTGCTATTACAGATAGTTTATGACACACTCTTTGTTTTAAGATTATTTTTTTTTTTGTATTTAGCCTACTTTCAGATTGTTCTTAAACAAGCATAGTAAACAACAGACATGATATTGAAACTGTCTAAAACTAACTTTCATGAAGGCAAATTGTTTACATGTATATCAAAATCAACATGTATATTTTTAAATTAATTAACCAGTATGTATCCATTAAATACAGCGAGACAGACATCCCCCACCCTGGGGGAGTGGGGTATTCCTATGCCAAACAAATAATACTAAAACGTTTTATAAAGCACTGAACAACGAATCTCCTGTCAACATCGCTGTAATTGAGTTACGTAGTAACTACAAAATTTATAAAACAACTTAATACCATGTAAGGTCAGAGACTGGAATGTCCTCCTGACCTAGTGCTATCAAAATCTGTGGATCAATCTCATCATTATTACCAAACATAATACAAGATAAAAGAATCTTTATTTCAATTCAAATTTGAAATGTCATTTTTTTTTCTTCATTTGCAATAAGGAAATCATCATTATCTGTTATACTATGATGATATCATAATCGCCAGTTAAGTACAGGATAATATACTTAAAATTGTAATAGCATCAAGAAGTACATAGTGACATGTGCCTAATTATGTCTGCAAGAAGCTTTTAAATTTGAAAAAGTATGCTGGTGATGTCTATTTATAGATGGGCATTCCCCGATTAGAAGCGCCACCTTGCGTGTACATTTTACAGCGGTAGATTTGTAATTTGTAGATGTGTAACTTGAAGATTTGTAATTTTCAGATTTGTAGATTTTTAACTTGTCGATTTGTTTGTCAGCTTACAAATTAGGTGATGGTAAATGTGAATTTTGTTATATGTAATGGGAATTGAAAAGAGATATTTAGCATATTCAGTGTAACAATCTGCTCATTAACATTTAAAAATAAGAAACCCAAATACTGAAAATTACAAAGAGTAATAAGAATGTTGGCGGATATCCCTTCCATATTTATTTGCCCCTACAATCTATGAATAAGGAACAATTGTTTCCTAAGCTGTATTTTATTTTCTAAGAACTACCGTATCTTATATTGCATATTATATATTATGCATATTCAAATTTCTATTATATGATTTTACCAAAATCTCTCAATCACATAATGTGATGAGAGTTTATCTGTCTTTATATGCACACAACCTTTCAGTTAAAGGACCACACCTACAGAAAGGTAAAATAACGGTCGCTTTTTTGTTCGGTGTCATCCTTTATATATGATGCAGAGGATTTGAAATTAATTCATCAAACATCGACTGAGTAGCAAACGTTTCAACGTCATATACTGATCCTTGGTTGGACCAGTACTTAACGCCTGAAATGGGGTTCGAACTAACAGTATGACAACCCGCAGTTTAAATTCTACCACTAAACATGTAGTATATATAATAACGGGCATTTGTTTCTGTCTAAGCATTGTCATCATTTTTTTTGTGGGTAACATTTAATTTGTGATGAAATTGATTTGTTTACAGATCTCTCTCGCTCTCTCTCTCTGGTGAGCAATCACTGCCATTGTCATAAACTAATCTATTCTATAGTTTACTGTAACTTACGTAACCGTTCTTCTTTTGAGTTAAAAACGCTCTGTCAAAACAGGACAGATTAATGGGATATATGCGCATCTCTATTGCTCCCAACTTGTCGTATTTTACATACAACGGCTTGAAGTGTCTCGAGTTAAATTTAAACGAAATTTGCAATCATTAAAATAAGGCACTGTTCAGTTTCCAAATGTCAATTATACTTGAGGTTGTCACTCTTCGATTATTTAGTCTCCTCGCCGCCGGTATATATATATCACCGACTAAGGACTTATACTGTGTCAAGTCAATGACGTGTGTACACGTGGTACCCACTACGTGTTATTTGTCACATGGTGTGTTATGAAGGTTTTGGCGTGTTACACGGGCGCCATGGTCCAGGGACCTAATGGTCACAGGTTCGAGCCCCACCAAGGGCTTGCGACTTTAATAACAGGTAAACTACAGCGATTTGTTTCCGTCGTTATTTGTTAAAATGATAGTGTAAGACAAATTGTGCAAAAAAAGTTAAAATGATTTGTAGTTTGTATGCAATTGCAAAAATGACACGGGCGAAAAAAAAAAAGATTGAATGACTTCTCTCCCTTTGTTGTGACGTCATCCTCCAGAAAAAGAAGTAACCATAAAGTAACCATGATAGCTAATTTCAAGCTTAATTTATGATGAAAACAGAAGACTTAGTGAGGAAACGTGTAATTCAAATAATTCATTTACATAGAGGATAATTGTAAAATTCAGCGTAATATCATTTTAATTCATCGAATGGGGAGGAAGTTCAAAATTTCAGTGAGTGACGGGACTACTTTTTCTATGGAGCCCAGAAAACTGACGCAGCCATGAGTGAAAATATTGATTGTCCTCCCCACGAGATGAATTAAAGTATTCCACCAAAACAACAATTTTACTTTTATCGAATGCTTTTACTGTCAGTTTTCTGGGCTCCATAAAAAAGTAGTCCCATTACAAAACAGTGTAAGTTATAAAAATGGTAGTGTTCTCTGTTCGAAACAGTAAAAAAAGTATCATTTTTGATTCACTGATATTTCCCTTTTTTTGGAAAAAATGTTCTTTCTTTAGACTTTACCACTGGTCTCTGTAAATAAACCGAATAGCAGGACACGTAAGGTGTGTGTTATGCTATGAAAAAATGCCTGTTTTTGTTAAAAAAAAATCCGATTTTCTTCTTTGTATTTTTGCATACCTTTGTATCCAAGTCCATCTCATATGTTTCCTTTTAATACCGCCATAACCGTATCTTTTTTTTTCTTTTTTTTTTCACTGACTTGCGTATTACCACTCGGCCACCGCGACCGGTATTTTTATTTGGAATGATAATGTGTATATGTTTGTTTCCTGATCCGGCCAATTAGGGTGACACCAATCAGAATAATAAAGAATACCCTCGCATGACCTGAATATAGAATCAGGAAGACATTCAAACATCCCAAGAAATCAAATAAAATGCACTAAATGTAACATGAATGTAACAGAAAACGAATTTCACTTTTTATTGGTATGTCCGAAATTCATACACTTGGGGAAAGATATTTTAAATCCTAGTTTTGCCATTGGCCAACTGTAAACAAATATAAGTCGATTTTACTGACAACACGAAACACTTAGCTTAGCCAAATATATTTATAATGCTATTGAACTTAGAGATTAGAAAATAAATTTTAAGATAATTGATTATTACAATCTTTGTGCTTGTATAAAAATCTTGCAATGGAGTTTTTCGTCTTTTGTACATTATATCATCTTCATATATGTGTACACGGGGTAATAGTTTGATAGATTATTTTCTGTGTACTGGTGAATTGTTTCCCTTTATTAATAATTTTATCGTTCATGATTTGCAAGCGTGTTCCTCATATGCCCCAATTCAGGTTAATTTGTTATTGAATTTTAAAGAAAAGCTAGATAATGAAGTTAACAGAGATGCACATAAGTTAATGTATGATAAATCTAAAGTTGGTATTTTTAACGAAAAGATGTCTAGTAAACTAGACTGCTTAAATACAATTGTTAATAAAATAAAAAAACCTTACATTATCTGTTGATGAGGGGATACATATATTTTCAAATACCCTATATGAACAAGTATTTGGTATTTTTACTGAGAATTCCGAAAACTGTAACAAGAAAGCATTTAGAAAAGTGAGAAATAAATGGTTTAATCGTGATTGTGAGAAAGCAAGAAGAGATTTTCGAGAATCCCGTAAAAAGTATCGTAGCACCAGATCTAATGATGATTTAAATGTACTTAAAAGTAAGCGTCGGAATTACAGAACTATTATTCGAAGGGCCAAGACATTATTTAATTATAAACAAAGGCAAGATTTGCATAATATGGCTAAGTCTAATCCAAATAAGTTTTGGAATGAAATTAAAAAGATTAAAGGTAGAAACAATAAAAAATGTGATATATCTATTGAAAATGAATTGAATGAGTATACATTTACAGAGTCTTTAGATATTTTGGATCGAGAAATTGTTGTTGATGAAGTTAATTCAGCCATATTATCTTTAAAGAGGGGTAAAAGTGCTGGGTATGATAACCTAATACCGGAGTTATTTATTGACTGTGTTGATATATTGTCACCTCTGTTATGTGAATTGTTTAACCATATATTTTCAATGGGTATTTATCCTGACAGTTGGACAAAGGGCATTATTGTTCCTGTTCCTAAGAAAGGAAATTTAAGTGAGGTAAATAATTATAGGGGCATAGCTTTGACTAGTATATTTTCTAAAATTTTCTCTAGTATAATTAATAAAAGATTATTACAGTGGGCAGATGACTATAATATATTGAATGATTTTCAATATGACTTTAGGAAAAATCGGAGTACAGTTGATGGTATTTTTGTTTTAAGTAGTCTCATTGATAAAGTTGTAAATTATGAAAAGAAAAAATTATATTGTTGCTTTGTTGATTTTAAAAAAGCTTTTGACCTTATTTATAGAAATAGTATATTTGTTAAAACTGATAAGGTATGGTTGTTCGTCTAAAGTTATAAAGATAATCCAGTCAATGTATTCCACAGTAAAACTTGTGTACGTGCAAATGGCATTTGTTCTAACTTTTTTGATAGCATTTTGGTGTGAAACAGGGAGAAACATTGTCACCTCTTCTCTTTCTGTTGTTTATTAATGACATATATCTTCATTTAAGTCAGAATAATACTTTACGTTCATCAGATGTCATAGATATTGATGGTATTAATTTATTCATGTTGCTTTTTGCTGATGATACAGTGTTGTTTTCTAGAACATGTCAACGCTTGCAAGCTATTGTAGATAGATTGTATGATTATTGTAAAATATGGGGAATTGAAGTAAATATTGACAAATCTGCTATTATGGTATTTAGGAAGGGAAATTCTGTTATAAATTGTAATATTAAGTATATAATGAAACATTCAAAATTGTGGAAATATATACATATCTTGGTGTTGCATTAAGATCTAATTCTTGTTTTTATATGTCTCAAAAAGTTTTATCAGAGAGTGCATTGAAAGCATTATAAATATTAAGTATATAATGAAACATTCAAAATTGTGGAAATATATACATATCTTGGTGTTGCATTAAGATCAAATTCTTGTTTTATATGTCTCAAAAAGTTTTATCAGAGAGTGCATTGAAAGCATTATAATTATTCTTTTAATTCTTTATTTGATTGTATTACAATAAGTATAAAGGAAATAATAAGCTATTTGACAGTATGGTTTTGCCAATTTTATGTTATGGGTGTGAAGTCTGGGGTTTCCATAAAGCCCCCGACATTGAACGTATACATCTAAAATTTCTTAAGCAGTTACTGTGTGTAAAGCAAAAAACATCCAATGTTGCTGTGTATGATGAGTTAGGAAGGTTTCCTCTTATTATTATGCATAAAATTTGCTTAGTGCAATATTGGTATAAAATAATTAATAATCATAATTCTTTAATGTTTAAGTTATACAGTATGACTGATAATAATGGTAATTTTATTCTTAATTGGTCTCAAAATATTAAAGAATTATTTGATAATCTTGGATTTATACATCTTTTTATATGTAATATTTTTTGTAAAGAATATCTTAATATTATCATTCAGAGGATACATAATCAGTACATACAAGGCTGGTTTTATTCTGTTGAAAATAGTGGTAAATTAGATACATATTGTTGTTTTAAAAATTCTTTTGAAATTGAACCATACATATTAAAAATTGATAATCCTTCACATTGTAAATCTTAAGCTAAATTAAGATGTTCTTCTCATAGTTTGACAATTGAAGAGGGGCGATACAAACATATTGAGAGAGAACACAGAAAATGTAATTGTTGTAATATGAATGTTGTAAAAAATTGAATATCATTTTGTTTTAATTTGCCCATTCTGTAATGACCTAAGGCGTAAGTTATTACCTAAATATTTTTGTTCCTGGCCAACTATTACTAAGTTTAAATTACTAATGAAAACAAACCAAACAGGTGTTATTAAAAAATTAGCCAAATTTGTACGCCTTGCTTTTGCAAAGAGGAATGATAATTAGCAAAAATTGTTCCTTAATACTATACAGAATTTTAAATATGTTAATTGTATTACTATGTATTACATACTTTTCTCTTATGTATACATACTGTGATTGTGACGCCATGTATTGTATGGCGATAAACTGTGTATGTTTATGCCAAATAAACTATTGAATTGAAAATGAATGAGATCAACATCTCTGAAAATTGTATTTATTGTCCTTACAAAACATTTGATTATGTTTTCAGTATTTCATTGACTATGGTTGAAAGTGACCATTATCAGGTATATTTTTGTCGTATTTTCTCCAGTAACAATTAATGACAATTCCATCATTAAACTCAGTGCAAGGTATTTTACTTTTTGGTAAGTAACAACTTCCATTCACAACCATATGTAATTATGAAGCACATTTGGCTTAGTTCCATTGTTGGTTCCTGATTGCTACATCATTCTATAACGCGATTATTAGATGTCCCTGTTTATCAGCATGATTCAATTAAAAAGACCGAATACTGTAGTTGATAAAGCAATGTATGGCTCCACTTTCGTTTTGACAAGCATGTTAATGTATAAACTGAAATCGTTAGTACCTCGTATGCTTAAAATTAATGGAATTATTGATACATCATTTTTATTTATATTTCAGTTTTTTTTTAAGTAACATGTAAGTGTGGCACTTTTTTCTTTGGTGCGCGTTTAGGAATAGGCAATGCAAAAAAAAAAAAAAAGTGAATTATTGTAAAAACCAGTACTCTTGAGGAAGTTTAACTTTTATATTTTATCGACAATATGAGCTAAGATTAACACCAGCATACTTTTGATATATTTGTTTCTGACTACGAAAAAACGACACAAGTTGCATATAAAGTACGAAAAGTGAAAGCACAAAGAAGGGGTAAGGACCCATGAAATTATCCTTTTTCCGTAAATAATAAGAGAACAGGGCTTGCAGACAGACTGTCTGTAGCAAATGCAGAGGGTCTGCCTGTGCTTCAAAAAGTGGTGTGCAGAGAGACCTCCCGTGCACCAACAAAACCGAAAGTAGTGGCTTATCAAGAAATTTACATAAATATCGCGCAATTTATCGGCATCCCCTTGAAAAATATACCTAAAAGGATACGTACGATGTTCATATTATGGACGTTATCAAGGCAATAACTTGCTAAAGCCTGAAGAAAGTACCGAGGTTGTGTTCCATGTTAATACATCACTAAACTGTTTGTCCGAGTTTCAGAGCGCATTCGCTGATAATTGGAAAGTTTACACGCATATACATAGTAAATATATTCTAATATCCCGTGCACTACTTTATATTGAGCAACTCATCTGTTAAAAGTGACCATTGACCCTTTTTTTCTGCCATCTGTCTATCGTTTGTTTGTGTTTATGGCAGAGAATGACTGGTGCGAACGCAGAGCGCCTGCCGATATAGCGATTTCCGCAGAAAGCCCGCCGATATCGTTGGTTACGCGCGTTTTTGCACGTTGTTTATATCCTGTGAATTGTATAGGGTTAAATGACGTCAAGACGTTATTATATTACACGTGTTAAATTTAAGAACATACGTAATGGTTATTTTACACGGAAAACAGGGAAATTCATGTGATAAAATTTGTTGTTGTTTTTGATTACTCGGGTAATTTGACTCCCGTACTGGAGTGTTTGGTGGTGCAGGCTGGCGGCGAGGGATGGGGGGTTGGGGTGCCTAATGGACACGATTGACTGGTTCTTGCTGGTAGTACAATTCCCAAGTGGTTGAGAGATATGGCTCTGTGTGACAAATTGTCAAATTTGAAGACAGTAACTAATCACTAAAATTGTGGATTTCCTAACTCTTACAGACGACCCATTTTGTCGTTGGCACGTATAGGCGTGCAGCTTATATAGTGAAACAGTTTCAATTGTGTTAAGGTTCTGGGACTCACATGTATGATGTTAAGAATTACTAAAGCAGTATTATGTTAGTTTGCTTGTTTGTTTATTGGATTTAACGACCCACCGACAGCATTTCAGTCAGTTGGAGACAATGTCTACATGAGTCAGATAAAGTGCTGCCAAACTGCAGTATCACGCCGTAGACATGTGGCATTATTTCACACCCAGTCACATTATCCTGACACCGTGCAAACAAGTCCTGGAACTACCCTAATATGCTGAGCGCCAAGCAAGGGAGCTGCAATGTTATGTACAGAAAGAACAATGTATTAGACATTCACTGGTATAGGTTTAATAGATATTAGGTTTTTACTAGATGTAACTTCGGTTATTAACCGCTAGTCTAGCTTGGGGCGGAATATCAAAAATGACTGACAGCACATAAAATCTGTAATTTATTGACCAAAAAGATATTAAGAACCGGAAATATAGTACTATATTTGTCCCAAGTCGTCGGAAATCCCCAAATTCCATTAGTAAATTTACTTTTATTCAATAAACATTTATACATGAATTCCATGTTACTATGTTTTGGATGATGTTTTATCGATTCATGGGTCATTGACCTTCTTGTTGAAATGCAATAAAAATGAATAAGAATGATGAGATAAATAGAAGTACGACGTAATTAAATAATTTCTATAGAACGTTTAACCCCAAAAAGTACACCAGGGGAGGTAGGTGATCCATTACATATTTGTTTTCTGTAAGAGTTATTCCCCTTATTTGAGATAACTTTTTAGGGGGAAAAAGTTAAACACACCTTGATTAAAATGCCATTTTCTTTACCTTATACCAAATGGTACGTTGATATTTTCATATTTATATTAGCCTAACAAATGACCCATAAAAACTGCCCCAGGGTTAAGAGAAAAAGAAAGCGTTTTTTTTTTTTTTTTTTTTTTTTTTTTTTTTTTTTTCGGGCGAGAAAAGTTCAAGGTTTCATGGTTAAAATGCACTTTTATATAAAATATGTATTTAAATTATATTTAATTGCATGTGAAGTACGATTATATAACAGTTTTAACTGGTATACCTTACTTTTATCTTTAATTAACAAAAAAGATAAAACATGAGCACAGTAAAATGTTGTCAGTCAATGATACCTATGTGAATTAAGTTTTACCAACATGTTTATTGAAAATACCCTAACGAAAATGCACTCTGATAATAATGTCGGATTCCCTGATTTAATTATATTTGATTAACATACCGTCATTAACAGTAAAATAAAGTATAATAAAGATAAAGTGCCATAAAATAAAGTATCATGAAGAGTACTCATTACTGGTTCTACCCAGGGAACTTTTCTCCCGAGTATATCTGTGCAGGCACGTAAAAGAACCAAGGGGTCTTTTCGCAAAATATTCGCACTCTGATTCTTGCATCCAACTACTGTCTCTATCGATGCTGCCTCTTCAAAAAAAAAAAAAAAATGGCAATAATAATCAGAAAATGATTTGCTTTCCATTACAATAAAAGAAAGATGATAAAGGAGAAGAAAGATTATTTTTGTAGAACAATTTACAACTGATTGCTATTTAAACACCTTACTGTATGTATATGTCTAAATCCACCAAAGGGTTATATTCTAAGTGTAAGTAAAACCATATGTGATGCTTTTTCTTTCATTTCTTTCTTTGTATATTCCTTTTAGTATTTGATTGCTGTCACATCCCTTTATATCTTAATTACACAAAATTGATCTTAAGTGAAGTCATTTACTTGATTTGCTACTATATTTGCCTCAATTGAAGATGGCAACGGAAGACATAAGACATAAGCACCATGGGGGAAAATGCATACAAATTGTCATCTACACGAACACTCCCTCCCTCTTGACGTAACAGTCTTGTTTAACGATTTTCATCTAAAGACGACACCATTTTATTTGATCCCTTGGGGTCGTGGAATGTAGTTAAATATTTCTGAGGAAAATTGAATTCTTTCGACAAACAATTAGTGTCTGAGATGTGTCAGCCATAGCTATAAACAACACCACCTGGGAACGAGGAGGGGCACGATTATTGTCAAGGGACAACCGAAATTGTTTGTCTCATTTTTTTCAGAATAGGAATTTGTGATATTATTTCCCCTATCAGGTCATTAGAACTCTTTACTTTTCATAGAAAACCAGATTATTTTTATTAGCCCACCGGAGCACAACGTGCTCAAGGTGAGCTATTGTGATCACCCTGTGTCCGTCGTCGTCAACAATTTCCTTTAAAAGACATCTCCTCGAAAACCAATGGGTAGAAATTGATGAAATTTAGCATGAATTATCCATGGGTGGCCCTTCACAAAAGTTGCTAAAATAAACTTGACTTGTGCTGAACTCTGATTGCCATGGCAGCCAACAAAATTTTATTTAAAAACTTCAAAAAAGATGTTCTCGTCAGAATTTGATTTCATTTGGCACAAATGCTCACTCTATGACCCTTTACCAAAACTGCTAAAATGAAGTTGATCCCATGAAAAATAAAGCCCCTATGGAGTCGGTTAGTTTCCTTATATACTCTATATAGAAAATTTCAAAATTCTTCTTCTATGAAGGTAATGGCCAGGATTTGATTTCATTCAGTATAAATAGTCATCTTATGGCTGTCTACTTTAATGGCTCAAATAAAGTTTATCGCATAAAATTGAGGATCGGTTGCCTGTTGTCAAAATAATGTGATTGGATGTGGGTACACTATCATTTGAGATACTGCAGTGCGGAAGCACTATTTCTGTTTTAAAGATGTATTCGGCTTTACTTTCAAATAAATGAAAAATCATTCTCTTTGAAATATTAAAGTTATAAAACGATATCTGCGTGAATGTACTTGTGCGAGACGGCCGGTGACACCAGTTTATTCCAATCAAAAATGCGTATGTCATTATCAGAAAGGCTCGCTGGTAATAAATTAATAAACGATAACCGATACAAATTGGCTGAACAACAGTCTATCAGCGACTAAAAAATTGTGAATTATATTTCGGGGCATGTATCCATAAAAGTAATATTTTATCTTAAAATTGTGAATTTCAAGTGTATTTTGATATTGTAAAACTTTTGATATTTGCAGCAGAAATTATGAGAAAAGGAAATAGTTCAATTAAAATACCCTTGAAATTACCAATAAGAGTGGTCACCATGGGTAAGGGTATTCACTGATGTGGAGACTATGTATTTGGCGGGAAAAACGTGCGGCCTGTGTGATGCGATCAGATGGTTTCCAAATACGATATTCGTGTGCATTCGTCATCTAAAAAAAGTCGGCATCCATTTAAGATTTTCTTCATATAACTTTGTTTCAATCTTTCAATTTTTACTGGGAATATAAAGGGTGCACGCTAATACAAAAGTAAATTTCATTAGATGTCTTTCATTTCGAAAGCTCCCGTGTGGTCATAATTGTCTCCTATGTAGCTAAAAAAATGTTTACATGTGAATCCTTATAAATACATGTATTAAACAAATACCGTCATCACCGTAGTTGTTGTTGTATTGGGAGTTTTCCGTCGCTGCGATAGTATTTCAATCATATCGCGACTACCAGCTAATTACAGGTGGAGGAAGACCCCGTCATCACCGTAATCATCATCAAGTACAACAAAGAATGAATAATGAGTTATGAAAAAATGTGTTTATTCACCCTAAACCAGTGTGCGATTAATTATGTATGAATGTTCCTCTTCCGTTCTGTAAAACAAGTTTCAAGTTGTTTTTTTTTCAACATCTCATGGACAAAATGAGAATACAAAAAAAAAGTACATATACGTACGTTAAACATATACTGCCATCATCATCGTCATCATCACATACAACAAAGACCGAATAATGATTGATAAAAAGTGTTTATACCAAGTGCATTATATGAACATAAAATAATTTAATTGGTATAAAAATAGCAATAACAACAAAGACCGAATAATGAGTGATAAAAAGTGTTTATTCCTCCTAAACTAGTGTACCTAATTATGTTAAACAGTTACACATGCGCGAGAAATTAGGTGTGAATGACCCTACAAAAGTTTTTCACACCTTCCGCCTACTGAATATTCAGGTCGACGAAACGACTTTTCATTTACTATATATAACCAGTTCGACGAAACGGTTGGTCGACGAAACGACTGTAATTCATTTATGGAAGCCCACTCCAATAAACCCATGCGCGAATCCAGAGGGGGGGGGGGGGGGGGGAATCCGAATCACCCCCAGCCCCCAGAGATTTGGCTATTATGTATGCCCTAAAATATGCATAAGAACGGGGAAATAGGGATATGACCCCCCCCCCCCCCCACCGGGTAACAGGCATGACCCCCCCCCCCCGCCCCCCGACACACACACCTAGGAGTTGCCTATGAAGTTGAGAAATCCAGTAACATAGTATTTGACATCAAAATACGGTCTAATTCCCCGTCCCCCCCCTCCCACCTAACGTACCACGTGCTGTAACTTCCAGAGATTCCCCCCCCCCCCCCCCGTAGTGATTTTTTTTAGAGTTGGCTGCCCCCCCCCCCAACCTCTTCAGAGATACCCCCTCCCCCCTAAAAAAACGTACGGTGAATTTCATATTTCATAGAGTTGGAACTGGACAAGGTAATTAATTACCCCTGTCGTACCCTCCTGAGACAAATTGCAGGATCCTCGCATGCCACTGACAGACTGCCGGCGGGGACATCATAAAACAAAGACCGAGTACTAATAATAACTAGAATTGCAGGAAAACGTATAAAGTTTTTGGCGTCCTATGACTTTAGGCTCTATTGAGTTCAACGCTTCTTAAACGCTTGAATCACGTAGTTATATTGAAGCTGCCGACGGTCTCTCAACGCATTGCGCGCTTTGATTTAAGTCTAGGGGAAATAACTCATCTGGTATTTAGGAAAACGAAAGTAGCGTAACTTTTCGGGAAAAAATAACAATGAAATAAAATATTGAACTTTGGGATACTTATATCTGTTGTGTTCATATCATAAAATGGTATATTTACTAGACAAAATGTTCAACTTTTTTTATCAAACCTACAGTCTTATCAATATGATTATGCTTTTTTTTAATGTTTTTTTTTCGTAAACTATGCCAGCATCGTTTCGTTAAGTTTACTGCACTGTTTATCAAAATACTGTCATCTCCGAGGTAGGATTTATTCATGAATTTCTTATTTTTTTTGTCCTTTGTCGCTGTTTGATGTGCATTATAAATATTTTGTATTTCATATTATAGGTTATCAAACACTTGATATAATTATTAACACTTAAATAGCATACAGTTGAAGAATATTTAAACATTTAGACTTTGGCAGTGGGAAGACACAAAAAGAACAATAAATGATAAATCGTTAATTGAGGTCCATTAAATAATGTGATTTTCACGATATTCTTTAATGTTGTCATTTTGAATCCGTTTCTAAAATTAGATGTACTGGATTTTTTTTTTCAATTGTTGAAAATAAATCGATCAACAATAACAAAAACCTCACAAAAAAACCCAGCAACAACAACAATCATCTCTTCCTCAGTTAATTTTAACTAAGGCACAGCCTCAGAGTTGGCAAAGAAACTTAATTCAGAGTATCTATTCAGTCGGTATATGTACATTTTATCACAAGAACCTGCTATTCAGTCAAATAAAAAAAAATAAAAAAAAACAATTTAAAAAAAAATCAACCCCTCTATATATAAATAAACACCAAGAATGCAATGCCTTCCATACCCCACCCACCTCTCCGATACAGGAATAATTGTTTGGACAGCTTTACAAAGGATTTTTCTGATCTGGACAATTAAAGGGATTAATTATCTCTCAAAATATATCCATACCATTAATGTTTCGTGTATAATACCACTGAAAAACACATCTCTACCGCTAATTTCTCATGTCGTAGCAGCCATGACGTGACGTCACAGTTTTTACACCCAGCAGTGAAGGTAGAATTAAATATTATTATTTTATAAATTTGTTTTATGTAAGCAGTGTTCTCTATTTATCTTTCCAAATTGAAATTTAGAAGATCTATCTTATTTTATATGAATGCTGGTTTTAAAATTACAAAAACAGAGGGGAAAAACCCAACAAGCGAGGTAACTCTTTCAAACAGTCCATAAAGCTGTAAACTTACCTTCACTGCGGGTGTAAAACAAGACGTCACGTCATGGCTACTACGACATGAGAAATTAGCTCTAGAGTGTTTTTCAGTGGTATAAAACACAAAACATTACCGATAAGGATATATTTGAAAGATAATTAACCCCTTTAATTGTCCAGACCAGAAAAATCCTTTGTAAAGCTGTCCAAACAATTATTCCTGTTGTATCGGAGATGTGAGTGGGGTATGGAAGGCATTGCATTCCTGGTGTTTATTTATATATAGAGAGGTCGATTATTTTTTTACTGAATATCGGTGTCCTGTGATTCTATGTAGATAAGAATACACTCATTAATTCCAAGGATCAGCATAAAAATCCAGCAAGTTGCTTAGAATGCTATCCTATAATGAATAAAAAAGTTTCAGATGGTAAAAAATATAAATAATGCTGCATATTGAGGCTAGAAATTTTTATAATTTATTTTATCATTATTGATAATTGTAACAAACTCGACCCGGCCCAGGATTGAATCGGTCCGCCGGCGTGCAAGTCCAATGCTCTAACCACTGAGCCAAAGAGTTGCCTCCCTGATGCAGTTGTCAGAGATTGTATATATACCTATGATAACACCACGTCACATTACTTTCCCCTCCGAGAAGTCTCGACCCGAGACTTGGCCTGGGAATCATGTGGGTAAGGTAAACATGTCTGGTCTGACAGTTGACATAAACCCACCGCTGACACCAATGTATTTTGCTTACAATTGTAGTGAGGCTAATGCAAGGTAAGACCATGGTTCTTACCTTATAGGGGTCCTGTCAAGGCCATAATTGTACGCTAATTTCTCCGCTTGGTTTACTGTCCAGGCCAAAATTTTATGCTCCGCTTGGTTTATTGCTGCAGGTAGGGATAATGGCGGGCTTTTCTCTCCATAGCGACAACAGCACTACGAATATTTTTTTAAATTCAAAACAAGCAATTGTAATCTAATAATCCTGTGTCACTTGGTGGTGTCCATAAATATAATCCTGCTGTCTCCAGTCACAATATGCACATGCTTTAAAAACAAAACTAGCAGAAATTAAAATCTTTCCCCTCCTAGAGCATCTCAAAATTCATCAATATGGGTTCTATATCAATTTTTTTATGTATATATAAAATTATGTTTGTATATATTTCAAACCTGGCATGAGGGTGTAGTACAATTTGTCAGAAAAAAAAATGAAAAATAGACCAGTCATCCACTGGCTCTAGAACGCCAATTTTATTGGAATGTTGATTACAGTATTTTTGTCCCTCTGTACTGTATATTGAACATGCTGACATGACTTGATTACGGAGCAGGGGTCAAAAATATTTTGAATTCATACTCGTCCTGCAATATATGCTAAGAAGGCAAGGAGGATAACTCACTCGTCCTGCAATATAGACAAAGAAGGCCAATTTTATGCAGGACGAGCGGACGAGTGGAATTTTTGACCCCTGCGGAGGTCATAACTTTGCACATATGTATGCTACGGTTCGATCAGTGATATTCAACTAACACATGGAAACATAGAATCACTGTCAAAAGACAACTCTAATGAAGAAATGACACCGAATGTCAACAATTTGTACATTTCATAAGTCTGCTCCACTATCAGCCTCTGGTTTGTTTTTCGGCTATTCTGATTGGATGATTTGAAACATCTACACATGCAAATTCCCACAATCTGTTGATGTCAGTGTCACGTCGTTCAATCATATCGCTTGATTCATATCTACAACTACAACAACAACTTATGCCCCCAAAACTGGATGTTGTTAGTGGAGCAGACTTATGAAAATGTACAAATTGTTGATATTTCGCTTTATTACTTCGTTATGGTTGCCTTTTGACAATAATTTGTCATAGTATGTGTTAATTGGATATCAGATTGATCGACTCGTGCTTAGAATATGATAGTAGCATTCATGTGTTCAAAGTAAAGTTATGTAATCTA
>CM037795.1:11668655-11718655 GCA_021229015.1 Solen grandis
GTGATGTCAGAATCCCTTCCTTACCATGTTTTAATATACATATGAGATTGTTGAATACTAATATCAACAGGGTATATCGCGCACTAAGTCAAATACGCTTCTTTGATGTCGACATTCCGTTTGGCATTTAAAACACTATCCTTCTGATATACAGGGAGACGAATGCAGATCTTAAATAGTATATATCGTGGGGCGAGGGCAAAACTAGTCTAAGTGCATATATACTCGTATTTATATGCACTTAGCCTAGTTTCGCTCTCACCCCTCACCCCTCGAATTATTTTGCTGTACATTAATGATTGCGCATTTGATTCGTCGATTCCAGACTGGTCGACACGTTGAATACAGATCCAAATGGTTAGTTTAATTGCCGTATATAATGATGAAACAACATTGAAGATTTTCAAAAAAAAAAAAAAAGCAAAAGGGTCTGACCACAAGTTCTAACAACATTAGTATCGGTCTTCTCCTTAAAGATACTTGTATAGTTTCAATGTCTACACATGCTTACATAGAATAGGCAAAACATAACTAATTTCTAGACAAATCATTTAAGTAATATCCGGTTTAATTTTGAAAAAAAAAAAAACATTACTAGTGTTATAAATGAAAAGAAAAAGCACCCCCCCCCCCCCCCAAAAAAAAAAAAAAAGTCGGTATGATCTTCGGGCAGGGATGTTGACACACTGACATGATCAGGCAAGCCTTCCAGTTGATTGAATATAATTTTGAACAGTAAGGAAGACCAATGAATGAATGATCCAAATGTCAAATTGCATAGTAGACAAAATAGTAGAGAAAGGGATGAAAAAAAAATCGACATAGAGTTGCCATGGACAACCTCACCACGTGACATCACGCGCTAAGTACGTCATTTTGTATGCGGAAGATATAGAATAAAAGCCTTAAGTCACATTAAACATCGGCCATGATCAACAGCCAATTAAGTGAGGTTTTCCTGACCTGCATTAGCTTTAATGGCAAAACTTGCTTGCGGTATTTTGCACAAGTGTCATACTTTTATATATTTATGCTTGTACAAGGGAGTCGTATAATTTAAACGTCTGAGGAGAGAACACTGATTTCCGAGGTACGACCTCTTTTTATCATTTATGTTAAATCGCATAAGTTGCATTTTATTTTTTTTATTGACATTTCTAATATTTAAAAATAAAAAGATTAAATGACTGAATAAGTAATGACTGAATAAGTAATTTAAATCTTGCCGCGAAGCTGCATTAGGTAATATTTATCTTTGAACTTATTCATACTTGAAATTAAACATAATGGCTAGCTTAAATTACATTATTGGAATGTTATATTATTGAATTATTATAAAGGCCAACATTACGTGTCAAAATATAGAGACATATCAGCACAGAATTGTTTTAACATATAGACGAGATTCTTTTAGATATTTTTTTTCAATATTTTTACAGTCGTCAGTCGCTGCATTAACGTGGGCGATTTCATCTACTTGAATTGTGTGAGTGGGATGGAGGGGGAGGATTATATCCGTGTGATTGTTAGCATATAGAGATCTTTTATTGCAGTATCTGGTGCTTGGTGATGTCAGCTACACTTTTGTAGACAATAATTTGAATATGCAAACACTTATCATATAGGAATGTTAGCCTATTTAAATTGAGACTGATTTAATAGCACAAAACAAAGTACAGCATAAGCCATTTTTACATGAGCGTGGTGTATTCATTTTTATCAATAAATATATATATGTTTTCCAGAGGGAAATAATACAATAAACAATTAAAGTCACTCTATCACTATATCGGCATAACCTGCATTTTTCAAAAATAAAAAATAAATGAATAAATAAAAAAAAAAAATAAATAAATAAATAAACATGAAATTTTGAATTTTTACCTGATGTGAAGAAAGATGGAGACTGAACTTCGTTAGAAAAAGGATGCATGAAGTCAGTGGGAGAATTCGTTACGGAAGCTATGCTGCTTTTCTACAACAATGTATTAGTTATTCAGTTATTTCAAAAGGATTTAGAATTAAACGGAGTGCTCAGTCGGATACTGATATTATGCAAACACACCAAGAATGGTGCATAACTTCAGATGGTGGCAGTCCCAGGCTGAATGATATAAGTGCGTTGGGTGTTGCAGAGGTTAAAAGACTGGCCTTAAGGGTAAGAAATGGCGGTCTCTGATAAAGTTTGCTCATCTCATATCCAATTATGTGATCATCAATATTGCCAAAGACGGAAAGACGTAGTAAACGAAATAAATTATTTTTGGAATTTACTCTTATATATTTTTCTTTTTAGTTTATTCTCTTTAAAGGTTCAAACAAAAGAATGTATTATCGTAAATTTGAGAAAGCAGGCTTAAAATAGAATACGTATATCAGTCAGCATGTATATACATGTAATACAAAGATGATGCATACACAGGTGTGATGGAAGCTGGTCGATTTCATGACATCAAAAAGGACTTGGTGACATGTGTGTGTGTTTCACGCACATGATTTTAATTCAACCAGGAGCTTTGAGGAAAATGCGAGAATCACGCGACCTCGCGTCCTAGAATAGACACTGCAGTAACCCACTGAAACGTCCTTAAAGCAAATGAGTATTTCCTTAATCGGAGATAGCTTTGTTAACAGTTGTAGCGTGTCCTTTATTGGGTTTGACATAAAAATTCGTTTGTTCGCATGTAAAGCGATTTCTCATTGTAAAGAAAAAGCTTAAATGCTTTCCTAAAAATAAAATTAAGTTTATTTTAATGTTTTATATATTTGGAAAATTGATAATTGTTTATTTTCGGATTTGCATCTCTCTCTCTCTCTCTCTCTCTCTCTCTTATAGCTAAAATCTTGTAAGATGATGATTGTATTTCAGATGACGAACCTAATGATGTACACAGTATTTATTGGACTTCTCATGAATAATTTTGCTTCCGCAGGAAAAGGTGGTAGTAGAGGTAAGAGATATTTCCCTTCAATCTGTACTGATTGATGAACGAATATTTTTATCTACTTAGATATGATATACGTATAACAGAAATTCTGTCAGAGGGAATAATGAAAAACACCTAAAGAAAAGCTAGCACATAAAATTACAATAATTACACGTGCAGACACGGAGGTAGTTAAAACAATGACGTAGTCAACGAAATAAATTATATTTGGAATTTACTCTTATTTTTTTTCGTTTTAGTTTATTCTCTTTAACTCTTTCCCTCATAGAGGAAACTATGAAAAGACCTATGCGAACAGCATAAAACCAGATCAGCCTGCGAGTAACTCGCAGGCTGATCAGGTTTTATGCTGTTCGCTGCTCCTCAGTGGTCTGGAAATGAGGACTTTCTAATTAAATTTGGTAAGGTTTAACTGTGGTGTTCTGCAGATCAGGCTTTATGTGGTACCTATTGAGTGCGTCAAAATGAGTCTTTATGAGGGAAAGGTTAAAATGAGTCTATATGAGGGAAAGGGTTAAAATGATCTATATGAGGAAAGGGTTAAATGATTTCTAATAATGGATAAGGTTTAAAATTACTCTATATGAGGAAAGGGTTAATCTATATGAGGAAAGGTTTAAAATTGAGTCTAATATGAGGAAAAGGTTAAAGGTTCAAACAAAGAATGTTTTATTATAAATATGAGTAGCAGGCTTAGAATAGAATTCGTAATCAAATATAATTTATACAATTATACCTAACAAAATTCCGATTAAATAATCTTCAATTATTCAGTCAATTATGCATTAAAAAAACTGCCGTCCCTTGTATGTTCACCACGAACACCATTTGTGACACATATATTCTAGACATTGTCTCAAACTAATTTGTATGGAATTATACAGCAAAAAAAAAAAAAAAAAAAAAAAAAACCAAATTCGTACCAAAACGAGCTAAAAATATGTTTCTGCATGTTCTTTCGAAAAAGTTATTCCTATTTCTTTAAATTTATATCAAATCATTCAAAATCAAGTGGCACAATTCGTAAATACGTATATCATTCTCTCCCGATAAATCGGGAAACAGTTTAGGTAAATACCCAATATCGATAAAAAAACATGTAGCTCAGTTGGTAGAGCATCCGCCTTGCAAAGGATGAGTCCCATATCCTAGACAGTAGTATTTAATGTTTAGCAAGTTTATAGAAAAGGATATGAAGCGACCAAATATCCAAATATCTTCTTACCTTCTTAAAATCCACCTGAATATGTTTAGTTTTAAATACACAGTAACAAATACTTTAGTAAAAGAAATGAAAATATTAAAATATATTGATATCAATCTATGCTCGTATATACATAAGTTTTTTTAAAAAAATCAAATAATATTTATATAACAACCAAGTATTTGTTCTTTTTATTAAGTTAAATATGACAATCAATATGTGTAATCATCTGGCATTGCCTTCACTGAGAATAAAATGTGAATCTTAAAGAAATCTTTAACCCTTTCCCTCATATAGACTCATTTTGACGCACTCAATAGGTACCACATAAAGCCTGATCTGCAGAAAGCCAAACTCAAACCTTACCAAATTCAATTGTAAAATCCCATTTCCTCGCAGGCTGATCTGGTTTTATGCTGTTCGCATAGGTCTTTTCATGGTATCCTCTATGAGGGAAAGGGTTAAAGTATTTGAACATATATAATGATTTAAACGGATCAAAGGTCGAGATTAATTGAAAATACTTTTAATGCATATGAAGAAAAAGGTTTCATACAGTGTAATTCTAATTTTAGATTAAAAAATTTGAATTAATTCTATTTGTATGGAATTTTATAATGTTAAATAATTACGGCGTTCGATGCCATCTCTTATTAAAACTGCACTTCATGAAAATATTGTCCCCGACTTGTTGGTTTAAGGTAAAGTCCCTGTCATAGTTCCGCTACATTTCGGACCTCATGGTCTTACACGGAGATAACCAATGTTTCCTAATGTTTCATTAGGGTACCTAAACTCCGCGCACCGGTTACGTCACGCTACGCTTCTTTAACCACTGCCACCACACAAGTCACGTGATGATAGTTGAAACCATGTGACCAACATTTATAGATTTATAAATTAATGTTATATGATTTGATTTTTTACTTTTCTCGAAATCATGAATGTTATTTTCGTGAAATAAAACGAAACTGATATGCTATATTCAAAACTAATCATAAGTGATAAAAGTAATCCGGCCTATATCAGCCGAAATCTACTTCTGGTGGCATTGGTTATCGACAACTGTAAGGGGAGGCAACTACCGCGGCGGAGTTTGTAGGGTACCTTGGGTTGAGTGGTTCAAGCGGAACCATTACACGGACTTTACTCTGGTTTGTATTCGATCAAACATACTCAGCTCTAGGTAATACTTAAATACACCAGGGCCAGTTACATCATTTCTTCTCTTTAAAAGGTCCATTATTATTCCAAGAACAGTGTACATTCTTCGAAAAGAAAAGCAGAAGAAGTGTATAACAGATTCATTAAAGATGCAAGTCTCCGTTAACGAATCTCAAGTACATCAATTGATGACGTAGCAGATTTACAAATTGTGATTCGGAGACAGTTTTTAAAATTCAAACTATTTTCGTTTACGGATCTTCTTCCAATATAAAATGTAAACAATAAGAGTATTTTGATATCCATTAAAATACTTATTGGCGTAATTTGATCAACATTTTCACTGTGTTAAATAATTATCTTACAGCAGATATTGGCACATTATGTACAATTTGCGTTTGTCTATCACATTTAAATGTTATTTTATCTTCTCGTTTCCATGGAAATTGTTTCATTATGAAATATAATGGGCCAATTAAAAACCATACACAAATACCTTATTATCAGTCAATAATAATATTGTTAACATAGACACCGTGTATCTGAACATTTGGTAACAAGGTTTTATTGCGTTTCATCCTGGCACAAAATTCAAATACTATACAATTGATTATTGCTGGTTGAGTCGAACCTGGACTCATTTGATGAGCTTTTATATAAAAATGCCAGCTCTTTATAAATCACATACTTATATAAGATTTCTTATTACACAGTGTGTAAGATGCCAGCAGACACTGGGCCCTGTAGAGCATCCATTGAAAGATACTTCTTCGATCATGAAACCTGCACCTGCAAAACATTCACTTACGGAGGATGCAAAGGAAACAGAAATAATTTTGAAAATGAAGAGGAATGTCAAAAAGCATGCAGAATCAAATGTCAATAAAGGCTCAATGTTAAGTAAAAAATGAAGACAAAGAATAAGTATCAATCAATTTATTTCTGCAGGTAAATACATAATATACTTATCACGAGATTACACTCATTTATATTCCTCCACCTGTAATTAGCTGGACGTCGCTTTATGATTGAAATACTATGGCAGCGACTGTAAACCCCAATACAACAGCATACACTCATTTATAAGAAAACAATCACAGTTACAACAAGAGACGACGATCATAATCAATAAATTTGAAATCAGGCCTAGGAGGGTTTTGTGTTGTTTTTATCATTTAAATGTCCTTTATTAGTCATTTCGTATTTAGATATAATATGTTTATAAAAACTTCACATATTAAACAACGCGATTTTAATGGCAAGCACGTGCTTGAAATTCATTGACATCAGAAGTATCACGTGCGCGAATTTAGCCATTTACCTCAGAGGGGGTCAAACAAAGATATGTAAACCAACTAAGAAAATTACCATGCATAGCGAACTCTGTAATTTTGTTTGACCCCGGAGAACAATATTTCCCATGACTTTATGAAAGGGTCAGCTATGTTGTCAAAGCGTTTTTTAAGCGTCCAGCTATTGCGACGAATCATTAATTACCTATTATTTAACATTATTCCATATATCGAAAGGCAATTACGGGATTAATAAATACACCATACCCTATCGTCATTGGAGACAATCGGATTACGGTTTATTAACCGCCTAATAGAATGAAGAAATTGATTTCTAAAAATAGTACCAATTTCTAAAGATAATTACATATCACAATAATATATATTGGAAATGAAAACAAAGCAACCAAGGCATCAAGGCCACCAGCAGTGGCGAAACATGTTACACTATTTTTGAGACAACACTCATATTCCTGTACTTGATCAGCTAGAGTTCTTTCTCTAATGCACATGCACTCATAAACGAAACTTTGTGTTCTACTTTTATGATTTATGCATCGATATGACGATGCCCAAGAGCATAAATTGTGTTTGTTTTAAAATCTGGACATGTACAATGTTTGAATAATAAATGTATTATTTTTTTAAAACAGTGAAGGTGATTTCGATCGAAAGCTTGTTTTTGGTGCAATGATGAAATAAACAAAAATGAAAATTCGTTCGGCACAGCACATGATAAAACAGTTGTGCATTTTAGCACATAAAGTAAAGACGATACAAATTTCCATTAGAAAAATGTGAAACTTAAATGTCAGTCCCGCGTTTATTTCTGTCGAGATCTAAATGAGATACGATACAGACTTTGATGTCAGTTCGCTCTCTGAATATGAAAGAGTGAGAGTCAGGAATAGCAGTATCATATTGTAGAGGCTATAGTATCATATTGTAGAGGCTATGTATGAGTATTCATCAGATATGAAATTAGGTCAGTAGTTTTTTTATCTACTGCTTTAAAATGGATATCCCCCAATTGCAAAGAAAGCCTCAAAACCAATCAAAATGCATTTGCATATAATTATATAAAATTCTTCCATAGGGTCGTTGTTCCTTTACATTTGATCATCTGATAAAGATATGCATGTATTCCCAACGCCAAAAATGTACCGCTTCCGCGCTCTTTTGTAAATGCCTACATAACGCCAGAGGCTGGATCTGAATCGGTTTGAGCTTCTGTCCGAAGAACAGGGAAACAAGGGCGCCGTGGTCCAGTGGTAACGAATTCGATTCGGATCCGAAGGTTGTGGGTTCGAACCCCGTTAGAGGCAAGAATTCTTCACGATCTTCCCAGGCGCAAAGTACTGGTCCAACCCAGGAACCGTCGAGAGGGATTAATATAAGTTTTAAGAACTTGTTTCCCAATCGACGTAAAATAAATAAGTTTAAACTAAACTAAAACTAACATTGGTTCGATCCCCATCCAGCATACCGCATTCAAACTTATGCTTAACGGCGCTCATCATATATTTTAGGTCCGGGGTTGATTTTTTTTCAATTTCAGGATAATATCACTTGGTGTGGTATCATTCCAATAATATTACTGTGATACCACGGTGAGGAAGCACACTATCTGTCTCATACTCGTATGTGCAAATGGAATAACAATCTAGTGTAACGATTAGACCTTCGTACTCTCGGAGCTTTGATTTTTTTTCAACGAATCAAATGTTGGTATGTCAGAGTAAAGTCAGAGTAAATTCAATCTTACCATTGGTTTGTATTTTTTTTAAAGCCTTAGGATACTTAGGATATTCCCATTTATAATGGGAGTTTCAGATTGTATATATATCTTTCTAGTTGATATAACAGGTTTCTTTTTTCAGTTTAAACATGAAAGGCAACACAGTAATGAAAATTTAACACTTCCATATAAATTTAGAAATTCTGCTTTGGCATTATGATTGAAATCAACTATATAAGAAGCAGGCGTATGTCTATTTTTAAGACTACAAATTCCCCTAATTTGTAAAAGTGGACTCGGCCTTCAGGGGAGGTAACTACTGCAGAAAGTTGTGCAGCTTACTGTGCAGATCTGGAAACAATAATCGGATATACACGATTTAAGATATTTCGGTTACGCTTGGTTTCATATGAAGTGCATAATATTTAATGGAAGGTGGTATATTAGCCTTTTTTTTTTAGTTTGTAAATTAAATCCGTTTTGTTTTATAGTCTTCACAATACCTCTCAGAATCTTGGTATTTATAAACCGTTTTTTGTAATTTTTCCAACTTAAAATAATAGTTTTAATCTGTTTTACATGTTACAATTGACAATTATTAGCTACGCCGAATATCTTTTTAAAGATTTTTTTGTTATTAATGACATAAACCTAATTGTTGATACAAGTGGTAGACTAGAAAAGTATAACTCGAGAAGTATATTATCGAGAAGAACTACAATTAGATAACAATGAACAGGTTATATAATTATGAATTAATATCAATTAGATTATTTAAAAAGATTTATTCTGGTCTTAAGGCAATGACATTTAGATATTATATATTTGAATTATAAGGAAATAAACACAAACAGATAATGTGTCGTGACGACAACGATATATCAAGTCGTAGAATTTTTTTTACCTTTCTCAAAAGCACACAGTTAACGTGATGTCCTTTATAAATCATACATACAAACTATTACCTTCTTCCCATGAAAAAAAAGGTAGATGTAGACAAAGAGTAGTACTTTTAGTATAGAGAATGTATATTACTCACGAAGGTAATACATGTAGGTTGTTTGTATATAGAAAAGACTCGTAACAGCTATTGTTCACAAAAATCCATTATAAGACAGCACAGAAGGACGGTTAATCGGTCTCAAGAGGGTGATCCGTGGCACCTCAAGTGCGCGGTTTCACCCGGCGAGAAAGAAAAAAAAAAGGAAGGTACAACTCAACTTCTCACATCCCCAACAACGGCTGTCTGATAATACACCAGAGCTACAACAACTCCTATACCACTCAGACAACTTGGCAAAATTAGTCTCCCAAATATATCCCCATTGTCTTTGGCAACCCAAAACATCAATATTTACTTAATATTACATGCCATAAGATTTATGACATTTTTCAAAATTTGACCCTTCCGGCACACAAAAATATATTTCTTTCAGGAGTGCAGGTCACACTCCGGGGTCAAGACTTGAAGTACGTTATGTGCGGATGGACTCATATTAAACAACTATATAAGTAAGTAAGTAAGTAAGTAAGTAAGTAAGTGAGTGTAAATTGTCATTCTGTTCTTGGTCGTGGAAGAGAGAACATTTGCAAAGAAACTAAGCCTTTGGTTTGCACGGTAAAACGTTAAATATATTAGCTGAGTACAGTCAGCAAAGAGAGTGAACAGTGGACTTGTTCCATCCTAGTAGTATTTGTTGCTGAGCTTGAAAAGTAATATAATTCCAAAAGCGTAACAATGACAGGCTGAACGTCAGAGTCATTAAGCTGGTGGTTATCTGTCCGGTAGTAGAAGGGTGATAAATGCGAGTCATATAAATAATAATTATATAAAGATGAGCAACACTCCCCAGTCTATATGTTTTGCAGGTGTTTAAGCAATGTGAACAGTACAGATAGGACACAAATATGGTCGGGCATCACTATAGGGTTCGGCAACGCCAGTTTGCCTATATAACGTTAAATATAACCATAGTATGTTCTAGTGTAAATATATATTTTGTCTTATTAACAATGGACAGGTTTTTCTCTCAAAATGTACAATGCAAATAACAACAACAGCAACAAATATCATTTATTTACGTTATACATATATATTCATTCCAAAGGAATCTCTGAATGGCACAGCCATTATTTACCCGCGATCATTTCAGCTCATTCACACCGATCATTCTGTCAGTCAATCTCCACACAGTTATCTCCCCTTGCTCGGTATAGATCTCTGCCACCATGAGTAGCAATGTCAGAATTTATGATATACAATATCTTCTCGTAAAATTGTTCAAAAATACCTTTACTATGTATCAGCTTAGTTCTCTCTCATGTATATAATACTTGTATTATGATGAAATAATTAAACAAATGACAACAAATAATAATAATGGTGATAATAAACGGTTAGACAAGTGAGTCAAATGAGTGATAAGGTTAAAATTCATTACAAATTTCAAATATGTTTAGTTGAAGGTCGTGGTATGTTTGCAAAATGTTATCACTTGTTAAGCAATTATAAATAGCATTTTTTTATAATAATAGTAATCTTTGGGTTTGAAAAGTAACTTATTGGAGGTGAAAGGCAGTTCACTATATTAAAAAAAATACATGAAATCTGGAGTCGCATGCATACGATGATATTCTTTACACTGACGGTGGCGTGAGTTGACATACGCTCACATACTCTCGCAACGTCTCTCGTGCGCTACCTAAGCCAATTATACGGTACACATGCACTATTTATACTTACGCATACGTTCATCGGGGACAATTTTCGAAAATTTCGGTTCATACGCTCGAAAAATTGTGCATTTCTGCAATTATTCGATATATTCCATACGAAACTCATACGTTCTTCTCTTGCGCTAGAGTGTGACAGGATGTTTCTGGGTACTGCGTATGCAAATTGAATGACATTTCACTGACTGACGGAATAGCCGAGTACGTGCATGATACCTAAAACAGAAATAAAGGTCGGGTCAAGACTGTTACATGTCCGCGGCACAGCTATCATAGTCGAATAATGATTAAATATATAAATACGCAATTAATTTTTATCCATTTAACTTGCCTGGAATTTGAAAATCGGATTGCAGAGACAAATGTAATTAAATGTAAAATAACATGGATTAGAATAATTTAATTTGCTGCTGCTTAAAAAATATAAAATAAAATAAAAAAATAAATAAAGAAAGAAATGAGTTGATTGGCATCGAAACAGTTTCACTACAAAGGAATGATAGGAAAGAAAGAGAACATGGATTTAATCTACTCAACGAAAGTTTTCCCCTTTACTCCATAATGTAGATCTGGGTCATTTTCAATCTTGCATTTAACTGTAAGGTTGACGAACTTTCAGATATATACAACAGTCGATTTTGTTTTGGAAAACCTTTAAGGGTAGTGCACACCTAAAGTCATAGTAAATCAAAAGTCATATGAAATGGTTGTCTTTCTAAATGACACCAGATGTACTATTTTTTGAAATCGAAAAATTATAGTATTTTAAATAAATAAAAAAATTGCTTATCTTTAAGAATTATTTTAGAAACAATAAATTATTCAGAAATCGTTTTCTGGAAGTAATTTTCTTTTGGAAAGAAATAGGCGTATAAACATTATCTTTATTTTTTTATTTTGTTTAGTTAGTAGTTATGGATAATATAGTCTATGTTTATTCATAGAAAATGACTAAAAATGGAGGAATTTGTTGAAAATTTTATTTTGTCATATTTTGGAATAAAGAATGTAAAGATTATAGTCATTTTTTACGATTTTTTATCAAAGCCAGGTAATCAGGTACTGACCAAGTGTTACTGTAAATTAAAGGTACAGTGGATATGAAATGTTTGTTTGTTGGGTTTAACGTCCCACCGATAGTATTTCAGTCATTTGGAGACGATGTCTACTTGGGACAGATATAGTATGAAACGCCGAAACTGTTTTTTGTTGAGAACAACCGAAATGCCGGGTCAACTAGAGTCTGAGATGCAATGCGCTGTGGTATTTCAATTTCTGTTGTTGTTATGTTTAGTCCTAAACAAACAGGCAAGTGGAAATAAAATTATATTAAGTCATAAAAATATAATGTTGGGCATTACAGATACATGTATTTTAACACTATTCTGCTCTTTGTTTTATTCACTATGTTCAATCATGAAAATAAACTGCTGTGATTCCACTGTTCAGCTGATGATGTATATAAGTGAGTGATACTTTCATTGTTTCTTGATAATGCTTAGTCGTGAAAAAGAACTGTCAACTGGTGATAACTGTAATTATGTTAAGATAAAGAATATGTTGATGGTAAAGAAGTCATTATGTTCAGTCTGAACCATTATGTTCAGTTCAGTGGTAATCTGTTCGGTGCAAAGGCCGTTATGCTGTCTTCTGATAATATGCTGTTCGGTGCTTAGATCATTATCCTCAGTTAAGATAGCATTATACGAGGTATATGTCATTATTTTCAGTTGATACAATAAAGTGTTCAGTGTAGCTGTCATGTTTTGCAGTATGGAAAAAAACTGTTGGGTTGAGCTGTCAACATGTTTTGTTAAAATGATAATCTATTCTTATGTTTGGTCATTAAGATGTGTTTGTTCATTTTGATTCTATTTCCGGTTGGTCATCCCCCATAAGTATATGTTTCACATTCTAAATATTTTCTTGGGATCATTTCAAGAGTATCGATTTTTTGTATGTAAATATGGATGAAACATAAACATATTACTGTATTTCAAAGAGAAAACAAGATGTGTTCGAAAAACACTATGCTCCCGTCAGAGCTGGTCAGATGTTAAATACCTGATGCCAGTTGAAAGCCATTCAAGAGTGGAGTATACAGACTTTCATATAGTAATGAAGTAATGCTTACGACAAAAATAAATAAATAAATAAATAAATAAATAAATAAATAAATAAATAAATAAATAAATAAATAAATAAATAAATAAATAAAGGGAGAACATTAAAAACAGAACCCGACAGAGTTCTGTTCCTTTATTATAACCCTTCTACTTCTCACTATTTGTTTATGTTTTAAGTTTCAAAACAATATCTTGTATAGTTTATGAGTTATACTTCCAACAAAAAATGGGGAAAATAAAATAAAGGGAGATAATAAAAAAACAGATGAGGAAGAGTTATGGTTCTTAGTCTCTGCACTTTTCCAAGTTGTCCACTACTTATATATGAAGTTTCAAGTCAATATCGTGTATAGTTTTTCAAGTATATAGTAAATAAGCTATTATCTGGACAGAAAATCATTTTAAAAATGGGAGATGATTCAAAAATTAAACAAGGTTGAGTTATGGTTCTTGGTTATTGCACTTCCCAATCTCACATCTATTTATATACTAAGTATCAAGTAATAATACATTGAATAGTTCATGAGTTATGCTCTGAACAAAAATTGAAAATTAAGTTAAAAAGGGAGATAATTAAAAAATTGGACCAAGTAGAATTATGGTTCTTAGTCACTGAACTTCACCTAGTGGCATTCTATTCATATATGAAATTTCAATTCAATACCTTTTATAGTTTTCAAGTTATGGCCAATGTTATAGCTGCAGACAAACAAATAGATAGACAGATCTCGGGGGCATAAAATACACCAGATAGTATTTGCGATGTATTGATGGATGAAGTTAACTGTTTAGGAATCTGGAAATGATCCGAAGATATCCGAATAAACCCAACATAATTGAACAACCACCGAACACAACGTCAAATACACATAGAACGTTTAATAGACTAGTCATAACAGTATCAACACATAACATCACGTTTCACCAGCCAAGCATGATAGTTTTACAGCTCAATTGAATGAATTTAAGTTATCACCCAGAAGTTCATTTGCACGATTGAACACGATGGGGTAAATAACTGACAACACATTATTTAACTAAGCACAATGTTGTCAGCAGTCACTAGGACGTTTTCACAACATAACATAACAACTAGTGCACCTAACAACACATTGCATCGGCAAAAGAAAATACTTCGAGCACTTCACATAACACGTCATTGTTGAACATATTGGAATTACTACCCAACACATTTTATCTCGGACTTAACAGAACACTAACTGACCATCAATATCAGTCGTCCTCAACATATGACAGTTCTGGTATTCCATAATATGGTGCTGCCACACTGCTGTATCACGTATTGGACATTTGGCATGATACTACACCCAGTCACATTATCCTAACACCGGGCCGACCAGTCCTGCAACTACCCTTATATGCTGAGCGCCAAGCAAGGGAGCTATAACAGTATCATTTTTTTACGACTTTTTACAAATGATTTGAAATACTTATGCGCAAGAAACACAATATCGGGGTAAAAAAAACCCCGGATATTTAAGGTTTTAAGGACCAGTGGTAATATACTCGACTGCGGACCCAAAGCTCCGATGGAGCAAGGATTTAAATGATATCTCAATCCGTAAAGTACTGGTCCAACCCAGGAGCAGTCGAGATGGATTAGTGTATGTTGCTAAAACTTGAGTACTAATCGACATAAAATGATTAATTTAAACTAAGCACTAAAAGATTACCAAAATGTGTCAAATAAAATTGAATATAAACCAAATAATTTACACGCGGAAAGTTGTTGTATTGTATTGGGGTTTACCGTCGCTGCGATAGTATCTCAATCATATAGCGACGTCCAGCTAATTACAGGTGGAGGAAGACCTCGAGTACACAGAGGTACCCGGGTAGAACCACCGACCTACCGCAAGCCAGCTGGAAGACTTCCTCACATGAAAAATCCGAAGTCCCTACCGGGATTCGAACACACAGCGGTGAGGGGCTGAGAGATTTGTAGTCCACGACTGTAACCGCTCGGCCACGTCGGCCCACACACGCGGAAAGTGCCTTCCCTCATTTTCCCCACACACTTTTTTTTTCTGTGGTAGGCTCAAAGTGAAGGTTTATGTCTATAATATCACAATTACATTCAAATAATCCTTTCCACAATTTTGACAAGATATGTTGATAGTGTATACAAGTCACTTCTTTTCGGATTGAGGGGGGGGGGGGGGGGGGGGGTCCAGGGGTAGTCCCCCTTACACCCATAAACAAAGGGAGGTAATGCCCTTTCAGTGTTCCATTTTGTCCCCATCCCCATCTCATACCTCCATCCGTAAGGTGGGGATGGAGTGGGAGGAAATAGCCCCTGACCTATCCCAACCCCTAACACTCACATCACAATCAAGACTACGTATAGATTGTAGTTCCCCAAACAGGAAATCCTTGGATAAATCTAATGTATGGCAGAGCCTTCAACGCCGTATCAGTGTCGCCATAGCAAGCACCTGACGTCGGCCGATATTGCATGGGACGAAAGAGCACGCGGTATCAAATGAAGTAAACCATTATCTGATAGCAATGGGAAACATTCAAGCGTCGTCAAGATATCAAGTTCCTCAAATATTCTCGTTTATCAATATGTTATCTTGTTTGTTTATTTACTAGGGTTTAACATCGACAGTTTTTCAATCATTTGAGTGCTTTGTCTATATGAGAAATACAGATATATACCCAGCCGTGAAAGTATGCCGTATGCAAGTGGCATGATACCGAACCCAAGACCTCCTGTTACGGAGCAGACGCTCTGAACGTTTGGCCCCCGGGACCAGTAGCTGTGCTTTCTAATTCAACCAGAAAGACATACATGTCATTCGGAAAAAAAGAGTCATCCACTGAGGTATACGTTAAGTTTGTAGGACCTGGAATGGTATGAAATACTAGTCCAGTCCAGTAAAACCCGCCTATAACGACAATATGATGAGACACAGTATGTGAAGACAGGGACAAGGTCCTGAGCAACCCATGGTAAACAATACGGAAAATGTACACTTCAGTACTATAAAAACACAACACCTTGGAAAAAATCTTGAATATTTTATTCCTATTTTTAAACGATTTAGGATTATTTAAGAATTTAATGGGACATATTTCAGCAATAAATTGGTGCAGGTTTATGTCCTATGTTTATGTTATGATCAAACGAAGGTTCAACCTGGTAAAAGACAAAATTACATGAACTATCTAAGTTTCAAATATGACACGTTTATCCTCGAGTATAGAATTGAAAAAAAATCTAGTTAGGAAAAAAAGGTTTGATTTACCCAGGAATGTGATTATGTCACAGAGTGAGAAAAATATGCAGGCTGACCGGGACTCGAACCCGGGGCATTTCGCTTACAGGGCAAATGCTCAACCCACTGAGCTACCCAGCAACTTACATATGATTCTCCCCTATTGTGAGTTAACGGTACTGTGACATTATCCCCCTCCATTTTAGAATTCGTCCCTGAATTCTAGGAGTTACAGGATAAATATAACCACGTGCAGGTGTCTTAGACATACCTAGCACTGATGCCACAGTCCCACGTTGGGCGCCAAATGTCATGTGACATTCAGTGTATGTGTGTACCAAGCACGGTCCATATTATCATCTGTGTTACTAAGGTTGTTCTAATCACCATCCTTCTCTCGCGGGATAAACAACAGAGCACGTGCTCTACAGATGCCCCCTGCTAGCTACAGCAGCAGAGAAATGAAGTATGGCGGGAAATTACAGCCACTAAACCGGAAGTTGTATTTCGAGGTGGTGGACCCTGAGATGAAGGCATTCTAGTATTATTTTCCTCAAAATAAAGTATGGATATTTACAATAAAATGTGTTCGTGACATGTATATTAAATTTCAGTGCCTAACACAACCCTTACCCCTTACCCTTACCCACTACATCCCCCACCCCACTCCACTCCCCCTCCCTTGGAAAACCTTAAAAGAAGAGGACACAGTCTCTGTCTCCCCCCCCCCATTTTTTATTTAATTTTTGTTACATTACACATTCAGACTTAATTGCATGTTATTTATTAAGAAGAAATATCTATACACGTCAAGCATTGCATATAACATATTTTGCTATTACAGATTGTAGCCACCTGTAATTAGTTGGACGTCGCTATATGATTGAAATACTATCGCAGCGACGGTAAACCCCAATACAACAATACAACAATTACATATTGTAGAATACTGTTTGGTGAATACCTTCAGAGACTCAAACAAATCACAACTAGACAGCGCAACAAAAAAGTCAATCTATGATCACAGACATGTAAAGTCAGTTTTGTATTTATATAAAATCAACTCGTCTTTACATACATGTATAGTAAGTTTTGTATATATACATAGTCAACTTGTCTTTATAGAGTCGATATGTCTTTATATAGAGTCAACTTGTCTTTATAGAGTCGATATGTCTTTATATAGGGTCAACTTGTCTTTATAGAGTCGATATGTCTTTATATAGAGTCAACTTGTCTTTATAGAGTCGATATGTCTTTATATAGAGTCAACTTGTCTTTATAGAGTCGATATGTCTTTATATAGAGTCAACTTGTCTTTATAGAGTCGATATGTCTTTATATAGAGTCAACTGTCTTTATAGAGTCGATATGTCTTTATATAGAGTCAACTTGTCTTTATAGAGTCGATATGTCTTTATATAGAGTCAACTTGTCTTTATAGAGTCGATATGTCTTTATATAGAGTCAACTTGTCTTTATAGAGTCGATATGTCTTTATATAGGGTCAACTTGTCTTTATAGAGTCGATATGTCTTTATATAGGGTCAACTTGTCTTTATAGAGTCGATATGTCTTTATATAGAGTCAACTTGTCTTTATAGAGTCGATATGTCTTTATATAGGGTCAACTTGTCTTTATAGAGTCGATATGTCTTTATATAGGGTCAACTTGTCTTTATAGAGTCGATATGTCTTTATATAGAGTCAACTTGTCTTTATAGAGTCGATATGTCTTTATATAGAGTCAACTTGTCTTTATAGAGTCGATATGTCTTTATATAGGGTCAACTTGTCTTTATAGAGTCGATATGTCTTTATATAGAGTCAACTTGTCTTTATAGAGTCGATATGTCTTTATATAGAGTCAACTTGTCTTTATAGAGTCGATATGTCTTTATATAGAGTCAACTTGTCTTTATAGAGTCGATATGTCTTTATATAGGGTCAACTTGTCTTTATAGAGTCGATATGTCTTTATATAGAGTCAACTTGTCTTTATAGAGTCGATATGTCTTTATATAGAGTCAACTTGTCTTTATAGAGTCGATATGTCTTTATATAGGGTCAACTTGTCTTTATAGAGTCGATATGTCTTTATATAGAGTCAACTTGTCTTTATAGAGTCGATATGTCTTTATATAGAGTCAACTTGTCTTTATAGAGTCGATATGTCTTTATATAGAGTCAACTTGTCTTTATAGAGTCGATATGTCTTTATATAGGGTCAACTTGTCTTTATAGAGTCGATATGTCTTTATATAGAGTCAACTTGTCTTTATAGAGTCGATATGTCTTTATATAGAGTCAACTTGTCTTTATAGAGTCGATATGTCTTTATATAGGGTCAACTTGTCTTTATAGAGTCGATATGTCTTTATATAGGGTCAACTTGCACTTAAAGGTAGGTTGACCCTATATATCGACAAATTGACTCTATAAAGAGATATTTTTCTATTTTAAATAAGTCGATATGTCTTTATATAGGTCAACTTGCATTTAAAGGTAGGTTGACCCTATATATCGACAATTGACTCTATAAAGAGATATGTTTTCATATTTATATATAAATCTAATGACAAATAGACTCCATTTATTGGCAAGTTGACTCTACATAAAAGCAAGTTGACTCTACATAAAAGCAAGTTGACTCTACAAATTTACACAATGACTGGTTAGATTGCCATATGAAACAGCTATGGCGTTCCACAATAATGAACCATGTACGAGGGTTAATCGCAAAGGTGGTATACAGTGTTCAAACTGCCGACAGCAATGGAATTTTGTTGAGTCATTAATATCAACTGATGTGTTCTAAACAACAATTTTGATACTGTGATCCGCCGAATACGTTACCATAGTGACCCGCCTCTATAACTAGTGTGCATTTTGAAAATGTTCAAACAAATCACATCTGTTTTTAAATTCAAACCGAAGCGTTTTTGCACATAACGCCAAAAATGACCTGGGAATTTAGATGATGTTTTGTAAGATTATAAGCCAAAAACGTTCTTAATTTGATTGATTGTAATATGGCGAAGTTTTAAACACTCTCTACGGACTTTCTGAATGACCCTCATACAATACAAACGCTCTGACGTTATCAGATAAGAAATAAGATACTAGAGCTGTCACGATACAATGCCCACATTGAGAGCCTGCTTCCGTCCGCATCCTTTTCATTCTATGTACATATATAAAAAAAATGAATCTGATTAAGTGGCAACTTATGTCGACGTTGGTGAGAAAACAAGAAAGAAAGTGGACCATACAGATTCTTGGTCTTCATCTATACTTTTGGACTTCCGATCCTACTATTCCTGGGTCATTCACTCTTCTTTAAAATAGTTTTAAGTAATACTGGCTAGAAACCACCTTAATGCTATCTTCCGCGAAACCCTTTACAGTAACAGTACAACTTAAGGATGGAGTTATCAACACAGTGTGACTGATTACCGTATCTATCCAACCGTGACGGTTCACCGACTAAAGTCATTTCATTACGCTTCCCTTCCCAGGACACATCTGCGTAATCTACCGTGCCCTCAAAATAAGCATTCCCAGGGTATGTATGTAGCAATATAACGTAGCGACCAGTATCGCTGTTCTCTGATTGAAAGAAGCTAAATATGCCCTTCTTTGGGCTCGCCGCGACGTTATCTTCGTCACTTTTAGAGTAAGCTACCGTTGCTTCCGTAACATTATGAACACGCAAATTCTCACATATATCTTGTTGTTTTATTAAAATTCCGTTAATGCTTGCCACAATGAAGTCCGCCATTTGTTGAATGAGGGGTTTGTTTGGATCAATTTCAACTTTCTCTTCACATGTGCAGTACTTATCTTCTATACCTGCATCGGCACAAGAACGAAGGTACGGTATTTCTGCAAACAGATTCCGCCGTACAACGCTTGGACTAACGGGCTCTGAATCAATGTCATCTAAAGGTCTATTATTCAAAAGGTCAAGGACTGTCTGATATGTGTCATAGTGCGAGACGAGCCTTTGACTGTTCAAAGACAATGTTTTATGTATCCAGGGATATTTATCTTTTATATGTTTTGGCACATGCAGCAAAAATAACGGTTTGTTGTTCTCTGCTCGACCAACGTGTGTCAAGGACGCACCCCCAATGCGGTAACCATGGTCACTGAATAACACAAATATAGAGTTTTTCAAGATATTCTCAAGTTTTAACCATTCTAAGAACTTTAACAATGGTGCGTCACCGCGACTAAGAGTATCGAATCTTTCATGGCCAACTTGGTTACTCCAAAAGTATGCGAGCTTTCTTTTTTGCCTGTATCTCAGCAGAAAGCCCTTCAAATATTCTACTTGTAAGTCAAAATAATTACTGCTGCCGAAACAGTCCCAGTTGGCCATCTTCAGGGGCTCATTTATCACAGGTTGGAATTTGTTCATAGCGATTGTGTATGGCCTAAAGTAGGCGTCCGTTGGCGCATACCGGAAGCCGCTTTTCACAAAATTGAATGTAGATATATCTGGTCTGTCCTCTGCAAAAAAGGTAACAGTATTTTTTGCCGTGACCTCATACCAAGCTAGTGGCATGGAATCACAATGGCGCCCGGTTAACACGAGCGGAAACCGACGATATGATTGTCCGGTAAACAGAGGGACAAGGTTTGGCCAAGTGTTCTCACCAACTTTACTGTAGCCCGGAAGTCGTATGCATCGAACTCTTTCTGTAAATATTTGAATGACTTTGGTAAATTTCGCAGAGCATGTGACCTTGACACAGAATCTATTCCAAACATGATGATGCTCAGATTGTCAGGACTTTCGTCGGCGACATCTCGTTCCTGCTTTTTGGTATCGTTCCAAAAAGGGTTTATGTGAAGATAATCGTACACCGGTGAAGATTGGTTGAACTTGTGGCACTGCACGCGATAAACGTGCGCTGGAACAAAGGCCGGAAGCTGCATGGGTCTCGCGTGCTCAAACACCACCTCTACGTCACCGTCAACTCTTCTGACGGACATATATACACACGTCAAAGATGATAAAGAATTCAGAGCAAGAGCTGATTTATTAAAATTCAGAAAACCCGTATCTGTTGACATACATAATTGGAACTCGCTCACTACACACTAAAGGTTCGGGCTTAACTAGAAACGATTTCAATGCCGGGTCCCAGGGATTGAGGTCCTCCAGTTTACAGGGTTTAGTGATGGAGCCAGTATACGTCATTTCACGCACAATCATTCTGGATAATCCAAAAATCGCAAACACAAAACACAAAAATAAAATTCTCCTTGTTCGTCGCTTATTACATCGCCCCATACTCATAATACAAGAAATTAAAATCCAGTTTTAATAAACACAGAATCCAGTCATTTATGATTGTAGTTCTTCTTGCATACATCCGGGTTCACATCTGCATAGTAATTGATTAATTCACCCCAATAGGCCACACAATCTTTATCCGGACTTGTTATCAGTAAGTCAGTATGGTGAGCCTTTTCGGTCATAACGTGTGGCAGTGTGGTGATGGTAGAAACTTCGAAAGAGAATTCGTGTTGACAGGACACAAGGTTAAAAGTGAAAAAAAAAATCAAATGTGCTTGGCTCAATTATTTCCGAAATGATCGTTATCCTATTCCAAGTAATACGAATAGTTAAAACATATTAAGTGAAATATTAATGATAAAGAAGGGGCGGAGCGAGCGCGCACCTTCTTAACCATGAAAATTTCATTTTATGTTTTAACTTAATTAGGATATAAACTACATTTTGATTGGACGACATGCGCGTCATGTGACATTCTTTATATGTAGTGCATGTATCAGTTACTTGAATTTGTGTGTCTATTTCAATATAGTGTTATTACGCCTTATTGAAACTGGAAGCACAATTTGAAGTTGGCGATCTGGATTTAATGATTTTGGACAGGCAAACAGCTCCCCAAGTCAACTATGGAACATTTAAAGAAGACCTTACAGCTGAATTTATCTGAAAGTAAAACTTACGTAATAGGGGCCTTCTTGTAAAAGGTAATGAAAAAAAATAGAATGAACATGTTCAATTTACACATGTTTAATGTTATATTACCATGAACAATGGATTTTAGAGCGAATGAGGGAATGTATATGTTTTCCTATTCTAGTAGATCTAATCGTTGAAATATCAAAAAATGTCCATCGAAAATCGTTTGGTAAATTATCTCTTGCTACTGCTAATTAGTTCCCCCTTTTACACTCATGGATCACGTTTCCATCACACTGTGGGTGGAGCTATAAAAACGCGCTATAATGCCATGCTCTTACTGATTAAAAGTAGCTCTTAACGGCCCCCTTCAGTGTTTTCAATGGCTGAAAAGGTAGGTTATGTTCTAAAAGTTTAAAGGTAAACAAGAAGAATTGTGTAACAGAATATCATGTGCGGCCGGCCCATAAAGAAAAAGAAATGACCGACATGTAAATATTTTGAGGGCATAACTTGTTATCTCATTTTACCGGGTAATATGACAAACACTTGCCGAGTCAGTCAATTTGTCCGGAAACAAAGACTTCACCAACATTAATGAGGTCGATGCTTGAACTAAGAGATTTCATCACTCCTTTTACAAGTATCAACTAAACATTTATTTTTGCACATTCAGAACTGATAATCGGACACAACTTCAATAAATAAAAAATCCACGTACTTAGAAATAAAAAAAATAAATAAAGTTACTGCAAATCTTACTAAATATTTTATTTATAAAAATGTTTCATTTAAGATATGCCATAAGTATTTCTAAGATATACAAAAAGAATAAACAGGTAGTAAAATTGTAACGCATAGATTAGCCGACTTCTATTTGAACATACCGTAAAATCCTCCAAAAAGGACAATTAACTTAGTTTAATAGAAAAGTAAATGAGGCAGATTAGTGAGATAGCTGCTTAATGAAGGATAAAAGCAATACGAAAAGTAGTCATCTGTGTTTAAACTACTATATGGTCTGTGATTTAAAAATGTATGGTGATATCGATGGTTCGTTACGAATTACGCTACAAATTTCGCCCCTTTATTTGAATCAAAATATTAAAGAATTCCGCCAGGCGTTGAGATTCCGACCTGCAATGTGAAGCATAGGTTTTTCGTGTTCCCGAAAGTTTATCATTTTGCATCGAAATTCTACTGTTCGCCTTGGCAACACGAAACACGAAATCCTAATCTGGACAGTTCGGCCCGCAAAATGGCAGAAATTAGCCACCATACGCCGTCGACGGGGCGCTGATAAGGAAATAATGTGTAAACGCTTAAGCGGACGATTCGTCAATGGTGGACTTTGAAATGCCTCCCTTGTTATCATTAATTTCCTTTTAAAGATAAATCGGGATGAGTTCATATTGATTTATTTTATGAGTTTAAATACTCAGTGCAAAGGATGAAATAATATTTTGAGTGCAGCTATCTCTCAGCAGCGAAATGCTTCTATGTTAGATGTATACGTGATAAACTGATGCATCGAATAAAGTATGACTCTTCCGGATCACTTAAGTATCAACTTAAGGAAAAGTCCGGGTCATTCTATTAATGTTCGTGAGTTTAAAACTAAAAACGATCGGATACCGGAGAAGAAAAGTTCATGCTTAATACAACAGAATTGATACATTCTCTTGATAGACATTGTAAGGTACGAAAGCCTATTGAGCTCATTTTGGTTGGAAAAAAAAAATATTTTTTCGCGAATAAACGCGATACTTTCGCGTTATAACGCGAAACTTTCGCGAATTAACGCGAAACTTTCGCGAATTAACGCGATACTTTCGCGTTATAACGCGAAACTTTCGCGAATTAACGCGATATTTCGCGTTATAACGCGAAACTTTCGCGAATTAACGCAATAACGCGATATTTTCGCGTTATAACGCGAAACTTTCGCGAATTAACGCGATACTTTCGCGAATTAACGCGAAACTTTCGCGAATAAACGCGAAATTTTCAGGTGTGTAAAGTTAGCGGAAGATCGTAAAAAATAATAATTTTTTTGGGAGCTCAACCATTAAAACTTATAATGGTTGAGGTCGTAGATCGTAGCTCGACCATTGAAAACTTTCATGGAATGGTTGAGCTGGGTCGTAGATCGTAGCTCAACCATTCAAATAAACCAAAATAAATGGTTGAACTGGATCGTAGATCGTAGCTCGAACACTGAAAATTTTGGGGTTGGGTTACCATTCAAAAAACCGGCGTAGCTCACCAAAATCGTAGATCCCGCGAACAAAAATTTTCCGACGGAACTATTCCGACGAATGAGATTCCCGACGACTACAAAATTTCCCGACGGAAGCACTTTTCGAGACGCATGCAATTTTTTCCGACGAACACATAACTTTCCGACGAATGCAATTTTCCCGACGAGGACAATAATCCCGACGAAGATAAAAAAAAAGACATATAATTTTTCCCGACGAACAGAAAATTTCCCGACGGAAACTTTTCCGACGAATGAGATATTACCGACAAGTACAAAGATTTTCGACGGAAACTCTTTTCCCGACGAAAGCATTTTTTTTTCCGACAAATGCAATTTTCCCGAAGAAAATAAGTTTCTCGACAAATGTAATACTGGTTGATCGTGCGACTTTTTCCTGACTAATGCAATTTTCCGAAAAGTACAATAATCCCGACAAAAAAGACAAATATATAACTAGTTTACGACTAATACTAAACAAAAAAGCGACAGATAATTTTTCCCGACAAGTTCATTTTTCCAGACCAGTACAAAATTACCGACGACGACTAAAATGCGATCTACGATCCAGATCAACCATTAATCTTGGTTTATTTCAATGGTTGAGCTACGATCTACGACCCAGCTCAACCATTCCATGAACATTTTCAATGGTCGAGCTACGATCTACGACCCAGCTAAACCATTCCATCAACATTTTCAATGGTTGAGCTACGATCTACGGACCAGGTCAACCATTTACTTTGGTTAATTTCAATGGTGAGCTACGATCTACGATCCAGCTCAACCATTCCATCAACATTTTCAATGGTTAGCTACGATCTAGCTACAATCTACGACCCAGCTCAACCATTCCGTGAACTTTTTCAATGGTTGAGCTACGATCTATTCGCGAAAGTTTCGCGTTATAACGCGAAAATATCGCGTTTATTCGCGAAATTATCGCGTTTATTCGCGAACGTTTCGCGATAATTCGCGAAAATATCGCGTTAATTCGCGAAAGTTTCGCGTTATAACGCGAAAATATCGCGTTTATTCGCGAAAAATATTTTTTTTTCCAACCAAAATGAGCTCAATAGGCTTTCGTAGTAAGGAGAAATAACACAGAAATGTAGATGGTGGATGCTGATTTATGGAGCGTATCACTCTAGCCGCGTATATTTTTGTGTATATCCACCGTGTATAAAAAAAAAAAAAAAAAAAAAAAAAAAATAAAAAAAAAAATCTTAACTAATTTATCCACATTTCTAGTATCATTTTTAACCACAGACGATACATTACTTTAAACTAATCTACCAACTTTCATAAGATATTATGCACTTGCTGATTTTTTAACCAAGCGAAACCAAATTTCGATTATTAATTCCTCAGAAGTACTTACCTCCCCTGAAGGCCGAGTTCACTTTTAAGACTTGACTTGACTATTTGAGTTTACCGTCGCTTCGACAGTATTTCAGTCATATAGCGACGTCCAGCTAATTACAGGTGGAGGAAGACCCCGGATGCACGGAAGCATCCGGGTAGAACCACCGACCTACCGCAAGCCAGCTGGAAGGCTTCCTCACATGAAAAATCCGAAGTCCTTCCCGGGATTCGAACCCACAGCGGTGAGGGGCTGAGAGATTTGTAGTCCACGACTGTAACCGCTCGGCCACGGCGGCCCCCCTCACTTTTAAGAATTAGGGGACAAATTACAAATTTGTGGTCTAAAAATAGGCATACGCCCGCTTCTTATGTAGTTGTTTTAAATCATATTGCCAAAGCAACATAACTAAATTAATAAGGAATTGTTAAATTTTCATTCTTATGTTACCTTTCATGTTTAAACTGAAAGAGAAACCTGTCATTCTCTTGAATTGGTACTATGTTTTCTTATTCATATATCTGCATATGTTGAAAATGAAAACAAAACAATCACGAAGATCAGTAATGGTGTCCTTTGTTAGCTATTTATTAGTTGAAAATGTCAACGATAATACAGCCTAAGCTGTCCGATGTCTTGTCCTCCAGACACGGATGGTCAACTGGTAAAATTTCTATGCAAATTCTATGGCAGACATTTGCGATTTAGTAGAAGCGAAATAGTGATCGAACAGTTGCTTAGCAACTGTGTTATGGTATCAACAAGCATTCTGAAAGTATTGCTTAGGCAATACTAAGTCCACTACCGGCAAATGCATCTAAGAACCCCACCCATCTTCACGCTGCAAAGAAGTCAATTATTTGATAAATATTTTTGATGAAAGTCAAACGACAATAAATATAAAAAAGTTTGGAAAACTGCTATTTTAAATAAATCTTCTAAACCCAAGGCCCTTAATTTCGTCAAAAATCAGAAGACCGGAACGAAACTCGAACTAGAAACGTAACTCATAATGGTAGACTCACAAACCAAATATCAGATCAATATCTGCAAGCGTTTAGAAAAAAAAAAAGACCGAAAACTGCTATTTTAAAGAAATTCCAAGGCCCGTAATTTCGTCAAAAATCAGTGGACCGGAACGAAAATCGACTTTGATCTGTAACTCATGATGGTTGACTTACAACCAAACCTTAGATCAATATTTGCAAGCGTTTTGAAAAAAAGTCCGGAAAACGTGTGTGTGTGTGACTGACTGACTGAGGGACGGACGGACGGAGTGTAAACCTATAGGCCCCTTCGGCGATGCCGGTAAGGGACTAATAATATCATGTTTAGCTGCATTATATAACGTAAGGTCATATGTTGTTTTTAACACATTAAACCTGACTAAGGCATAAAGCGGAAACGTTGCTCACTAAAGTGCAGGTGAAAACAACAACAACAACAAAACAGAGCATGTTTTTGTTGACATTTTCAATCCTTATATAATTTTATTGTTATCGCAGGGTCAGATTGACGGAGCTAATCTGTTGTAGTTTGTTTCGTATCTATATCATTTACCACACATTTACACTAATCATCCATTTACATCATTTGTTTCTCATACCTATTTTTGTCGCATATCGTCATCCATACCTAACTTATTTCACCATAACCTGTTTAGCAACCCCTCTTCTAAATTTAGATTTCCCGCAGTGAAGGGTTCGCGCATGTGCAATGCAACATACAGCCATGGATGGCTGAGACCACTATTTGACTCTTGTGTTTTATTTATTCGCTGAAGTTGTTATTGCGTCTTGCAGGTATTTATAAGTGAAGTTTATTGATATGGTAGTGACCATACTACATTTTCCTATTTGTATTTTTGTTTATTTCACTCATAATTTCACGTAAATTCATTAATGTGCACTTCACAATATACAGCAATAGATGGCTGACACTTGTGTTTTATTTATTCGCTGAAGTCGTTATGTATTTGTATGTATTTATAAGCCCCAACCCCGGTGAGAACTCGACGAAGCGGGACGACTACAACGGAACCGGTGACATTGAAAATAGGTCTTCCAGTTCAGTGGACTGGCAAAACCACTAACTATATTGCCACAAAAATGAAGTAACATTTATTGCAGAATTAATGTCGCATATGATATATTCATACATTTGTAAATTATTACAAATACATGTACTTTTATTAGGATTTAACCGTTGCAGTTGTCTGTTTGTTTGTTAGGCTTAACGTCCCGCCGACAGTATTTCAGTCATTTGGAAACAATGTCTTCTTTAGACAGATATAGTGCCACAATTCAGTATCACGCCGTAAACATGTGGCATAATAGCACACAGTCACATAATCCTGAAACCGGACAAACCAGTCCTGCAACTACCCTTATATGCTGAGTGTCATGCAGGGGAGCTATAACAGTATCATTTTTTACGACTTTGGTATGTCGCGGCCGAGAATCGAGCCCACCCAAGATGAAAGCTTTTATCCAACACAAAGATACTTGAGATATTGATTCTCAGACACTGCTTCGTAGCGCGCATTCATATTTTCAAGAACCAAATTACTTCTAAGAGATGCTATTATATAAGCGTGCTCAAATCAATAATCGTTAATTTCTGATTCCACATGCAAAATGTGAACCAGGAAGACACTATTTTATGTCATAATTCATTATTAAAAATAAATAAATAAATAAATAAATAAATGAATAATTAAATAAATAAATAGCAACTCCCACGCACCCGTTTAGTCTGCTTGTTCAGTGTATTTGATCTCGCGGTTTCTTTTATATATTTTCGGTGCCGATGTTACACATACACACATATATATATAAGCAATCCTATGGTAACAATATGCTGTTCTATATCTATACAATCAGAGTTATTGGGACAAGAAGAGAAGAATGAATTATGGCTTATACGTGTGGGTTCTATAATGATATTTACTAAATTGTTGCTGAAAATATCGTTTTTCAAACTTGAAACATTATCGTTTGAAAGATTTTCATTAAGAAATCCCATTATAATGACATTCTGGTTGAATCGAGGGCACTTTCTACACCCAGATTTTGGTCATCCTAGAGTGAGACGGGTGGATTTGGAGCGCATACAAGAAATGATGATGATTTATACGACATTTCTAACCATATACATTGGACAGTTGTTATTTCAAAATCAAATCTATGTAATACATATACCCTCTTCTTAACAACTATAGCTAAAGTCCCCAGATGAGAGGATATAAACAGGACATTCGGTTAGTGGTAAGACATCATCTATCTGGTTATCTAAATGAGTTTCTGTACAACAGAAAATATCAAAATCACCTAAGTGGTCGAAAATATAACTCAGTTTATTCCGTATACTTCTAATATTAAGATGTATAAGACTAATTGCCCCTGGGGTAACATCATCGACAGACGTTATAATCAGGCCCAGGATAAGATTCGACATCACCAGACAATAAGGATTCGGATATATTTCACATTTCTCGTGCTACACAAGATTATAAATATAGCACAGAAAGTGTGTAACTTAAATCATAAATACGGAAATATCAGTAGATGACACGATGGCGAACTATTGAATGTGTACAAACAGTGTTTCAATAAACGAGTTATAATGTAGATCATGTCCGTTGGTCACGCGCCAGCTAGCTACATCACTATACAGTGGGTACATGTAACATGTGTACACAGTCATGAGACACGGAGGGCGCACCGGATCGCTCAGCTGAAGTGTATCAGTTGAGACACAAAACCATATACGCCGTCCCACATGAACCCAGTAAAGAAAGAGAAAGAAGAAGGAAAAAGAGTGTCTTTAAGATGAGAGACAAACGGGAAAATAAGTAGTTTTTCTGTTTTTCCGGTCAAAAAAAAAAAAAAAATAAAGTTAAAATGAAAAAAATATTTTATGGTAATTATCATCTCATATATTAGTTTTTAAATTAAGTAGTATCGTAAACAATATAATATGTTTAATTGACATTTTGCTTGGCAAATAGTTTTAATATAAATATACGTACTAAGAATTACTGTGATAATTTCCGTGGTGTATTGTTACTTGATTAACTACTATTTACTAAATTTATTATTCGATTATTACTAAAGAGTGATAAAATGTTTGATTTAATTATATAGCATTAGGTAAATATATGTCCATAAATATAATGTTTATTATTGTGATAATTTTTAATGTGTATCGTTATCTTCTTACTATTTTTTTTTTTTTTTTTTTTTAAATACTTTGTATAATTTTTATTATTCCAGAGTTACTAATCAAGTATATCTTTACAACGTGTACAATATTAGGCTATATATATGTGATAAAGATAAGTTGCCTGATTTATATAATTATAATATTTTCGGAAAACATATCAATTGCAGTACCAGTTTTCTTAACATGTTATGTATGTGTTACTATTATGTATATTATTAAGACAAATTACATATTTCAAATTCACTTATTATGTTCAGTGTTATCTAAAATGCTGTGAAAATATTGATTTTCAACCAAACCTTTTCTCTTAAGGAAAATTTCTTGTTATACTTGCAATAAAATCAATAATTTGGGGTTATGGTTGTATTTTCTGTGCACTTTTGAACTTTGATCTTAAAATTGACCTTGAATATGATCACCAAAAGACCTTATTTCAAAGAAGTTTTAATCATTTCTTTTCCCCTGTTATTAGAATGTGTCAAAAGACAACTATTAACATATTTTAACTTCAATATTTCATATGGCGGCCATCTTGGATTTCTCGGAACGTCATTAATTATTTTCCAATTTTTATCGCAGTTTCAAAATCTACAAACTCTGGTGATCATTTAGATGTATTACACTGCTTGTTTCACTATCTTCCCACCTACCCCAATTTTTAAGCAATTTTTTCACTCGTCATCCTACCAAAGGTCGTATTATTGAGGTTTTAAATATAGTGCTGCCATTTGATACCACACCCAGTCCTGACACCGGGCCTCACCGCGTGGGTTCGAATCCCGACAGGGTTATTCGGATTTTCATGTGAGGAAGCCTTCCAGCTGGCTTGCGGTAGCAAGAGAGCGATACCAGTATCATTTTACGATGTTAATAAGTCGCGGCCGGGGATCGAACCCACGACCTCCAGCTCCCGAGGCGGATGCTCTAACCACTCGATCACCGGGGACGGTACGACCTTTTGAGAATATGTTATGAAGTATAAACACATTAAAATTGTGTATATCATAGACAAGTGTTGTTGCAGATTTGGATAGTGTAGATCGTACAAGTAGCTTTGGTTTGGTACAACTTACACTAGGTAAGTATTAGTTATCGTTGATATTTTAAATTTGATGGAATTTATCACAAGCGACGCGAAGCGGAGCGCAGCGATAAATCCATAAAACTTAAAATATAAACGGTAACATATTTACAGTTTGTCACGTACGCCATGCAGCTTTTGACCTCGCGTTATAGAACCAACGCCCGTTTGATTGACAGTACACGTGATGGTTCAGAGTCAGTATTACTGGGTACATTTTATAAGGCTACGTGCAAAACATGACGTAATCACCCGCCGCCGTTACAAGCCCCGCCCATTCAATCCAAAGATCACGAAGGCTCACGTACACTCATGTTTCCTCCATATCAGGACCTCGCGGATTATTTAATGAAATAAATGTTTCAAAATTTGAACGATATAGAAGTATCTCATTGGACGTTTAAATCTGACAAACTGTAATTACTTGTATCTCCGAGTTGATCAGGTGGCGTGAATCTTTGTTGCTTTTGTGGAAAATACGGCCATCAAATGATCATGCCGTCTTTCACTAGATGTTTCGTAGATCGCAGAAGTTGCTTGATAACGAGTCAAATCTTTGTTGATACACAAACCACTGAGTTATTCACTTTTCTTATGACACGCTTTACCACTGAAAAAAGGCTGCACGAGAACTTCATTAGTATGCCTGACGGATGAGATTTGCTGGTAGATCTTGGTTTTCTCGGAGAAACCCTGTGGGGCCTCTCTATATCAGACGGTTTAAGCTTGACGTCACAGACACGGGTAGATTTCTCTGAATATGTAAACAGAACCTGTGTTAATATTGTTCTGCTGTGTCATGCCTAGGGAGGTGCCTTGTTTATGGACTTCAAGTTCATGAACTCTAGCGGTTAGTTGCTGAATTTGTTCATTTAAACGTTTGCTTTCAGATTGTTTGGAAGTCATTCGATCGTTCAGAGAATCAGATTTGATCTCCGCTACAGATTGGGACATTCACGTTACGCTAACATGTTCTGAAATAGAAGTTTTCAGGTAAGGTTTTAATTATCTCCATAATCAAACACGGCGAAACTTTTTGTGAACGGATCGGCATAGAAAATCATTACAAAAATCATATCTATAGGCCTACGATCTTAGTGCGCAGTCAGGATTGCCATGATCTAAAAGTCCTGTTCCTTGGCTTTTATACTGTATAGATAGACTTGCCTCTCTTGTGTTTCCTATAGCATGGCGACAAATACTGTATCAAACTATCATCCATTCAATTTGGATTTTAGTGACAGTGACACGGGCAAACAAGTCAAATTTAGTATTTTTACGGCAAGTTGTCTATGTCTGATATATGTTCGTTGCGACATGGCTATCCGTGCCAAGTATATTGTTGTTTTCCCGCAAAAAGCAGAGGCGGTACGCGTTACATTTAAATGATTTAGTGTTAAACATTGCTGATGCCGCTAGGGTAGTACTAGCATAATTGTGAAATCAAGTCCAAGTACCTTTTTATTTTTCACTTTGACCATTATTTATGTATCACCCAGAACAGAAAGATTTTCTTTTGGTGTGTGTGTGGGGGGGGGGGGGGATTTTATCACTTGTAAATGTATTTATTGGGAAAAAATATAAAAAAGTTTATAACACAAATGGTACATAGTATATTAAAGTTAAAAAAAAAGTATAAGATTTCAACGACATTTTGAATTAGGCAAACAAGAGAAAAAGGGTAAAACGAGTCTTTAAAATGGGTTAGTTATAATGGTAATACTTGATTACTTATTTGAAATATTTTGAGTCACATGTATAGCTTTTACACCGAAAATGCAATTATTTGTTCCTTAATGGTAATCAATAGCAAACCATATTTCATTAAGAGGAAATAACTTAATATAAGGAGTTTAAAAGATATATTTTAATGCCCGAGCTTTAGATAAGAACGAAAGGGTCATATGACCCTAGCTGATTTATCAGAGTTTAAAACCAGTTTACTTGGTTACCTCCAGCAGAAACGTGATTCAAGTTTAAGATACAAAGAATTCTTAAGTTAATCACCTGGAGGCCTCTTTTTCATGGGATCAACTTGATTCAAGGAATTATGATAGAAATCTACGAGGTGGCCATTTGTGCCAAAAGAAATCAAAATCTACTCATTGATTTTATAGATAAAGAATTTTGAGTTTTATGTATATAGAGTATACCAGGAAACTGGTCCCATGTTTCAAGGGATCAACTTTAATTTAACAATTTTGGTTGACAGCCATGAATGAGGTGACCATACTTGACAAAAAAAAAATCAAATCTTAACAATTAGTTTCAGATTGAAGAATTTTGAAATTTTCTATACAGAGTACATCGTCGGAAACCCACGACTGCCCATTACATCTGTCAGCCGTGGGACACTTGGCTAGCACTTTATCGTTATATGGATATTCATATGAGGTTCGTCGACCAATCAAAAATGCTGCTTACACAAATGGGTACTTTTCATTTAAAGATCTATTAACAGTAAGTCGGTTAAGGTTTGTCTAAGTGCCATAAGTACGAGAGTTTTCATTGGTCAAAAAATCCCCACTACCTAGCTGGGCTGCGAAAAGTGGCGCGGTTTTCAAATAATCAATTACAAGCAAATGCTAACTTATAATCATACGGGCGATGTGTTGCGTAACGGAATGAGCGCTCGTGGGTTTCCGACGATTAACTTTATTTTAGCAGTTATGATATACAGCCATGAGGTGATTATTTGCGTTAAATGAAATTAATTTCTAGTCATTGGCTTCATAGAAGAATAATTTTATAAGAAACTTGCTGATCCTGTAATGTATCACAGAAAAGTTAATCGTAAAGGTAAAATTGTACGTTTTCAGTATATTCCACTTTGATTTTAGACAGTTTTGTGAACTAAGCAACCACCAAAATGCACCTACGGCGTTCCAATTTCATTTTCCCTCGTGGGGTGGGGTAGGAGCTGATTGAAGAACCATACCCCCGGACCCATCCTAGCCATGTTGTGTGCACCCAAATTGGGTCCAGTCCCGCCCCTGCTCTCGCAAGAAAAAAAAAGTAAATTCAGTTTAAATGGGTTTCACTGGCAGTGTCCTCAATACAATTAACACTAAGTGATTGCCTAAAACATACTTCATCATTTTCCATGATCAAACATCCGAATTTTAACTATTACTACTATTATCCTGGCTCGAATTAACAATATCAAGCGCTTAATCATACTCGACTTCTTAAATTGGGAAGAAAGACATTCCGGTATTCTTGTTTTACGAAATATTCAGGTACCTGACATAACCTTAAGAACAAGAAATATTTGTTTAATACATGTAATGAAATATTTGGGTATTTTTATTTTATGTTTTTATATCTTAATATTTACATCACATACGTATTTTGATAGGGAGAGCAGTGTTATTAAATTTGCCTTGAATGCACTGCATGTTAATCGGCGTAGTAATATCAGTGTGACCTCATTCCATATGTAAATAATGGCGCACATATGCACGTCGCATTTTCTATCAAAAAGTAAAACATTGGGAAGAGAAATAGTGAATTCATTTGCAAAATCGTTTACAGAACAGAAAACACCTAATTAATATATACGAGTAACATAAACAACGTTAACTTTTTAGTATACATGTATATAATGTCGCGAGGTAGTCCTGGGGAATTAGAGGACTCCTCGGACCTCTATTGATTTTAGGGATTCATCTGAAAACTATAAGACGAAAAAAAGATGCTGAAAAGGTATTTCGTCTTATAGTTTTCAGATGAATCCCTAAAATCAATAAAGGTCCGAGGAGTCCTCTAATTCCCCAGGACTACCTCGCGACACATGGTGGAGAATCCCGAATCGACACATGGTGGAGAATCACGGACTAACGCATCAGGTGGCGAATGTGATTTTTACCGGATGAAACGCAACAATGGATATTTCCCGGACGCAACATCGTGTTTTAACCTCAATGGATAATGACGGATACAAAGAACATGGCTAACAAAGGTACAACACTTTCATTACACATACCAGATTAGTTCTGCAAACTTTATTATCAGTCACTGACATCTTCTAGCTAATTTTTGTGTATTCCGTCAAAGAAAAAGCGAGAAATGGACAAATACGCAATTAATACATTAAGATGCAGTCTGACATAGACAATATTGAAAATAGTGACAACAACGGGTCACCTAGAAATAAGCCAAAATCTAAAATTTTAGACAGTATAAAAACTCTTGAAAAACGCCATAAAAAGCTTAGAGAGGATTTTTACAGAACTCTAGGCTCTTCTAGAAGTAAAAACTCGGGTACGTTTTTAACACCTCCACAAAGCGAAAGTGTAAATGACCCGCCTAAATTAACCCCACATATCGACGGCACAGTGAGAGACGGTACGTTAATTAGGAAACTAACATTTTCTTCACCGCTACAAGATCAAGAAGTGAGAGAAAGTAGCCTGTACACTATCTCATTCACGGATCAACACCCTACAGAAACGCTGATTAACAGTTCCCACAAACAACCCATTCAAACACCTGCGGAAAATCTACTGAGGTTACCATCTACACGCCCAGACCGCCCACAACTACAAGAGGATTACAGTAGCGTTAAAACACCGGAACCAGTGACAGAAAGGGATACCAGTGACCGTTTTGTAGAAAAACAATTAATTGACAATAAAATGGAATTTTCAAGAATGGAATATCTGGAACCTTCAGCACCAACAAGCTTTCGAGGTAATATGTCTAACCCTCACAATTTTATTAAGTTAATCCCTTACACAGGTAGAGATAACGAGAGTTTTACTAGTTTTCTGTCTAGATTTCATAAATTCTGTCTGTTAAATGGAGTATCTCAGGAACACAAAAATGATGTTTTAAATTTTTATTTAGAGGGGCCCGCTCAGACATACTATGATAACTTACCCGAAACTGTTAAATCAAACTTTGACGAGACAGTCAATGCCTTAGCCAAACGATTTCAAACTAAGGAACTTGACTATAATCTTATCTCTATCAAACAAAAACCGTTAGAAACTGCAGACGAATACATGACAAGGGGATTAAAAATGGCAACTGACATCAAACTGGACGAGAAAATTCTAATCTCTCTATTGGTCAATGGTCTTCAAGATGATATTCGGACAAAGGTGTTACTGAAAGAACCTACATCACTGTCTGAATTAAGCAAATACATTAAGTTATGCGAGATGACAAACGCGTTGACAGTAAATACTATTGATACGAAATTTCAGGTATTGATTGATGAAATTAAGGGGCTGAAGACGGAAGTACATTCAAAAAATGACAGGACTTATGTCAACACCATGACTCCACAAAATTCTGCAAATAACTTTAGAAGGCCTTTCAGACAAACAAGCATACCTTTTGAATACCAGAAACCAAAATTGGTAAATCAATACACTGCTAACCCAAGGGTTCAAAGATTTAACCCATGCTATAGATGCGGACAAAATTTCAATCAAGGTCACAATTGTCCAGCTTTGAATAAACAATGCACATATTGCAAGAAAATTGGTCATTTCCGAAAAATGTGTCTAAAGCAAAAATTGTCAATGGACAAAGCAAATATAAGCACGAGAAACGGAAATTGAATACAAAAAATGACAAAAAGCAACAAAGAAATACAATAAACAAAACACATAAAAGATACAATCACGCAATATCTTTAATAACGTCTTTCCAGGAAAATTTAATAACAGGCAAAATAAACAACAGAGATACAGCTATTCTGTTAGACTCAGGAAGTAACATATCTGCTATAAGTCTCGAATTTCTTGAAACTGTAAATGACGCCAATTTTAAAATTAAACCGACATCTCTCCAATTTAAAACAGCTTTATCAGGATCAAAACATACAGTACAAGGGAAAGTAAACATACCAATTCAAATCAACAAAACAATTATCAAATATGATTTTTATATTATTTCAGGATTAGTTCATAATGTTCTATTAGGAGTGGATTTTTTCAAGGACTTTAATGCATTTATAAATTTTAGAGAAAGCAAATTCTGTATTCCGGATGTATTAAAAACTAAAATGCAAAATAATAAAATATATAACATCACTGCCAACAAAAAGATAAAGCTATCAGTTAACTCGGTTCGTAAAATTCCAGTTCACATCGGAAATAACTTTAGCAATGATACGTTCATAATAACTAGCAAGAGCGAAACTTGCCCGACAGACATACTATGTAGACAAAATAAAAATCAAACCATTTTATTACCTCTTGTAAACAATTCACAGAAAAGACACGCAATTACAAAAGGCACAATTATTGCACAACTCGAGAAACTTGAGGGGGAAGACAACATCTTTTCAATACCTAAAACCAAAAATATCAATTCGACTTTAGAATCTGATTATTCAAGAATATCTAAATTATTCAACATAGGAGATTCTTATAAAAACAATCCAAATTTGTTATCAGTATTGCAAAATTATGAAAGCATTTTTTCAAATAAAGAGGAAGAAGTAGGGAATAAAATACAAAATAAATTAACTGATATTTAGCAGTCCAATTGTATAGTGAAGAAAAAGAAAGTTTCAGAAACACAGAAACAAGAATATAGAATGTGTATCGATTATAGACTGTTGAACAAAATCTCGAAGAAGTTATATTTTCAATTACCAACATTGGAAGATGTCAAAAACATTATTTCAGACTCAAAACCTTTAATTTACTCCAAAATTGATATTAAAAATGCATTTCACACACTGCCTTTAAGTAAAGATAGTATACCATACACAGCATTTCGAACAAGTAGTGGTAACGCATACGCGTACAAACGTCTGCCATTTGGAACACTTGTCAGTCCAGCGTATTGGTCCATGTTCTTACACAAAGTACTTCAAAAGTACTTATATAAATTTTGCATTGGTTATATGGACGATATAATCATATTTTCAAAAACAATAGAAGAGCATGTAGTTCATTTGGAACAAATTTTTCGCGCATTAAAAGAAGCCAATCTGCTACTCCATTTGGACAAATGTGAAATAGCGAAATCTAAGATCTCTTTCTTAGGAATGGTATTTGAGGAAGATACTTTACAAATTGATCCTAAAAAGTTACAGGTAATCGAAAAATGTCAAATACCTAAAAATCAGAGAGCATTAAAGAGCTTTCTAGGAATGACAACTTTCCTAAGACGTTTTATAAAAGATTATTCTAAAATATGCGCACCACTGAACAATCTATTGAAAAAAGACTCAATTTATAAATGGACAGAGGAACACGACGACGCTTTTAACAAGCTTAAAAAGGCACTAGTTTCAAAACCTATTTTACAATTACCTGATTTCAATGAACCATTTATGCTTTTTACAGATGCATCAACCATAGCGACAGGTTATATCTTATGTCAAATGAATAAAGAGTCAAATAAAATGCATGTTATACAGTATGGAGGAAGATCATCAAAAGATAACGAACGAAAATATGGCAGTTCAGAACTTGAATTATTAGCAATTATATTTGCCCTACGAGATTGTAAGCACTACCTTTGGAATGTCCCAGTAAAAATATTAACGGATAATAAAGCGTTAACATATTTGCATACTATGAAAAATACGAACAGTAGAATGTACAGATGGGCAATTGAACTAGAAAATTTTGATTATGAAATAATGTACAATAAAGGATGCAACAACCCAGCTGACTATCTTAGCAGAATAGTCCATAACAAAATTCAAAATGTCAACACTGACATATATATTGGCCTTGAGGATATTAAATACCTCTTCCAAGACACAACCCCTTCACCTGGCACTTTAGCAGCCCTAACAAGAGCACAAAGTAAAAAGATAAGGGAAACGCATGAATCAGACAAATTAAAAAATAGTTCACAAAATAAAGAGATTGAACGCCTCAGTCCCACAGATATGACAATAACTGACACCAACGAACCAAATGTTATTCAATCAGATATCAATCAATCAGATAAAGGTCAATCTGATGAATCAGGTATCGTTACCAACGATATCGACAAAAATAATACCTTCAACTTCATTAGCCATATGCCAAATCATGATAAAGATGTTGATATGGCTCAACTACAAAAGTCATGCCCAGACTTTAAAGACATTTATAATTACATTTTAAATAAAATCTTACCTGAAGACTCAAAACAAGCCAAAAGAATTGTATATGAAAGCAATCAATACCAAATTTCAGATGAAATTCTTTGGCATTTCTATGAACCGAGACGAAAGAAAGCAGCAGATACATCTATTATTAAGCAATTAGCTTTACCCAAAGTGTTACGTAATGATATTTTGTATTCCCTACATGATAATTCACATTTTGGTCTTGATAGAACATTTTATACCGTGAGACAATTTTACTATTGGCCAAGAATGTATCAAGATATCAAAGATTACATAATATCTTGTACATCTTGTCAAGTTAATAAAAGGGACGCAACCTACAAACCAGCACCTCTTACTGAAATGCCGATACCATCAGAACCATGGGAAGTAGTTCATGTTGATATCATTACCGTTGCCAAAGAAAGCAAAGGCTACAAATATGTGTTATCAACTATCTGCGCATTCTCTAAATATGCAATTTTTCTACCATTAAAAACACAAAATGCAGAAGAGATAGCGAAACAAATGTTTCATCATATATTTTCAATTTTAGGCCCACCTAAAATTTTAATAAGTGACAGAGGTCAGAATTTTATCGGAAACATAATGCAAGTTCTGTACAGCTTTTTCGGAATAAAGAAGAAAAACACAAGTTCTTTTCACCCCATGACAAATGGACAAGTGGAAAATGTTCAGAGAACTTTACTAAGCATGTTAAGAACAACAATTTTAGATGAAAAAGAATGGCCTGACAAATTATCTTCTGTTCAAATAGCATATAAACTCAACAATATGTGCAGATACTACAAAGTATTCTCTAAAAAAAGATAGAAAAAAAACAAGCAAAATCTAAAATGAAACAGAATTATGATAAATTCCAATCACAACCTTATTTCACTGAAAATAAACCAAAACCTAAGACAGAACATTATGTTGAAGAATTAACGGACAGATTAAAGTTAATATGGAAATTATGCAACGAAAACATACAACAAGCAAAATCTAAAATGAAAAATTAGGAAATCTAAACAACGGTTTTTTAAGTTAGGAGATTTGGTATTACTAAAACAAAACCAAATTCCAAAAGATGCCTCTAGAAAATTATACAGAAAATTTTCTAAGGACGTATACTATATCACTAAAGTACTACCCCAAAACACGTTTATCCTACGAAATATAAATACAAACAAAGAAATCAAGTCACCAGTACATATAAACCGATTAAAGGAATTCATAGATCCAAGAGATCTTAGGCAACCGGTTGAGGACAAGGGTTATTTCCATTTACAAAATGGTGAACTTCAGAACAGGCAAAATACAACTCCTGAAATACAACAGACCCAAGACTTGAATTCGCACAGCCATACGGCTGATACCAGTAATAAAACTAACCAAAGTGATAAACAAGATAACAAAAAATGGTACAGAGCGAAAAGATTGAAGAAGGCTAAATTCATAGATAATGAAAAATACTTCTTAGTACAGTGGTCAAACAAAAAATATAAAGACACTTGGATTAAGCATACAGACGTAAGTGATGCTTTGATCAGACAGTTCTATATCAACAAATCAAATAAACAAAAAAAGAAAGGGAAGAAATAATATAATATTATATTCTATCATAGGCAAGCGTAATTAATAATAGTATTATCAATAGGGTACTCGTCGGTTACCGCGGCAAAGAAAAAAAAAACTCCAATGAAGGAACATTAAGTAGCATTTTGCTAATAAAATAGACATTTAATGGACATCCGTTAGCAATGGAAGTTGAGACACATCTACTGCAGATGATACAAAATATTGAAACGCTATTTGTTTAGAACCGTTAATGGAATACTTCCGGCGGTTTCATTTGATACTCCGAATCAAAAGCATTATCATATATAAGAGATTAAGGTACACAGGTGTTAAGCACAGCTATTAAGCCAGTGAGCTATCCTATGGAACACGGATACGCTATAATGGCAGAGATAAACGACGTTACAAACGTGTTTAGCCATTTATGTACTCATCATTGAATGAGGAGAAAAAAAAAAGAGGAAAAAGATTGACGAATTCGTAAGAAAAATAGTCAATCATAGACGGGAAATAATTAAAGAAAAAAATATGCGCATGTATAAACAGAGAGAGTAATTATGATATATACAGAAAAGTTCGCCGAGATGATGGCGTATACAAATAAATAAAGTAATAGGTATAAATAACTAAATAATGACAATTGTCTTTGTATATTATTACGGCAGATAAAAAATGAAATGATTCATTATGTATCTGTGAGAAGATTGACTCAATTTCAAATGATTACCATTTGATTTCACATGAAGCTTCGTATTATTACGAAATTACGAAAATGTGTCTACGGCCAATATAAAGATTCCGTTTATATATCAATATTTTTCCAATAGTTCGCAAAGGAAAATTTCGAATATATGAGATAGAACAATTTCCTATTCCCGATAATGAGGATATCAAGAACAATGATGCCAATATTTTAACATCAAATCCATGGTATTTCATTATTAACGAAATTGATCATTCGTTTATGGTATCAGGTGAAGATTTCCTCATGGATTGCGAAGAATTTGGACAATTTATTTTATATAAAAAAAGGAAATCTAATGTATTCGGCTAATGAGTCAAACTGTTATTCGAAATTATATCGCTACGACGATAAATCGAATATCAACACCATATGTAACTATGGTAAATAGTAAAGAATATTCTGAAACCGTGCTTCAAGACGGTAATCGACCGCTGCGAGTGATTGTATTGAAAAGAAAACAAAATTGTGAGTTTGGTATAATAACAATCCCTTGTCATTAAGATTTAAGGGTTTTTTAATCAAATCACAAATCACAATTTCAAGAATTGTGTAAACGGAAAGGACAGTTAACGTCCTTTACCTAATTAATGTACCTCTCTTAGGATCATATTTCAATGGCATGATAATAGATAATGTATTATCAAGTAATAATATAATGGAGCAAATAGCTATCTCACTTCCAAAATACGAAATGTTTGAACATACATCTAGGGAAATACTAGATAAATGAGGAACGGATGAACTCTCATTAATTCACTTTGCTTGAAAGTCGAAAAGAATGAAAAAAACAACAAAAACTGCTACTTTAACCAGTTCATCTATAGCGGAAATACACCGATACGAACGAGGATAACATCCTTGTTGTAACAATCACGAGTACTATTACTACTACCGTAGATACGCTCTTGTCATAAACACTTCATCATATGGAATACTATTGTTGCCACAAGATTAGAATATCTTATCCAAAAACCGTATCGCCTCCTGATATCTTTCTAAAAAGTTTTAAAGAATCCATACAATGTGAGCATGGAATTGAGCATTATCTTTATTACGATGACTATCCTAAATAACTATCTCACACACTGCACCAAAAGTAAGAAACAGAGATAACAACGGTGTTACGTTACACCTTACGGACAGACTGAGCTACATTTATGTTAAGATAACAATCGAAATGCTTGGTTTGCTTTTTTCATTGACATGAAGGTTTCAATTGTTAAAACTGCTGTATTATGCTTTTTATTATGTCAAATATTATTCAAATATTGAATAATAATCCCCGGAGAATTTTATTTCTAAGCACCAGAGAGAATACGACTATATTTATATATATGTGTAACAAAGATTGCAGACCGATGTTATTAGCTTATAGTATGACAATAATTTTGTCCTATAAATCTGCGAATTGCGTTAAAGCGATTATAAATATTCTCTCTCGTGTGGGGAAGTGTGCAATGCTATGGTGTATTTTTGTTTGTTCATGTTATTATTTGTTGTTAATATATATATAAATTGTAGAAATGGCCTTTGTAAAAAAAAAAAAAAGAAATGGAATCTTGAGAAATTAACGGAACACTCTGAATATTTCAAGCTACTTAAAAAAAAACAAAAAAAAAAAAAAAACATAAACGAATTAATTGATATTTTTCGCTTGAATATGGTTCATTAGATAATTAAAACAATATCTCTTGTTTTTGACAACTCAATATTCCATACTTTTATGCCATTTGTTTTTCTTAGTATTGTATTTCTGGCAGTTATTATTATATGATTTGTATTGGGAAAGTTTGTGTGTATTAGAAAACTGCCGCAATTTGATATTTAGATGTAGTTTTTCATTGTATATTATATATCATAATTGTTGTTATGTACTCATTTTGTAGTACGCATTTATATTGAGAAGAAAAAAAAGAGGACTTTTTTCAAATAGGCATAGGGGGAGATGATAGGTCTTATAATACTTCATTTATATACAAATACAATAAAGAGCCAATATATAAAGCGTAGCACGGAAAATTATACACAATAGGACATATATATATACTCTGCCTACAGTAACACACAATAGACATCCAATAGCAACATACAAAAAGTATGTATGCGTGTAGTCTCAACCCTGGAAATAGGTGAATGAAAATGAAACTAGATCAGGGGGAAACTGACCCCGTATACACAGGGTAGAGAGAGATAAAGGTCACATTCCTGGCTGGCCGGGGCAGCAAGCATAAGAATACTCCACTGTCCGGACCATGCTGAGTTTGCATGATACAAAAATAACAAACAATACGAGCTGGCCATTTGTGGAAAGTGATTCTGCAGGCGGCAAACCATTTTTGGGAGGCAATTCTTAGAACCACAGACCAGTTCGCTGAACCCATGAACCTAATTCATTGCCGCGGTGCGGGCGGTCAGTATATAAACAAAGGCGAGAATATTTTCAGTTCAAAGATGCTGAAAAGGTATTTCGTCTTATAGGTAAGCTAACTTTAATTATTTATTGCCGCACTCTCTAAAATTAACTTTTGGGTTTTAGCGTATTTATGTTAGCTTATATTTAACTGACTGGTTATATTATTTATAGGGATATTTAAGGTTATTCAAAAGATTATTATTGTCTCTTTTTATTAATTAAGATTGTGCTGTTGCAAGGAAATATTGTTATTAATTGTATTTTGTATGTTGAGTATTTTATTGATAATTGTCATTTAATTTCTATTTAAATATTCTTTCATGATATTATTCATGCTAAGAAATAGTAATAATTTTAAAATGTTATTTCATATATTTATATGCAATTTAGATATTATTTTTAGTGTAAAATGTTCTTGCCGTGTATGTGTATTTATTATGGATTGTTTTAAAATAATTACATCAATAAAAGAAAAAAAAAAAAAGATGCTGAAAAGGTATTTCGTCTTATAGTTTTCAGATGAATCCCTAAAATCAATAGAGGTCCGAGGAGTCCTCTAATTCCCCAGGACTACCTCGCGACAATAATTATAATAATGAAATCGGACCTACAACAGGGGTTGTACAGATGGCAAATAGAAAGAGATGAGCTCTGCTTTATCCCGTCTTACTGAAGGTAAAAGCCTTTTAAGGGTTTGGCCCGAGGTCATTGCAAGCACATTTAGGACCAATATGGGCATGGAGCTTGCAATTCCTCCTGAAAGTAGCGTCACAGAAATGCCATCATTACCTAAAACAATGAACAAAATTTCTCGAAAATGCATACTTTTCTTCTTTTTGTTCTTTCTGTCATTACATAATACCATTGGCGACTTATAAAACAATATTTAAACGAAATGTATCGATGTTAAAAATGTTCAAATTTTCGAGTCTGATAAGTAATCACAAATATCGAAGCTTCAAAAATAAAAGTTCCAGTTGTATCACCTGTTTTCGTGATTATATTTCTAGCTAATATTTAAATTAAAAATGCTCAGGAGGTAATACCTACAGTGGCATTGAGGTGATATGCACTACTCTATGTCGAGGGAACGAGATAATAAGTCGAGGCAACGAGATAATAAGTCGAGGCAACGAGATAATAAGTCGAGGGAACGAGATAATAAGTCGAGGGAACGAGTTATTTATCTCGAGGGAACGAGTTAATTATAATAAGGCGTTCCCTCGAGATAATTAACTCGTTCCCTCGACTTATTATCTCGTTCCCTCGACTTATTATCTCGTTCTCTCGAGATAATAAGTCGTTCCCTCGAGATAATTAACTCGTTCCCTCGACTTATTATCTCGTTCCCTCGACTTATTATCTCGTTCCCTCGACTTATTATCTCGTTCTCTCGAGATAATAAGTCGTTCCCTCAAGATAATTAACTCGTTCCCTCGACTTATTATCTCGTTCCTTCCACATAAAAAAAGAGAAGTGCGTGTCACCTCTATGCCACCGTAAATACCAGTGTGATTATTAAAATACAACATTTAATAGAAAATATACTAATAAATACTTACTTCAACAATATCAACAGGTGTCCTCCACGCCGTCTTTGCATCTTCAACAGACGGTTGCAAATCGAACATGATCTACATACATTTTCTGTTTGTTTGTTGGGTTTAACGTCCCACTAACAGAATTTCAGTTATTTGGAGACGATGTCTATTTTAGACAGATATAGTGCTGCCACACAGCAGTATGACTGCGTAGACATGTGGCCTGATACCCGTGATACCACACCCAGGCACATTATTCTGGGACCGGAACATTCAGTCCTGCAACTACCCTAAAATGCTGAGCGCCAAGCAAGGAGGCTATAACAGTACCATTTTTTACGACTTTGGATCGAACCCACGACCTCCCGCACCCGAGGAGGACGCTCTTACCACTCGGCCACCGGGGACGGTACATAACACAAACTTGTAGTTGCAAAAAGGCGTACTCGGAGAAAAAAACAATAACGTCAAACCGGAACTATTTTCAACCTTGCAAAAAGATTATAATTTGGTTAAAAGGGGGCGATACTAGGCTGTTACACTCAATGCATGCTTGATTGAGTTATTTCCCTTACAACTTCAAATAACACTATTTCATCTGAGAAAGTGCTACGAAGTGTGCACAAAATATGTAAATATAAGGATTGAAATTAATTTCGAGTGCATTCAAGCGATCTTGAATGCACATGTCAAACTGGAATTCCGTGAATCTCATAAGCGATTCATAGGTATCAGTGCATTCAAATTTTTTGAATGCACCCGAAATGAATTTCAATCCTTATTTCAGCGCTAATAATGTATGCATCACATATTGCATGGATAGTGTATCAAATATTGATGTAATGCCAGTGTAATTGGTGTAACAAAGGATCCTTATCAGTCTACTGTAAATTTATAAGTAAGAACTTCAGGCAATCAATAACCAAATTCATTGGGGAAAAAATACGAAAACAGAAATCTAAATATCAAATATTGTGACATTTTTCTCTCATTATAATGATTATATAATTAGACAAAAAAAAAAAGATTAAATTTCAGAATTCGCAAAAACAGATTTAAAGATGTCACCTGCCTGTCTTGACTTCACATTGTTAAACATAAACCTTCCACCATTGTATCGAAGTTCAAAAGAGTCATCATGAAAACAAAATGGTGAAGTAGCAGTAATATTTACGACCTTGGTATGTCGCGGCCTGGAATCAAACCTGACTTCCCAAATACTGTGAAAGACCCTGAGCTAAACACCTCTTACCAATCAATAAATAAAGTATGTATACCACTAGGTATCAATCGGCACCCTTGTAACAATGAATTTTAATAATTATGTTGTTACTTTGCCCCTATCCCTCTATTTCCTCCTTTTCACTCAATTAGCGAAAACTAAAGACAGTTTTATATTTTCTTGCCTTTTTTAAACTGATTCACCGTAATACTATCAATATGTGACCGGGTGAGAAAAAAATGCAGACAGACCGGGACTCGAACCTGGGTCTTTTTGCCTACAGGGCTAATGATCTACCGGCTGACCTACCTTCCTGGCCGCTTACCAATATTTTTCCCGTACCTTGAGTCATCAATATTGATACTGTGACATATACACAAAAGTGCTATATTCTCGATGTCCCACATACGGTTTCTTATGTCTTCTATAACACTGAATCATTTATTGTCCAAAGCGACTTCGATGGTACACATCTTTTAATTAACGTTTTACTCATACAATCATTTATTTGTAAGAAAAGCAAGATTGTATTTTTCAAGGATTTACTAAACCCTTTTCCATTAAGAATGTTTCAGGCGTACATGTATCAACTACACACTTTTATTTTTGCACATTCAAAACAGAAAATTGGATAAAACTTAAACCAGTAACAAGTAATATTTAAAAATAATATTCGGCGTATTCAAATTAAACAAGAGAGCCATGATGGCTCTGGGTCGCTCACCTGAGAACCATGTATTAGTGGGAGGAAAAGAAACAGCAAATATCTTATTATATTGTAGAAAATGGGCTCTCCCTCTGCCAGCCATAAATCGAGTGAGCACTTTAGGACAGGAAGAATTTTCAAATTTGTACTATATACAAATAAGGAAATGGGCTTAGTCCCCTATTGGCCATGTTTTTCAATGGATCAAAATAATTTGAACAGTCTTGGTAGAGAGTGACCTTAGAAACATCTGTGCCAAATAACTTTGAAATCCAGCCATTACATTTGGCCAAGAAGATTTTTCAAATTTGTACTTTATTCATATAAGGAAAACGGGATCCGCCCCATGGCGGCCATGTTTTTCAACGAATAAAAATAATTTAAACAATCTTGGTAGAGAGTGACATAAGAAACATCTGTGCCAAATATCTTTGAAATCCAGCGAGTAATTTGGCCATGAAGATTTTTCAAATTTATACAATATACATATAAGGAAAACGGGCTCCGCCCCCTGGCGGCCATGTTTTTCAACGAATCAAAATAATTTTAACAATCTTGGTAGAGAGTGACCTAAGGAAATCTGTGCCAATTAATTTTGAAATCTTGCCAGCAGTAGTTTTGGAGGAGAAGATTTTCAAAATTTTCATATGTGTTTTTCTTTCCGTTGCCATGGCAACCAGAGTTCTGCATGGAATCAAATACTTTGAACAACTATGAAAGGGCTTCACCCAAGGAACATTCCTGTGAAGTTTCTTTAAAATTGGCCCTGTGGTTTAAGAGGAGGTGACGTTTTAAGTTAAATGTTGACGACGGGCACCGGACGACGGACGCCGGTCATTCATCGGTCACAATAGCTCACCTTGAGCACGTTGTGCTCAGGTGAGCTAAAAAGGCAAATCTTTTAAAATATTTGATTTATAAAAATATTACATTTGAAATATGCATTTAGTAATATATATCTACAAAAACTGGCAATGAAATTTAAAAGCTATAGCCCGCGCATACTTGATTAGCGCACTACTTTTTCTAAATACAGTACGAACATGCTAAAATGACCATTCGATTAAATAAGTTAGAGAAGTAAAAGGCAGACCAGTGAGATAAATGCTAAATGTATGGTAAAATCAATACGAAAAGCAGTAATTTGTGTTTATACTACTTCTAGTATACGATCTGTGCTTAAAAGTAATACTAGAAAACCTTTGTTGATGAATTTTGAAGCTGTAATTATGCCAGGCAGGTAAAAAAAAATGTAAGGGAAGCAACAGGAATAAAATAATAAAAAACACAATTATAGAGAGAGAGAGATTCATACTTTGGTCCTTTTTTTAAATTTAAAAACACATTATTAAAGATGGGATGAATAAAGAACAAAAATTAACTTGCTTAATAATTATTATTGACATTTAAGGACAACCAAAATATATTCATATATATATATAGTGGCAAAACCTGGCCATGGCTTCAACTTTACTTTCTGTTTTAACCAAATATGGGTGTTTTAAAATACCAGTGAACTCTGGGAACAGTAGTTCACTAGTTAATTAATTAGGTTGAAAATTGTTTGAATATAATGTCAATATAGATATATATTATGCCAACACTGCTGTGCGCGCAAGAATCTGCCAAATGCAGCAAGTGACACCAAAATGGTGCCACCTGCTGCACCGCCAAAAAGCGGGGCAAGCACAGCAGTATGACACAACAACCCTCCAACTGAGGGGCCCCTCCAACTGAGGGATCGGTGGACGCACTTCACAAATATTGAAGAGATTTGTCACACCGCATTACAACAACAACAACAAAAACAACAACAACAACAACAAAATCAAACATTACCTAGAAAATTATATTTTCCAAGCAAAATGCAAAGACTCAACCTCCAATTGAGGATTTACCAAACAAAAAACAATCTCTGTCTCCAATTGAGGATTTAACAACAAAATGCAAAACTTAGCCGCCATAAACTTATTTTACATAGGGGGGTTGATTTAGTTTCATTGCGTATTTCACCAATAAGGCGACAAATTAATTTGAACACTGCCATGGCCCGGTTTCACCACTGTCCGGGGACACACATGCACCATTCATGATAAAGCACTGTAACCCCTGGGATAATCTATACAAGAAAATATTATTTCCCATGCTGGAAAGGTGTACACCATCTGAATTAAACAAGCCAATGTCTTGCTCATCCAACTCTGGATACCTCAAATAGGCACCACCTGATCTTAAAACAAATGAGGCAATTTTATTGTTCACACGTGATCTAGCCCTATTTAAAGCTTTATGAGAAATTTCATTACGCCATTTCAGCCGAGGCAACATTTGAGACCAAACTAACAATGCAGAAGGAAACAAAGTCATTATTTCCTCAAGAATGGAGATTATACTAAAACGCAAAT
>CM037795.1:11718755-11768755 GCA_021229015.1 Solen grandis
CACCTGTTGGTATTTGCCCAATATCATTTGCCCCAAAATGTAATACCAGAATGTTTGGCTTGTCAGCATATTTAATAAGTGTCTTTAATGTCTGCAACACATCTCTACAGCGCATGCCACTGCGCCCCTGCCACCAAATGGATGCACCGAATCTTGACAAGCCTAAGTGAATTCCTTCTTCCGTACACTGCCTGGCAAACGTAAAGGCATGCTTGATGATGGATGAGCCGACAATCCAAATGTCACATCTGCCATCTGCAAGACTTTGCTAGCAATTAGGCAGAGTTTAACGCTGCGAATTTAATAGCTCAATTGCAAAGACGGAATACGCAGATATGATTTATAAGCTCGGGATTCCCAACGGCCTATTACCCTAATGTCGCCATCAGACAAACCTCTAGCGGAAGCATTTGTTGCTGCCCCTATGCGAAAAGAGTGTGAAGTGTATCTAGCAGATTTAATGCCTACGGTAATCAGCGCCTTCTTCAGTACAGCACCAAACTGATACCTAGTTACTGGTTTACCATCGCCATGCACAAACAATTGACCAGGTACTGTAGGGCGGGCTTTTAAGTAATTCTGCATATGCAAAACAGGGCAAATAGCACTATCAACGGCCCTAAAATATAACTGTGTACCTTTCCCCAACTGGTCAGTTTTAGAGTGTGGAATTCCAAGTTCCAGTGCCAAAGGGTCTTGCAAAATCTTAACACTAGAAAATGGAATTGCGTGAAGAGATGAAAACTGAGAATTGGCAACTAGCTCTCCTACTCTAAATAAACCAAAATAAGCTGTTGAAAAAAGTGCGGAGAATAACGCTGACTCAAAGGATGATGTACAAATGAGTGGCAACGCAAGCAATATTTTTTTAAAATAGCAGGTGTAATAGGGAGACGCACATCAGCACGCCTCCCAAGGCGCTCAACGCCAGCCAACATTTTTGTAATAATAAAAGACTGGGTCACATCTGCCATACCTTGTATCTTACAGTTAAACCCAATACCAGCTAGGTAAGATTTGATAGTGTTTGGTGAACAACTTTTCAATGAAAGGTATGAAATAAATTGAGCTAAAACTTCTATGGTAGGGGGCCAAACCTTGGGGGTTTTGTACAGGTATCTGAATTCGTCAAACATGTGAACCCCTGTGGCATAAGAGGCACGGGTATTTACTGATAATGAAGCCTCTAAAAGTCTGTCAGCTCGAGCTGCGATATCAGATGGTGAAAAAGATCCGGAATTGGTGACGGTTCCTGAGCTGCATCCGGGGCCAACAGACGGAAACGGGTCCACTGTTTACGAGACAAGGCATCAGCAATTACATTGGCTTTCCCAGGAACATGTTCAGCCTTAAATTGAATGTTGAACAATAAAGCCTGCAAAACTAATGGCCTGAGAGCTAACATTATCTTACTATTTTTGGTGTATTTGTTATTTAATATGGATACCAAAGCCATGTTGTCAGTATGCAAAACTATTTTTTTACCCTTTAACCTATCCCCCCAGCAATCGAATGCTAAGACAATAGGCAGTAACTCTAGTAAGGACACATCCCTAAGCAAACCAAACTCTGTAAAAGAACCCGGCCACTCAAAGAAAACCCAATTGGTCCCAAGATAAGCAGCACAACCTAAAGCACTCCCACCAGCTGCATCTGTAAACAGGTTAAGGCTAGAACTCAACTCCCAATCTGACTCAGGAAAATAGCATGTGCCGTTAAAAAGATCTAAAAACAACAACAACATCCTAATATCCTCCCTCATTTGCACGGAAATTCTGATAAAATGATGTGGCTTGAAAGCACTAGACATTGCCCTGTAAAAATGGCCACAGTAAGTCCTTATGGCTGGGATTGCCCTTGCACAAAAATTCAAGGAGCCAGTGAGGGACTGCAATTGCTTTAAGGTTGTTTTCTTCTTAACTAATAATTCTGAAAGCAGTTGCCTTAGTTCCAGAATTTTAAGTTCAGGGATACTGATTATCCTTTTACTAGAATTTATTACGAGCCCCAGAAAGGTAATAATGTCAGTTGGGCCAACTGTCTTTTCATCTGCTATAGGCACACCAATTTCAACACACAACCTTTCAAATGCATTCATCAATTCACTGCAATCATTTGTATCATTCCTACCGCCAAAGAAAAAATCATCTAAATAGTGCAATAATATCCCAAGCAAGCATCTCTGCCGAACTGCCCACTCCAAACTTGTAGCAAATTTCTCAAACAATGAACATGAAATAGAGCAGCCCATAGGCAGGCACTTATCATAAAAATATTGTTTCCCTATACAAAAACCCAGTAACTCAAAATCAGAAGGATGAATTGGCAATAACCTGAAAGCAGATTTAATATCCATTTTCCCCATAAGTGCCCCGGGCCCCAGGGAATTTAGTAAGGCAATAGCATTATCAAATGAAGCATACTGTATGGTACAGAGTTGCGGATCAATAAAATCATTTACACTTGCACCTTTTGGAAACGACAAGTGCTGTATTAATCGGAAGGCACCATCTTTTTTCGGTACCAAACCAATGGGGGATAATCTAAGTGATGGGAAAGGTCTTTCAAGAAAAGGCCCTGCTATTCTCCCAAGTTGGATTTCTTTGTTAACCAAATTAAGAGCTAGGTTTTCATTCTGCCTAACAGAAATTAAGTTATTGCAATCAACTGGACCCCTAGGACCATTATAATGTAGCTTAAAACCATTTTGAAATCCATCTAACAATTCTTTTTTGACAATCTCGTCAGGGTAAAGTTGCAAGACATCCTGAAGCTGCTCATTTCTGATAGGTGTGTGGCCTAAGGAAGGGTCTGTTGTTGGCACTCCCAGGATAGTTTCTTGGAGGGACAGTTGATCTGAAGCTCTGAGTAGGGGTTGAGCTGGATGGGGTGAAACGTGGCCCCAGTGGTGGCCTGGGAGAGACATTCCTAAAACTGTAAACATTAGAAGCAGGTCGACAATTAACTACAGCATGTGAACCAGAACAACGCAAGCACTTGTGCTGGTAAACGCAACCAGTCTTTGAACAATAGCCATTATTGAAGTCATAGCACTTTCCACGGGGTCCTAGCGAACCCTGAGAGTAGCTACCAGCAGTCATATACAAAAGCCATAACTCCTGATCAACCACAGCCCAAGATACGCCTGGATCCCTGGATTTTTTAAGACGAAACTGCTCGTCGTACAATTTCCATCCTAGACCCCCAAAGCGATGCGCTCCTAATCTGATGTTAGCTAAATATTTAAGTAACCCCTGGATTGAATCAGGGTGCGTAGTAATATAGATGCTTATAAAAATCAGAAATGCATCGGTCCACAACTTGATGTCGCTGATTTTTTGGCCCTGATTGCGGCTTTGTAAGGCAATTTCGCCATTAATCAAGACGATGTTACTCATGTTTTGAGAAGATGGGCGACTGGGTAACAGAGCACCCAAATCAACAAATTCCCCAAGTAAAATCTTTTGACGAACAGAGCTCTGCACATGTGCTCCAACAACATCATTAAATGAAGTAATCAAATTACCCGCATCGACAGGTTCCGAAACATTCGCAGTCACACCGGACTCTGGAGCATCTCTTCTCTCGGACAACAGCCTGTACCAGCTCCGCAGAGACTTGCGGCTGATTGACAGTCTGCGGGGCACCAGCCACACCTGGAGCTGCAACCACGGCCTGAGGAACAGTTGACGATGTGGCGGTTGAAGCTGCTGGGCCTGGACCTCCCCTTGGAGCACGCGCTTTTCTGACCTTTGGCATGATTGTAAAATCGCTTAGACTGAAATAAAAAATTTCTGTCCAGAAATGCCCAAGAGGACAAAGCAAAAATACAAGACTGATACAATTGTTTAATTATAAAATGAGAACACGAATGGTTCGAATCACGGCTTTAATCTAGGAATTTATAACTAAAATATATTTAGTTGTCTGCAACATAAACAACTACCCTTACTTTTATTTATTTATTTTGTTTATTTAATTATTTTTATTTATTTATTTATTATTTATTTATTTTAAATGTCATGGCAAGAGATAACATTTATGTGAAGTCTACTTGGGATACCATGCTGCCACATGATAGTCCCATGCAAAAGAGAAATGACACGACCCAACTCCAGCTACATTATCCCAACACACTCCCTCATATACTGAAGGTCTAGCAAGGTGGGAGCTATAACTCTCATTTATAAATGGCTACAGAATGATGCAGCCAGGGAACAAGCCCCTGAATTCCATACATACCACTTGGTCACCAGGGCTGGTTGCAGCAGTTAAAAACAAAACAAATAAAGTTAAATTTTGACAACACAAAGTTACGTAAGACAGCCAAACAAACCAATTCCAGGATGGCAAAGAACATCTGAAATTAAAAGAACCTGAAACAAACACATTGAGAAACAAAACAAATGATATTTATAATGGATCAAGCGCAATGCTTAATATATTGAGAAATTGACGGATATATGCTTGAAACCTAGACAATGAGTGCAACGCGCTCTACAATTAATTATTTATTGAAGATTACGTTTGAATTAAATTAACCAGTTCGACACCGACCGAGGCCGAATCAAAAGCGAAAGTACAATGATGTGTACAAATTGTGTTCGACACCGACCAAGGCCGAATCAAAAGCGAAAGTACAATGATGTGTACAAATTGTTGCAGATCGATTACCTCGCGTAAATTAAAACACTACAAATACAAACACAAACGCCTTTGGTGAAATCTTGAAGACATTACGAATCATGTCTAAAAATAACCCACGAGACACTTTTTTCAAAAAATATAACAAATTAAAAAACCATCAAGCAAAATACTAAAGCCGAACCCCTAAATAAATTGTTAACACAATTAGAAATATTATTAAGATGGTTCAGATATAAACAGATTTTTGAACCCACAAATTACCAAACAGATACAAATGGCTGCCGCTGAAAACCGGAAAGGGCAGATTACGGTGTAGCGTGAGAAAAGCACGCCTGAATAATTACTAGACCAGAGGGGGGGAACAGAGGTATAACAACGACAGATCACCACTTCAATAAAGGGATTTATGTCGATAAACGACAAATCCCATTATTCTTCCAAAATCAGTGCATATTCTCCGGACTGAACAGCAAAGTGTGTGCTAGATGCAATCAGTACATACTCGCTGACGACAACGTTACTACAATGCATAAATAAATCTCTTTCATTAAAGATTATGAATTCACTTGTTTACAGAAATCACTAATTTGCATATTTAGTCAATTATCTGACGTCAATATATTTCCTTTAACGAATCACGAGTGACGTCATCATAATATCATAACGTAGCAGAAATACAAATTGTGATTCAACGTATTTTTTTTAATTTTTTTTTTATATAAATTAAAATTATTTCCGATTACAGACCGCGTTCAGGAATACTCGACAATGCAAAATGTAAACAATGAGAGCATTTTTACATCCATTCAAAATACTAAATTGCTTAATTTGATCAACATTTCAATGCGTTAAACTGTTCTTTTACGGCAGACGTATATCTACACATTATATCATTTGTGGTTAGTCTTCATTATGTAAAATGTGTTTCATATTTCTCCTTTTTCATGGAAAATGAACTCTTATGTAATACAATGGGTCTTTGACGTAGGTTCATCTCAGATTGCTACCCTGAGCCGAATCCACGCGTACAAAATATAAACACACGCACTAATGTCTAACAAAAGCATTATCCCATAATTCAAGTTTCAGATAGAAAAAAACAAAAACAAAAAAAACACCGGTTGTCAATCATATGGAGGCGGTGTTTTTCGTGGGATCAACTTTATTTGAGCAATTATGGTAGACAGTCATAAGGTGACCATTTGTGCTAAATGAAATAAAATTCTGACCAATGGCCTCATAGATTTTAAAAGCGTTTATCTGTAATTTTTCAGCAGTTATCTGCACATTATATACCAATAACACAAAAAACAGCTTCATCGTGACTGGTAATCTTTCTTCTGTTATTCTGTTTCATAATCTCAGAAACAATTTAATAAGTACTATTGAATGATATTTTAGCAAAAAGTACATCATGCTCAGTCACTATGCCATTATGTTTGATTACAATGTTATTTTGCTTGGTGTTATCCTTGTGCGACTGTTGATATCGATGAACGCGTTTTGACAATTGCATATTAATGTGTAGTTACATTCGCATTCTGCTTGATGACAATTTGCTTTATTGCCTTCCATTGCCCTTGGTTAAGCTTTATGAAATCCAAGCAACGCCATGCTTGCTGATGTCGCTCATTGCGTCTTGACAATTGCATCGTGCATTCCGCTTCGTTTAAAACCGTCCAATGGCAAGCAGTTTCACTTACAGGTTTGATAGCTGAGTTTGTAGAATTACCCGTTAATATTGAAATAGTATGTAATTCGAATACATGTAATTTGATAATGACCGGTTCCGGTGGGCGTGTGATTGGATCATCCGCACCAGAATCGGGTGGGGTGGGGTCGTGGGTCGATCCCCGGCCGCGATATACCAAAGTTGTAAAAGATATTAGTACAGCTCCCTTTCTTGGTGCTCAGCATATAAGGGTAGTTCTAGGAGTGGTTGGTAATGTGACTGAATACTGCAGTGTGGCAGAGCTATGTCTGTCTCAGATAGACACAGTGAGTCTCCAACTGACTGAAATTCTGTCCGCGGGATGTCAAACTCCACACTTAAGTATTGGAGTATAAAATGGAGTTAAATACATACCGGTATACAGGGTAACAGATACAGTGGCGCTATCGTATCAGTTGTAAAAATACGATTGATATACGATTGAAATACGAACGATATACGATCTTCGATTCGATACGATACGATGCGATGCGTTTATAATCTGATACCATACGATCTGCGATTTACGTTATGCGATATACGATATACGGTAAGCACGGTTTACATGACATTTTTATACCTGCAAGCTTGATTTGACTACAAGTCCAGAAATATGAAAACTCTTCATGTTGTTTACAATATTTATCGTTACATACAACTGGTAATCCGTGTTTTCATCTGAAATAAACATAGCGAGCAACAGGAAATGGGGACATACTAAACTGCGGTCCTCCTGAAAAAGCGACGGACTATGCGATCTCCATCGCGATCACTGTTAAGGGCACATGTAATGAGAGAATGTTTTTTTTTTTAATAAAGATTATTTATAAATATATTTTTATGATTACATGTAATAATATCAATTACAATAAAAACAAATGATAACAGTACATTACTGATATCTAGTTCTCTGCTACTTGTGTTAATTACCACAATATCTTTTCTTAAAAAATTATGAATATAACATAATTGGTCCATGCCCTTTTATATACGATCGCGACCGCTCAATGAGCGCTTGTGAACCAACACATAGAAGTTTAGCACGTGCTAGAGAACTTCTGGTTAACTGTCAAATAGCCGAAAAAATGTAATGATGCATGAACAACTGCATGCAACCTGCACCTTATATATAGAGAGAAAGAGATACCCGTATTGCTGCTTCTTTAAACAATTAATTAATTAAAAAAAAGAAGACCGGAAGGCCATCTTGTTCGAAGAGAAGTAATTAGTGAAGAGGTCGCCGATTCTGTCGCAGCTTACACATGATAATAGCAGAACATCTAATTTGCAAACAACTTCTAAATTGGTCTCATGCTTTCAACCATAAGCACAAATTATTTGTTCTTATAAAAGAACTGTTGCTATATTTTACTCGCTGTTTTAAGTATAAAAAATATTTTTATTTAATCATAAGAATACTCTAAAACTTACTTGTATTTGATTACTATATTTTTAAAAAGTCCATTAGTCTTTAATTTGTAAAGAACCCCACCCCGTCAAGAGAGAAAGAGAGAGAGAGAGAGGGAGAGAATGAGATCTTTTACTATTAATATCATAATCAACAAGATTCGCTATAGAAATTTACTAATATAAGGAATGTCTTCCTCTTCGGAATATAATATTTTTATGATGACAATTTAATTTTAGTCATGTTGTTGTTGTCTAGTAGATTCCTCCGTTGTCTTCGGGATACTCCTAGGTAGGATGAAGAATTTTGAGTTTTCTGTATTAAGGGTCACACTTCATTATGTACACTCGCAATGTTGTAAATACATGTATATACTCTAAAACGCGTAGGCGGCAGAGCTTTTAGTAGGACGGTATTAATTTAGTCAGTCAAGTCAAATCAACAGAATCCTGCAATATATCCAACTTTTTTCAAAACTGTAATGTTGACTTATAAAACCAATGTTACTATTTTTCAACGCGAAAATAAGTAGAAAATCCACTGTCTGACTTTAGAAGCTTTCGCTTCTAAAAGGTGAAAGTGTGTTGTTTTATATTTGCTTCCTTTTGATTATAATACACAAAATCATATATATTTTGTATACTGTATAAAATACAAAGAGAGAGAGAGAGAGAGAGAGAGAGAAAGAAAAGGGGGGGGGGGGCTTACCGTAAGCAGTCCATCAAAACAGATTTCTATATTTTATGTTACGACCTTTTACGCAAGTCAAAATGGGTTAATAATTTTGGGTTAATAGGCGTGGCATGAAAAGTCAATATTCATTTATCAAATGTATCATTATATACGACACAACTCAGAATGTAAGGGTAGTTTCGGAATTGGTTGGTCCCTTGCCAGGGTAATGCGACTGGGTGTGATATCGTGCCATATGACTATGGCGTGATACTGTAGTGTGGCAGTACTATATCTGTCTCAAGCAGACATAATATATTGTGTGGTAGTACACAATTCTATATCGAAATCATTTCGGGGCTACTTTTAGACTCTTGAATTCCACTCCTTTTGAGATATGGTTCCAAATTAGGCTTTCTGTCTTATCACATAGTGCTGTTATGTTTATTTAAATACGACTGCCTTACTGAATTGAATTGAAATGTGAAAAATAAATAAATGCGCAAGTGAGTTAATTAATTCGGAGATATCTGATATCTGGCTGTATTTCATCTTCTGAAATTTCCTATAAATACAAGTATCCAAATTCGTGCTGCATAAATGAAAGTTGCAGGACTGGTTGGCCCGGTGTCAGAATACATGCTACATGTCTACGGCAGCTCTATATCTGTCTCAACTAGACATCGTCTCCAAATGACTGAAATATTGTCGGTTGGACGTTAAACCCAACAAACAAACACAGACTACCTATGTAGACCAATTAATATGCTTTCATTACGCAGCCTCTGTAAGAGAAGGTCACGGATTTTTGAATATCAGATATTTATTTCCATTAACCTATATAAATAAAAAAAATATACCAGACACAGATAAATCGTGAAGGTGAGTCATTTTATATTTCCTTCCTTTGATGAAAATACACAAATTTATGTATATTTTGTACAGAGAGAGAAGGGCATGTGTGTGTGTGTGTGTGTGTGTGTGTGTGTGTGTGTGTGTGCTGGGGGTGCTTATCGTAAGCAGTCCATTAAAATATCTTTGTTACGACCTTTTTACGTAAGTCAAAGCGGGTTAATAACTTTTGGTTAATTGGCGTGGCATGAACATTTGATATTCGTTTATTTAATTTACAATAATTTAAAAAATTAATACATCATTAAAAAAAAAACAAAAAAAAAAAACGCCCCGGAATTGGGATGTCGTGGATTCGATCCTCGGCCGCGACATACCAAAGTCGTAGAAAATAGTACTCGTACTACTTCCTTGCTTCGATCTCCTCATAGGATATTTCTGGGACTGGTTGGCCCGGTTTCTGGATAATGCGACTGGGCGTGATGTCATGCCACATGTCTACGGCGTGATACAGCAGTGTGGCAGCACTCTATCTGTCTCAAGCAGACATAGTCTCCAAATGTTTGAAATGCTGTCGCTGGACATAAAACCCAATAAATTAACATTAAAAGCAATGTTCTTTCGTCGCTATCGGCGCTTTGATTTGAAAGCGACATCTGTCGATAAAATGAGGCGTAACACAATTTGGCTTACATCATGCGTCGTTGCATTATGCTTGTTGCTTAGTGATATCCTTTATGGCATGGTGTGTACGGGTTAGCGTTAGTTTAATGTTGTAATGGTTGTTCTAACATTGCTATCGAATATATTGGTACTTCATGTTTTGCAATCATACAAAAAAACAGTGATTACAAATAATAAAAGATTTAAGAAGGCATATAGGAATGGTCACGAAGCACAATAACACTGCCACCAAAGACAATGCCGTTGTCACAAAGCACAATGGCATTGCCACTTAGCATAATGGCATGATTATCAAACACAATGTCATTCTCACTTAGCATAATGTCATTATCACCAACCACAATGTAATTTTTGCTTAAATATCACCCCATATTCCATAATATACTATTATAATTACTTGGACAGGACAGATATGAACAAATATGTTTACAGTGTATTGTCAAACAGCACTGAAACACCTACCAGTAATGTTAGATGGATTGGGAAATTTGATAAAATGAATATAACTGGGAAGCTATTTACACTTGCATCTTTTTAATGCACTAGTGGCACTTCTTTTCATTGCTTGCAAACAAGAATATCACATAGAATACTAGGTACTCAATATCTTCTATATAAAAAGAAACTAAATGGGAATAAGTTTATAATTTTTGTAACAATGAAGAGGATTCAGTAGACAATCTGTTTTGGGAATGTGAAACAAGAACTATCTTTAAAAAAAGATATTCAACGTAAGAGAAAAAAAGAAAGATATGAAAGATAAGAAAGTTAAAATGTTACAATATATTTAAAATAATAATGCTGGCAAGCTTTAATAGTAAGTGATTATAAATTAATGCTATAAAACGTATTTGTCGCTAAACTTGGGAAATGAAATATACTAGTCAGTGAAAAAAAGAAAGAAAGGGACAAAAAAGTTTTTATAAACGAAACGTAATAAAGGTTCCGTCAGTGAGAATTGTTATCCACGATTATTAATCCCCACGTAAACTTGTCTTTTATATAGACTTCACGTTTTCTAGAAATAGATCAACGAATAAAAGTACCCATGGAATTCCCTTAGGTTCATAACCAACGAAATTCAATGTCAACGAAAATTAATGATTTTACGGCATGTATAAAGCACTGACAATCTTTAAAATATCAGATGCAAAACAGAGAACCCCAAACTAGTCATCAGGGACAGTGTCAAACTTACCCGATATAATGGTGTAAGACAATTTCATTTTTATATAGAATTATGTGATAGAGGGATACCACCATTATAAAATTCGCCCACCAATCATCGAGTCACAAACAAGGGTGGTGGTGGAACATACAAGATGAGTGTGCCTGTCTTGTCTGCATTCCGGAACTTGGTGACTTTCATAATAATTTCAAAAGTATGTTTTTTTATGATGATAAACGCCAACTGTTTTTTTCTGATATTGCAGGTTTGTCTAAAGGTCATATGTCATAGGAAATGACTTCTTCTTGTAGGACAAATTTGGATACTTGTGATAATTTTGGAGAACCAAAACCTTGCATTGATGTTGTAGTTAGTGTATTATTGTCATGGCATTATTTCATGAAACATACTTAACACTTGAAAATATCAAAGATACTACCACTGAAATGGAAGAAGAAAGTTCAATGACCATTGCGTGTTGATATGAAACTTCTTAGTTTTCATTTTGATTGCAAAATTGGTAATCAAGAAAGTGTTGCATTTGAAAAGGTTATGATAAATAACGTTTGATTGAAGATGCTTTAAAAGGTTTGTTTTGGGGAGCTAAGCGCCAATTAAAAGTTAGGGGAGCTAGTCGATGATAAATAGTTTTGGGGAGGTAGTTGTGAATAACTGGCACACTTACTCAGTGATAGAGTGTCCGCTTTGCGTTCGGGAGTTCTAGGGTTCGAATAACAGCCGGGGCACTTACTCCGGTGACTGCGTAAAGCCAAAGACCTATAAAATTGGTACCAGCTGCATCTTTGCCTGGCACTCGGCAAAATGGGGTTGCTATGGGAACACAGAGTACTCAGTACTGGTTCTACCCTGGAACTTGTCTCCAGTGTATCGGTGCTATACACCGGGCACGTAAAAGAACCAAGGGGTCTATTAGCAAAATGAGCTAGGGTATCGCACCGGACTCCCTTGTATCAACTACTGTCTCTTCCGATGCTGTCTCTTCAGAAAAAAACAACAAAAAACACACACACAAAAAAAAAACACAAAAAAACAGGGACCTTCACGTGGGAAATCCTTGACCGTAAGGTCTAAATTATGCCCATTATAATCAGAAAATGATTGGTAGCCATTACAATAAAAAAAACAATAAAGAAATAGTTTTGAAGAGCTAGTCGTCGATGAATGATATGCAGATTTACAGATATTTTGCTGACTTTATTGTGATATAGTTTACTATACTCTGTCGTGAAGGACCAATACAGTTACTCAGAATATTCCATTTACTATATTTATTTAATTCCATGTTTATTTCTATATTTACGTCCTGAAATAAAGAGGTCTAAGTTTCGATCGCCGACTGATACATACCAAAAGTTAAAAATGGATCTGGTGTTTCTCCAGTTGAAGGTAAAACCCTGTAATGGTTCCGTTACATTTCGGACCTCATGGCCTTTTACGGAGATATCCAAGGTTTTCTAATGAAACATTAGGGTATCTTGGTTATCTTGGTAGAGGTTAAGTGGTCCAAGACATAGCGGAACCATTACATGGACATTACCTTAAGGTTTGCGGTAGGTCGGTGGTTCTTCCAGGATGCCGCCGTGCATTCGGGGTCTTCCTCCACCTGTAATTAGCTGGACGTCGCCATATGAAATACTAGCTACTAGCTGAATACTGTCGGAGCGACGGTAACTCAAATAGTCAAGTCAGGTCAAAACTTTTACGGAAAATAACCAAATGTTTGGAATACAGTATTGAAATTACTTTACAAACATTTAAACCTTTATTATTTTTGTTTCAAGCATGCCATGCATGGCTACGGTATTGTAAGTTCTCAAAAGGGCGCCGAGGTCAAGTGGTTCTGAAACCCAACCTATATTGATTATCTGATGCTTAATATGTCAACTAATTCAGTTTATTTTCTTTCTGTTAAGTTCTGCGGGAATAGTTATGAATAAATTCATATTTTTTATTAGTTTTATCATTATTAATATCTAATATTACATATAAAGGATACAACAACGAAATCCTTTTAGCCAAATGTTGATATACCCAGAAGACAGAGTGGGACCACCTCAAATGCTCGAACAATCAAAGGTCTCGAAATGTCGAGAAAAGGAGTATACTGTAAAATCATTTATTTTCGTGGGACACTTATTTTCGTCTATTTCGCGGAGAGGTTTATCCACGAATATTAATCCCCACGAAAACTTGTCTCTTATATTTTAGATCATAGGTCCACGAATAAATGGACCAACGAAATTCCCTTTGGTGCATTATCAAAAAAATTCAATGTTATCGAAAATTAATGAATGTACAGTATTTTGTTTTTAAGTTTAACCTTACAGTTAATTGTTAATCCATCTGATAACTATTTTCCATTACCTTTCATTTTATAGGTGTAGTTGTGATTCTGTTCACCATTTCAGTCATTTAGGGGCGCCCAGCTAATTACATGCGGAGGAAGACTGCTTACACAAACATATCTAAAGGGACTCGAACCCAAGTATAATGAGTTCAAATACAACTCGGGTTTTTCATATGGTGTTCATTTTGATAATGTAATATATGATTCACTTTATGTGGATATGGGTTGCCTATTTGTAAGTTCTATGAAATTGTTCTAATTGGGCGTTTTGGCGATAATTGATTTTGGCCGACCCTTTCTGCTTGGCCATCCAAAGATAAGCTAGCTAGTCATATTGTACAGTTCAGATGAATTTAATTTTGCGCATCAGACTTTACCACCAAGAAAGCCAAATTTATCTACCGCAAATAGTATATATATATATATATATATATATATATATATTGTTTTTATTGAAATACATCTAATTGTACAGGATAAGTGAAAGTTACATCCAGCTAGTGTTTAGGTTGTCCTACGTCATTCGTAAGGCCTATAAACACAGATTATAACATTATAAAAGTGGGGGAAATAGGTCACATGTTAGGAATACCATCGATAAATACTTTTGAATACTTAAATGAAATACTGTTACGCCCTACGGGTGCGCCTGCTTTACTCAATGTCAAAATGGCCCGTATGGAACACTGCCGGATCGCTGCTGCCGGTTACCCTAGGTCTAAGATGGCCGTCTCTTGCTTTACCCCCGACAGGTCTCCAAGTCTTTAACTATCTGTGTTGTGTGGACTCCAACTTTAATAACTAAGTGGCTTTTAACTAGTAACTAGATCTAACAGGCCGTGTATTCTCACAGGGACTTAATAGTAAATAAAGACTTTTCAATGTTTACAAATTTAATAAATGAGAGTAAGTAACTTAAATATAATATATCTAGATCTATATCACATCAGATATCCACGACTCGAGTTTCACTTACAATCACAACCAAATGGCTGTATCACTCAAATGTAAATCTAAATTTCTGTGTGCGATAACATAAACCGTTTCGATCAACCAGTAAGAACGTGAAGAAAATTGCGAGGTAGACTTCTAGATCTATTATTACCCGTTAAAATACTATAAATTTATAACAAAACGTACGGTGGGCTACAAGCTGACAATAAAGTTTTAAACATCAACGTATAGTTTATCAAGTATGTTTTACAACTGTATTGTTATCTAGAATAAGTATTTCTTTTAAAAAAATATGATCATAGAAATATAGGCTCAGGGCGCGACTGTGAAATAAACAGGATATTCACTTATAAATATACTATTAAAGCATCGAACCTAAGTTTGACTGGGAAAATGCACCACTTCAATGAGAAAAAAATAAAACAGTCAAAATGCGGCCTAGCGTGGAATTCAGAAGCGTTGGAGTCCCCGAACTACCTGTGGACTCGGTATTTATACTAAACAGGGGTACACAGCCCACAAATGTGAGGTTCACACCCCACACTGTGATCTGTAGACACACAGCTCACTGCGTGAACTGTGGGCTTAAAACTCACAGAAATGGAAGCCTGTATAATACATGGCATTAATAACTCTTTATTTAATGTATATATAAAATAAGTTATAAGAAAACTAACAATAACCTTGAAACTTCGCTTCCTTGAATTTGACAGTTGATTCATGTTCTAATTTTGTATATATTCTTTAAGAAAATCAAATATACCCGCCGATGCAGTTGCTAGGTAACTGCACACATAAAAATCAAAATGGCGGACGATGCTCACAACGTGAACAAGGCTAAATAACACAAGTTTTAGCCTACCAAAAGTTCCTTCCAGGGCATTTCTAAATTATGAAGTATGAAGTGAAAGCCGGTTTTCAGCATTTGCATATGGAAGGGATAACCTTAGAGTACGAAAAGGACAAACTATATTGGTGGTTGAACATTTCTCTCCAAGTCAAAACTTTCTTAAGTTCTTTTTTTTTCTTTAAATCATGGTAGCACAGGAAATGAAGCAAGAAATTCAAGGACTTTAACAGGGCTAAGTTCAATTTAGGCTGACATCTTTTTTTCTTAATCGGGACAACACGAAGCCGTAATTTGAACCTACGCGCATCTGCTAGACTGACTAAAATGGTCGATAAAATGGCGTATAAATGACGTACATCACGTGATATCACGTTCATAATTAATATCACCTGACTTCAGACTGGATCCCGTCTCATCATAAGAATCATGAAGCACACATAATACTGAGCGGGCAAACATCTCATCATGTGCTATTCTTATATCCGGCAAGTAGCGAGGAACGACTATAGATGTTCCTTCCCATGGGAAAGAACAATAAGAAAAATACGATCCTTCTACCAAGTGATCGAATACAATAACTGTGTCAAACTAAATTCAAACATGGAATAAACAATTCTGACAAGGAAATACTGACTAGATTTACATTAAATGTGGCTTAAAATGGATAAAGTACAGCCGCGAAAACCCGTGACATCAACAGGATTCTACTGTGGAGAACATAGGGGGATCGAATCTAAAGTAAATGATTTTGAGAAAAACTGGCATATTATTTTGAGTTAAGTTGTCTACCTGTAAATTTAACAAGGAGAACAACTAGCTGAATGTAGTGTCGCCAGTAATAAGCACCTAAAATGATTTAAATACATGTATACAAAGAATGACAGAAGAACAAATAAGGTAATCCCTGTAGGGCATCACAATACACACGTACCCTTTGAACAGTTGGATTATGGTGCGCATATGAATAGAAATGCTCTGAGCCTTGAAACATAATTATGTGAAATTTGACAAAAGTGATAATTCATCACCGCATATCTATGAAGCTGAACAATGGTTGTGAATCCACTTTTTCTGTCTGCTGAATTATTTAGATATAATGACACAGTGTTATGCCAGTAGTAAGGTCAGCTCAATATAGGCTTTGCCCGACACTTGAAATAATGTAAAGTTATGCTGTTATGCATCGATTCTGAAAGGTGATATTCCCGATCACCTCATAATTTATGTATATCGATTTTTTTTTTTTTTTTTTTTTTTTTTTTTTTTTTTTTTTCAATTTTATTTTAATTTTGTTAAACCTTTTCAACAATGTGTGTGTGTGACTGTTGTGTCTGTTAATATGACTTAAACTTATTTCATCAAATTTATTGCCATTAGCTCCTTGATAGAGGCATTTATTTTACCGTCAATAAGCTGGGATATGAAGTCTATATAAACTTAATCGTACACGATTGTGCCATAATCGCATACAAGTCATAACAGTCGAGAGACTGGTTGGCCCGGTGTCAGGATAATGTGACTGGGTGTGGTCTCATGCCACATGTATACGGCGTGACACTGACGTGTGGCAGCACGACATCTTTCTCAAGTAAACATCGTCTACAACTGACTAGAATGCAATTCAGTTAGACATTAAACCAAACAAACGAACATGAAAGCTTATGATAAATTCTAAAAGTTTATTTCTTCATAACTAAGCATACATTCTTTTTACATAAACTGTGCTTATGTTATAGATACAATTAGAGATTATAACAGGAACGTTGCATTAGTTATGCAACGTCTGTCTCAGTTGTGACTGTCGTTAACACAAATATTTGATATTATGTAATACATATGGTTACTGTCTGGCTGGATGGTAACCAACCAATATATAAGCTGACCGGACAAGGGTCTAGCAGCAGATCTTGTGGGATACCTAGAGAGATCTCGTTAGAGCCTCGAGACTACCTCCAGCACGACCTTGCCAGATACCTTGGGGACTGAATAAATCTATTGCCAGCCACCACCGTCTCGTGTTAGTTTATTCCGACCATAACACTACACGGACTTCTTTGGTGCCGTTCCCATGGTACCAGTGGACCATATAACTCCTGGGTACATTGAGAACAAGTTGCCGAGAGACGACTTCCCTTCTACGCCGCCGTTTTACAACCCACTTCCGGTCGCCAACCTAACTCCACTTCCGGTTGCTAACCTTCACTCCGAAGGGTCCACACCAAATCAACCAAAATCTACCGGAAGTCAACTCATCCGACAACTTTACCCTCGTGTTGGATCAGCAGACGTCGGAGAGTCTGCAACTGCCACGGCTCCAGCCAAAACAAACTGATATGGAATCTTATTTCCGCTCTACACCAGGCCTAACCAACAGATTTCAAAGATTGTGTTTGAAATGTTTCTTGGAACTTATTTCGATTTACACCAGTCTAACCAACAAATTTCAAAGATTGTGTTTAAAATGTTTCTTGGAACTTATTTCGATTTAAACCAGTCTAACCAACAGATTCCGAGGATTGTGTATAAACTGTTTCTTGTTTCTTTGGAACTTATCTAGATTTAACAACCCCAGGTTTATATATAAAATGTTCTTTAAGTTCATTAAAATCTGATGTTATTCCAATCCTTAGAATGGACTTAACTATCACATTATACAGCATTATCGCTGCAATCACTCTATCCATCTATTTTGTTTCTTTTGTTATGTATATGTAAAAATAATTTTGGTCATTATTTTTATGGCAAACGTACTTTCATTGTATATAAATACATATACATGTCTAATTATTGTATATGTATATATTTATTTGAAAGGCATGGCAACTATAAATGTAAATTTAAGTAGGGAAAAAAGGGAGTGTAATGTAATTGGACTCTAGCAAGACGCTATTGTTACATTTTCATTGTTACTAACCCTATTATAGATACAATTAGAGATTATAACAGGACCGTTGCATTAGTTATGCAACGTCTGTCTCAGTTGTGACTGTCGTTAACACAAATATTTGATATTGTTACTGTCTGGCTGGATGGTAACCAACCAATATATAAGCTGACAGGACAAGGGTCTAGCAGCAGATTTTGTGGGATACCTAGAGAGATCTCGTTAGAGCCTCGAGACTACCTCCAGCATGACCTTGCCAGATACCTTGGGGACTGAATAAATCTATTGCCAGCCACCACCGTCTCGTGTTAGTTTATTCCGGCCATAACACTACACATATGATAGACTCCATCTCATTCTTAAGCATTTATTTTGTTTGAAAAATAATATTTATCAAAATAAATTAACCTGAAATACCGTCGAATACTTCCTATTTAAAATGACCCAAAATATTACCCTACGTTGTTGTTTTTTTTCCTTTGAATATATATAAATTGCTCCAATTAATAGCTAGTTGTTTTATTAAACATGACATAGTAACAAGAGGACTCCAGCTATCAATCTTCGTACATATGCCATCCAATTTTTTTGAAATGCTCTATTGAATTTTAAAATTATATTTAGAGACTTTTCATCACGGTAGTCGGTATCCTTCTCATCCTAGATGGCTTTTCAGTATCCTTTTTTTTCTTTAAGAATATAGATATAAAAGATGCAACAAGAATCGCTTTAATTACTTCGGCCGCCTGTAAAAAGATACAAAAAGACAATATTTTCAAGTTTTACATTTTTACACATCGAATATATTTTTCTTACGGAAGTGCATTCGAATTCGAAGTTTACCAAATGTTTAGGAATGCGTTGAAGTTAGCCGAAGTAAAAGGTACGGATATCACCTTATGATGTACAATGTATATACAGCATTGCAAAAAGTTGTGCTATAATGTAATTCCTTTCACGTCGTTTATCATAAACAAATTGATTGTTCGGTCGGATTCACGTTTTGATTATTATTAAAGAAGCAGAGAAAGATTTCTGTGTCGATCTTCATATACGTACGGTCTACTATAACGCTAGAAACTAGACCCCTTAACCCTTTCCCTCATATAGACTCATTTTGACGCCCTCAATAGGTACCACATAAAGCCTGATCTGCAGAAAACCACAGTTAAACCTTACCAAATTTAATTACAAAATCCTCATTTCCAGACCACTGAGGAGCAGCGAACAGCATAAAACCTGATCAGCCTGCGAGTTACTCGCAGGCTGATCTGGTTTTATGCTGTTCGCATAGGTCTTTTCATGGTGTCCTCTATGAGGGAAAGGGTAAAAAGGGTTAATCATTCTATATGATTGGGTTATTTCAGAAAGACCAAACAAGATCGTCATTTTAAAGCATTATTGGCATTGAAAACCCTTTCCGCTTTCATGACTTGACTATTTGAGTTTACCGTCACTTCGACAGTATTTCAGTCATATAGCGACGTCTAACTAATTACAGGTGGAGGAAGACCCCGGATGCACGGAAGCATCCGGGTAGAACCACCGACCTACCGAAAGTCACCTGGAAGGCTTCCTCACATGAAAACCCGAATGACCCTGCCGGGATTCGAACACGCTTTTCATAGCGTAGAAAAATTCTCTAGGTTATGAAATAGTGTTCACCATTTAAAATCCGTAAGTAAGCATTTGTTTCTTTTAAATAAAATGTACAACTGTCATTTTCAGAAACTATGTTGGGTCATTTAAAAAATATTTTGATTCTTATCTGAAGGTTAACGTAACATCCATTTACTGAGCAATTCTATTTATTCTATTATTAATCTTGTATACAAAAATACACTGATACAACACTATTGCTTTTTTTATCTTTTACACAACATAACATCAACTGGATATACTAAAAACATTTAAACTAATGTCACCTAAAATAGGGAGAAATGCTTAGAATTTTATCCCACAGGGCTTTATGAAAAATACGAAGATATTACTGAGAAAGCATTAATTTTTGTGGGACACTAGTATTCGTCGATTTCGTGGAGGGTTTTATCCCTACGATAGTTTTCTCTTATATAGATATCATGTCCCTTAGAACATAGATCCACGAATAAATATACCCATGGAATTCTCTTTGGTGCATATTAATCAACGAAATTTAATGTCAACGAAAATTAATGATTTTGCAGTATTGCATTTGAATAAAAACAATGGTCGAAAATTCATAGAAGAGTTATTTTATTATGATATTAATACAAAGCAGTAATTAGTTATCTTCGGCGATGTAGGCTACATCCTACCAAAACAATCCGAAGCTATCCGAGTATGAGTTGTCATTAAACTTATTGCAATGTGCAATGCGCATTTTTCGGAGTGGTACGACAGTTGTGTAGGATTGTTTTTCCACAACCCGTTGAAAGCACGCTGACCCAGACGTAGGTTTTTCCGTTACTGACCCAACCGCAGCTGCACAGTTCCCAGCCATCCATTTTCGCAGATTTATATTCATCTAGGGTTGCCAGCCGTCCGCCGAACCTTTGGCATGCCACGGCTGCATTTGGAAAGGTGAAAGGATGCCTTTGTTCTATCAGCGTTGTATGTAACACTATCGAAAAATACACGTTTCAATTAAAAGCGTTTCAGCGTTCGCCCAAAAGCTATGAAAATGATATTATATATATATATATATATATATATATATCTGTTTATTTATAAATATATATATAACCAAGGGACATTATACAAGTATGCAGAAGATAACACTAACTGTTGTTGTTGTATTGGGGTTTACCGTCGCTGCGATAGCATTTCAATCATATAGCGACGTCCAGCTAATTACAGGTGGAGGAAGACCCCGAGTACACATAGGTACCCGGGTAGAACCACCGACCTACCGCAAGCCAGCTGGAAGGCTTCCTCACATGAAAAAAAATATATATATATATATAACATTAGAAATAGTTACAAGTTCTCTGGTTTTGGATCTCGACATTTGTTACTATAACACAGTGGCTGGCAGTTTTAACTCCATTACAATTATATATATCAAATACTTGGTGTAAAACTATTTAAAGTTATCCACTCATCATTAAATTATAAACATGGCCCCTCAAATGCTTAAAAAGATTACAGTGCAGATGCAAGCATCCAATGCGTTGGAGTTATAGGCTCTTTTGCTCAAAGTCTTTTAACTTAATGCTTTTAGGGTTGGTTTCCCCTAGCTAAAATTTGGCATTTTCCCAAAATAACTTCTGGTAATATTTTCCCAATATTTTTTACAGAAGGAAATATTTCATGGAATTCTAATGAAATGTTTGTAATTCTTATTTTTTTTAGTTGATATGAAATTTTCTATGACATATACCACAAATTTAAATATTGTCATAATATTTCATACTATAATTTTCTTTAAATTCCCCATATTTTTTTTTATTTATAACGCAAATTGTCCCAATAAGATTGCCAAAGATTATGAATTAAACCTAAAAGAAATATCAGTGTTTACTAAAAAGTTTCCAAGATCACAAGATGTATCATGGTCACAATTTAATGTTGGATGGATTACCTTTACTGTTCCTTACCAAAGCTCCAAGCTTTCGATATAGAGAGGAGTTGCCGACAAATACTTACTTCTCTGCATTAGGCATCATACACCGGAATGTACTTACAGAAAATATTACCCACCATATGTAGCTACCCCAGGACTTCTTTGCCAAGTGTAAGGATAATGAGACTAGGTGTGGTATCTCAACGGCGTGTAATAACAATGTGGCAGCACTATAATTGCTCCAATTAGACTTTTTCCAAATTACTTAAATAATTTTGGTGGAAGTTAAACCAATTCAATTCAAATTTAAAGCAATTATACAGACTATACTTACGTCTATATCCATTTCTGATGAAGACTTTTGAATCCAGAACTTCTGTAGGATCTCTTGGTAGCTTTATCTGTCCAACTTCAGTCCAAAAATACAGGCTGCACTGAAAATTGGTGCCGTTAAATGAAGCAATCGAGCATCCGTTGTTTTGATAGGAATTGCACATGACTGCACAATGCCAACTGGTTTTAACTTCAATTGATGCCCTTGCTCCAAAGCCTTCTCGTGGGTGAATGTTTCCATATACGTAGGTATATTTCTCGAGCATCAAATTTGAGCCCAGTCCAAACACAAATGTCAGACTGATAAAGAAAAGCGTCATCTGCATTTTCCTCTTATTCGATTTCCAAAACAGAAAAATACATATATATATATATATATAAATATATATAACAATGCTCCTGAGTTTTCAGTATCTGAATATCAGCTGCATCTAAGCTAAGTGATATGAACACAATATCTCATACGACATTGATTAAAAACGTATTCATTATGCAATAGTTCGGTGAAACTGATTGGATCCAAGCGTCACATGCACTAAATCTGCATGATTGACTATAGGTTTTCGAATTCATCGATACATTTGCCAATGATACCTTGCTTAGCAATTGTGGCGTTTTATTTTCGCTCACCTCATGCATGTTCTCTTACAAACTGAACTTAGACTGCCTTTGGTCAATAAAAGAAGTCGTAACTTAGAATAAAAATATGCTACAATTGAGTTCTGCACAGTTCGGTTAGCACGTTACATATACGTATATCGAACTGTAAACGGTTTCTTTACACACCCTCCAGTTTTCTTGTTATATCGGTCTGATGAGAGACTTTATTGCACAGCGGATCACCACCGGGCATACTGTATTTGCTTCGTAGGTTGTCAATGGACCCGGAACTGGAGGTTTAAAATCCTTTCGGTTGCAATTACGATATTTTTTCGAAATAAAACATGAATTTTTTGCCTAGAATTGATGGAGCATGAATAAAAAAAAGGGTTATAATTTAGATCCCAGAAATGAAAGTACATTTTGGAAAAGTTCGAACTTTTACATTGCTGTACTTTAATGGTTAGCGATTAGTTTTATGATGCTTGAGAAGGTTACAGTATTTATAGGCAGAGAAAAAAGTATTTGTGAAAACATGCATAGCGTTTAAAATATCTGCTTACCAGTGCAAATATTTACATAAAATATCAATAAAAAAATCTACCTAAAAAAGAAGGGGGTGGGGGTGGGAGAGTTCAAATAAAATCTTCTTTCTTAGGTTTAAATTCATTTTAAATATCAGATCTACACTTTTGTGTTCAGAATGAGATGTGAATACCTAATGTATCTTCGTGGTTCAGAGTATGATTAATTCATGGAAAAAATTATATAATGAATAATAAAAAAAAAGGTGGGAAACAATTTCTGTAACGAAATACATTTTAATGCTTTATTGCAATACATTTTGGTTTTAATTTACACCTATATAATGTCACAGGGTGAGAAAGATATGCAGCCTAACCGTGACTCAAACCCAGGGCCTTTTTTTTTTACCAGGCAAATGCTGTACCGACTGAGCTTCCTGGCGGCATACACATTTTTCTATCCTATTGTGAGTAATTGGTACATTATCCCTCTTCATTTTAGAATTTGTCCCTGAATTCTAGGAGTTATTGGGTGTCGGTAAATATAACCATGTGCAGGTGTCACACTCCAACGTTGGGCATCTAATGTCACAGGGTGAGAAAAATGTGCAGTCTGACCGAGACTCGAACCAGGGTCTTTTTATGCTTACAGGGCGAATGCTTTACCGACTGATAGAGCTACCCGGCCGGTAGCCTCCAGTGCATACACATCTTTATCCCTTATTGTGAGTAATATGCAGTATGCGAATCCAGCATTTCTGGACTCTCTATCTTATTTATGTGTTGAAATACCAAAGCAAATTTATTACTGATGTCACACACTGTATATTTAAAATTATATAACTAATTGTCTTCATTTTTCGACTTTTTTTCAGCTTGCAATAACTAGAAAATAGGAGTGGCTGCGGAAAACCTGATAAATTGGACACTGACAATACATAAGCTCTAAAGAAAGGCCAGGGGCAGCTATATCCAGTTTTCATGCCGAAATTCAACACTCTGAATCTGTTCACCTCAGCAGCAGTTTACAACATCTTAAGCAACCAATGGACCATTTCATCAGGGGCTTGGCAATATGCAGTATACTTTTGACCAAATCGTGACAAAAACTGTGACTGGTGGAAAATTTGATGCATATGTTTACTACCCAACTGAACACCGTGGAATGTTATATCAAGATAAAGACTTGGTATTTGGAGAGGGTTTCTTGACTTACATAGGTGAACGTCTCCTTGTTTGCGTTTCACAATACTTCAACTCAGATTTCTCTTAACTAAAAGTTCAGGTCTAAAACTCCTGTATTTATTGACCTAGTGATTAAAATATTTTTCATAAATGTTCTTATAGCAAGTGGTATTTAATCTCATGCTCTGAAATGTATGAACAAACTCTGAAAAAAAAAAGAACCTATAAGATTTGCTTATTGAAGAGAAAATATGGGAGACTGTCATTCCATATTGTCAGTCATCCTTCTAATGTGTAAGCACATCAGTTTGTTTCCAATTTCTTACTTTCTTTCTTTTTTTTTGACCAAAACTGATTATCTTTAAAATAACCAAAAAATATCACTATTCTACATTCCTTTGTTGGAATATGAATCAATGACTTAAAACGATGTGTCCTGAACATGACCCTTCTTATTCAACATAGCACATTAAGCTCAAGGTGAACTATTCTGATCACCTTGTGTCCCATTTTCTATGACACCAATTTGCTTTAAAAGACAATCATATCTTCTGAAACTACTTGTAAGATGCCCATTTGTTGTTTGCATTGGCAACCAACAAAATTTGATTTTGAAAATGTAAAAATCCTGTTCCCTGAAACAAAGGGCCAGAATAATTCACTTTCATCTGTTACAAATTACCACCTCATGGCTATCTACTGTCATTGCTAAAATCAAGTTGTCCCTTAAATTCCCCCCAACTCTGAAACCTATGGCTAGAATTTAATTTCAATTTGCACAAATGGTTAACTCTTAGTCTTCTGTCATAATTGCTTACTTTAAGTTTATTCCTCAAAGGATGGAGCACCAGATGGTTAGCTAGTTTCCTAGTAATTATACTGTTTATATATTATATATTTATAAACAAATCTTTGTAACTAATGGTCAGATTTTAATTTCATTTGGCACAAATGGTCACCCCATAGTTCTTTACCTCATTGCTAAAATGAATTTTATCCTTTCAAAAAGGATGCCTTTAGTGGGGGCAGTATAGTTTAAATTCAAAACCATTCTCCTGAAGCTAGTGTTCAGAATTATATTTTCCCTAGTGATATGGTCCTTTTCTGCAATTTATTGATCCCATTGAAGATGAGACCATATTTTCTATCAATTATAATCTGTATAATCTGTAAAATAAAACTCTAAGCATTTATTGCTGCTGAAGGTAACCAGGTGTCCTGAATGTTATAATTAGGTATATGGTATTCTTCCCTCTATTGTCCTTTATTAATAAAATTGTGTTCCCTGTGTTTAAATTAAGCTGATGATATTTGGTATATGTATCTATGGCTTGGAGAGGATGTGTCGCAGGCAATTTTTTCTGTTAGAGCCTCTTTTCCTTTCAGCGTTGGTGCCCTTTAAAAAAAAAGAAGAAAATCTGCAGCATCACTTTGTTTCTTTTAAAATTGTCTAATGTTGCAAATAATTATTTTCAAGAGGAGCTCCTTTTGGAAAATTATGTCAACAGTATTACTTTAATCTTATTTAAGATAGGCTGATAATATATGCTAAATGTATTGACGACTTGTAAAGGCGGCTATAATATATTTTGGAGAATGGCCCTTAACTTTCATAGTCATTTACTTTTGTCTTCAGCTAAAATCTCTTAAAATTTAAGATCGGCTGATGATATATGGTTCATGTACCAATAACACGGAAACCATGTGTTATTGCTCTTTGTTAAAAAAAAAATGTCCACAACATGATTCACAATATATTCAAGTTAAAGTTTTGACATATCTTATTTTCTGAATTCTGTTACAATGACTTTCTCACAGTTTTTGCAACTTCACACGGACTAAACAAGCTATGTACTCTCTTTCATTTTTGTTAGCTCAACTTTTCAAAGAATAGGGTAGGCTATTGTAGTCATACTGGTGTCAGGGTCTGCATCCAAAGAAATGTTAAGGTTTTATTTAACATTGCCATTATCTCCACTATTACTTAACGGTTGTCCATCAAACTTCACACATGTGTTTATCATCCTCAGACGTACAAGTAGAAAAAATTTTTTTCTCTACTTTACTCACTGGATGTCTCTCAAACTTCACACATGTGTTAATCATAACCAGACCAGTAGAAACAGGAACAGTAACTCTTCCAAATATTTTAGCATATACATGGCCTTTTTTGGACTTAGAAAAATGTTAAACTTTTGTTCTCCATTATTCGATGGATGTCCCCCAAACTTCACATATGGATTAATCATCATGAGGTTAACCAGTAGAAATAGAAACTGCAACTCTTCCATTTTTTTTTTTAATTTATAGCCCATTTTGGACTTAGAAAACGTCAAAGTTTTGTATAATAATGCCGTTATCTCCACTTTAACTCAATGGATGTCCCTCAAACTTCGCACATGCCTTAATCATTATCAGATCAACTGGTAGAAACAGGGACTGTTACCCTTACAAATATTTTTTGCAAATATATGTCCCTTTTTTAAAGTTTTGTTAACATTGCTAATATCTCCACTTTCACTAATGGATGTCTATCAAACTTCACACGTGTTTATCAACATCAGACCAACCACTAGAAACAGGAATGTATGTCCCTCAAACTCAAACTGTTTGTACTTAGAAAAATTGTTAAACTTTTGTTTAACATTGCTTTTATCTTTAATTTCTTTCCATGGATGTCCCTCATTGCATGCCTGTATTGGAAATCAGACTTTGTCATCAATTTAAAAATAGTTATGACCCCCTTTTTAAGAATCTTGGTTAAAGTTTTCGCACAATCTCATTTTTTCACTTAACCCTTCAAGGTATTGCTTTAAAACTTAAAAATGTCTGTTTATAACCATCATCTCTATTTCAACATGGAAAAAGTACATTACTCTGTCTTGGACTTTGACATACATGTAATTATGCCTCCTTTCTGAATTCATTGATCTTTTTGTACTTACTCACTTTTTTTCACTGAATTATTTGAGATTATGCTTTAAAACTTGGATCACATGTTTATTGTCCTTGTGTATATTTTGATAATACAGAGATTCTTATTTTGCCTTTAACTGCAAAACGAAAATGGTATATATATCGAAAGCATTTTGAAAACAAATGTTCTATGCTTTCCTTTTATTTCCTTGCTGTATATTAAAATTACTTCTTGAAAAGATTACACAAAATAAGATTTTCTTTTACAATGTTTAATCTTTTACCACTGTAAAACTTTTTTAAAAACAAAACAATTTTTTCTGTAAACTAACTTATGTAGTGCCAATAAGTAACACTTATCACTCAGAGACGGTTGTAAGTAGTCCAATAATTTAGCCAGTAGAGCCATTGCCCTTTAAACAAGGGGTCCAATCTTAGTCTGGCTGCACATTTTTCTCACTTGGTTATTTTGCACGGAACAAGGGATCATTATAGTATCTCCAATGTTTTATTTTTTGTTTATCAGGAACATTATTAATTTGATCTCTGTAAATCCTGCAAGAAATTCCAAATGTGCAAGGAATCTGTAATTGTTATCAGTGGGAAACTTTTGTAAGTGGTCACTGGTTTCAGTCCTGATCTGGCTGCACAGTTTTCTCGCCTTTTTACTTTGAAACTGTTTGTGTCCTCCAAATATGTATATTAGGCCTTTGTTTCAATATTTTCAATATTTTAACTTATTGTGTATCTTTCTTTCATTTTAAGATTCCCTTCAAGTCTTGGCACTTGTTATCTATTTCACACACACACACACACACACACACACACACACACACATCTAAATAAAGGTTATGTTAAAATAAAAAAAAATAATAACAAAACTATTTTCCTGTTTATCCACATAAATTTTATTATTAGACAGTTTTTCGTTACCGCCGTGCTTATTTCAATGTGCTGCCACAGGCAGCACTTTTGGACTTGTTCAATAATTTTATTGTAATTCACATGAATTCGATGGCCAGTGGTTGTGTATTTCGGCTGGCAATCCTTGGGTTACAGTGAATGGAAATAGATAAACGCATATTGCAGGAGGTATGGTATGTCCCTGTTCCCACAGAAATATTTGTGTAGAAATTCTATTAAGTCCAGCTTCTTTGGTAAGGTGTATTTTACGCAACATACTTTATCCCGGCAAGGTCACTCAATAACACAGACTTACCGTATTACGTAGCCACTCCGCCACTTATGAAAAAATTGGCCTTCCTATATATGATTTCATTCTTCCACGCAAAATAGCGCTCACTTTGATTAGGCCAATAGTCGATATATCATTTTTTCTAGACTGGTATTACTGTCTTTGATATCATGTTTTTGTCAATGATAAATTCATCAGCATCTATCACTTACGACTACAACAATGTTAAGCGTTTAAATACATATCGCATGACTTCACCCATGAAAAGCTAACGATTTCTCAACGCTGTGAATAACTTCATTGCTGCAACTGAATAGCCTGCAAATACATTAAAGCAAATACGTGAAGATAGTGACAATAAACGGTAATTCACAGATCATCACTGGATTGAATCAATCTGTGTCAATTGTTGCAAATGAATATTTAGAATCAAGACAAAATGTTCATTAACGAAACCGAGCTTCCGAGTAAGATCCAAGTGACTGTGAAAATAATAGGTTCAGGAGTTTGGTGAATTAGGGTCGATCAATTATTGGTCTTAGAGCTTGAAGTGTCTTAGCCGTGTTGATGCAAGGAATGAAGGTAAGTCCTATGCTGGATCTTTATAAGAACCATGCTTTCCATGCGTGGAAACGGAGGGTGGTGGGGGTAATGCCCATCCTTTGATTTGAATATAACACATGTATTAAATGTAAAGCCTACCCCTCCCCCCCCCGCACACACACACATACACCCTAAAAAAAATACATTGGACCCCCACCCCCCCTTCTCCACTGTAAAACCGATGGACCTTCCCTGAAAAATCTTGAAAGATGTTGCCTAAATACGGTCGGTTAACATGTCCCTGTCTGACACCCCATCCCACCCAACCCCACCCATGATATACATGACTGGATCCTTGCATGAATTTGTTTAAAATATCCAGATGGATCCAGTTGTGTGTAGTAAGCGCGTAGATCGTAAATCGACACTATAACTAATTTTCTTTGTTGATCTGGGTCGTTGATCGTAGCTCAAACATTGATATTTACCAACATAAATGGTTGAGCTGGATCGTAGATCGCAGATCGACTATTGAAATAAACCATAGCAAATTGTTGAGCTGGGTCGTAGTCGTAGCTCGACCATGGAAAATGAGCATGGAATGGTTGAGCTGCATCGTAGATCGTAGCTCGACCATTGAAATAAACCAAAATAAATGGTTGACCTGGATCGTCGATCGTAGCTCGACCATTGAAAATGTGCATGGAATGCTGAGCTGGATCGTAGATCATAGCTCAACCATTTCATGCATATTTTCAATGGTCAAGCTACGATCTACGATCTACTTCAACAATTGTTTTGGTTTATTTCATTGGTCGAGCTACGATCTACGATCCAGCTCAACCATTTGAATCGCCAGTGCGTTGGATATTTTTGTTAGATTTAAAAGGCATGTGTAAGAAATGCGATATTATTATTTTCAATTACTTAATGATCAAATTGAAGTTCGTTTTGGTGCCGCCTTGACATTTACTATCATACTTCAAAACAAGAGCTGTCGTTTGTCATCTAGAACGACACAGTTGAAAAAATAACCGTTGGTAAATTCAAAACCGACCACCTGGTCCGCCATGTTTGCGAGAGGCACCTTTGAAGAGCACCTTCTTCTACCGCGGAACTTATTTTGGCTTCATCCGGTTTCATATAAATTCAGAAAATTATTAGAACTAATTGTGTATGTAACTTCCCCCAGGTACAACACGTGTTATTTGTATAGTGTAATTTTTTAATGTATGTGTATAGGGGGAGGTCTATTAGAACATACATGCAATTGTTATAATTTAGAATAGAACTAAAGATGATGAAGAGAAAGAATATACATGTGCAGTGAATAGCATGGGTATGCTGTGCATATCAATCTTAATATTGACGGGGTCTTTCTTTGAAGATCTTAAAGAACAGATGTTAATTCGCTTCCTCACTGCTCAGCCAAAGGTAAGCTCTCGCATAGAAGAGCCAGTCATGTGGTATTGCTATGGTGTGAATCTATTTTGGCGCATCAGACTCACACCGCCAGGACAGCCAAATTAACCTACCGCCAATATTATTTAGACAAGTGATGTATTGTAATATATCTTGTATGGGAGGAATAGAAGTTTAATGTTTAGGTCGGCTTTACGTCAATCGTAAGGTTTTTTTTAACGAATCGATGAAATTATTTGAAATCTGATACGCACGTTTTTCTTTTATTTCTTTCCAAAAATAGAAACTTAAACACAACATGCACAAGAAAACATATCGAATGTGACACAAAGTGATTATTAATGGAAGCATATCAATGAATTTGAACAATGATCAGTAACTAATCCACAGACTGCTGAAATATGTATATAAATAATATCCCAGTGAACTGCAAGTGTACAAAAAAAATCAGTCAACTGAAAACATTGCAAGAAAGATCAAAGAAAACCTATATTAGGTATAATTGTACGACATGTTGTCTTGGACAGTTCATCCAAGATTCTTACAGACCATTCATTGTACCAGAGGATTGGCAATTGCCGCTATAATTCGCTGATTTCAACAGACTGAGAGAAAATCACAAATGTGTGCTTATATCCCATTGAATAATGTGTGGAATTATACACCAGCATGTAGATTAGGTGTTTGGCAATTGCTCGTTGATTTACGTAGGTTTAGGTCTTAATTCGGAGTGAATTGGTCTTTAAGTATAAAATTCCTCATCCGCTCATGAAATATGAAATTCGAAATTCGTTTGTTGTGATAATTGTTTTTTTTGTTTTTTTTTTGTGTTTTTTTGAGTACTTGTCTAACCTCAATTATGACCTACGAATGTTGACGCAAGCTAGGGCCAAATTGTCTTTTTTAAAGATCTTTTTTCCTTTAACAAGCCTTTTATCTAAATTCTTGCTACCACTGCTTGATAGTGGCATTAAATTTTCTGTCAATAATTCATGAGATTTGAAACTACTTCACCGTTCTCATATTGTATAAATAATGATCCTAAAAATTGCGAAATTACAGAGAAATGCAAATACTGACCTGGGCTATACTTATATAAATCTGTCTCTTAAATAAATGAACACAAGTGGGCCGTTATTCCTTATTGAATTAAAGTGTATCAGAGTCTATTTCTAGTGCCAGAGGGGTACTAAGACCACCTTGGAATTAAGACCACCTTGGTACTTAGACCACCTTGGAATTAAGACCACATTGCTATTAAGACCAAATATCTTTAAGTCCTATTCTGATTATATTGGTAAAATTGAATATAAAGACCACCTCAATATAGAGACCACTTTCCTCTGAAACCGATGGTGGTCTTTATAACGAGGATTTACTATACACAGAAGAATGCAGAATAAATTTACTTTTAATAGATATGTTACATTTCTTACATAACCAAGATCCTGATTATGAATCTACAATTCGCTTAAAAAAAGTGTAAGCAAAACAATTCAATGTGAAGTTGCCAATCCGGAATGTGTGAATACATGTAATTTGTTCAGTCACACGGTTCAATCGAACCCTACCGTCCCCGAGGTCCGGGGGATTTAATCATCCACATCGGGTGTGCGAACTCGTAGGTTCGGTCCCCGACCACCACATACCAAAATTCTTAAAATCGTACTGGCAGCTCTCTCTTTAATGCTCAAAATATGTACAAGGAAGTTTCAGAACTAGGTGACCAGGTATCATAATAATGTGACTGTGTGTGTAAGAATAGTGTGACTGGGTGATTTGGTGTGTAAGAATAGTGTGACTGGGTGTCTCAGAATAGTGTGACTGGGTGATTTGGTGTGTAAAAATAGTGTGACTGTGTGATTTGGTGTGTAAGAATAACGTGACTGGGTGTCTCAGAATAGTGTGACTGGGTGTCTCAGAATAGTGTGACTGTGTGACTTGGTGTCTCAGAATAGTGTGACTGTGTGACTTGGTGTCTCAGAATAGTGTGACTGGGTGTCTCAGAATAGTGTGACTGTGTGACTGGGTGTCTCAGAATAGTGTGACTGGTGATTGTGTGTGTCAGAATAGTTTGACTGGGTGATTGAGCGTGTCAGAATAAAATGAATGTGTGTTTAAGTGTGTCAGAATCGTGTGACTGTGTGATAAGGTGGGTCAGAATAGTGTGACTGTGTTATTAGGTTTGTCAGAATAGTGTGAATGTGTTATTAGGTGTGTCAGAATAGTGTGATTGTGTTATTAGGTGTGTCAGAATAGTGTGACTGTGTTATTAGGTGTGTCAGAATAGTGTGACTGTGTTATTAGGTGTGTCAGAATAGTGTGAATGTGTTATTAGGTGTGTCAGAATAGTGTGACTGTGTGATTAGGTGTGTCAGAATAATGTGACTGTGTGATTAGGTGTGTCAGAATAGTGTGACTGTGTGATTAGGTGTGTCAGAATAGTGTGACTGTTTGATTAGGAGTGTCAAAATAATGTGACCGTGTGATTAGGTGTGTCGAAATAATGTGACTGTGTGATTAGGTATGTCAGAATAATTTGACTGTGTGGTTAGGTGTGACAGAATAGTTTGACTGTGTGATTTGGTGTGTCAGAATAGTTTGACTGTGTGATTTGGTGTGTCAGAATAGTGTGAACTGTGTTATTAGGTGTGTCAGAATAGTGGACTGTGTTATTAGGTGTGTCAGAATAGTGTGACTGTGTTATTAGGTGTGTCAGAATAGTGTGACTGTGTTATTAGGTGTGTCAGAATAGTGTGACTGTGTTATTAGTGTGTCAGAATAGTGTGACTGTGTTATTAGGTGTGTCAGAATAGTGTGACTGTGTGATTAGTGTGTCAGAATAGTGTGATGTGTTATTAGGTGTGTCAGAATAGTGTGAACTGTGTGATTAGTGTGTCAAATAGTGTGAAATGTTTATTAGGTGTGTCAAAATAGTGTGGACAGTGATTATGAGTGTGTCAGAATAGTGTGACTGTGTTATTAGGTGTGTCAGAATAGTGTGACTGTGTTATTAGGTGTGTCAGAATAGTGTGACTGTGTTATTAGGTGTGTCAGAATAGTGTGACTGTGTGATTAGATGTGTCAGAATAGTGTGACTGTGTTATTATGTGTCAAAATATGTGATGTGGGCAGAATAGTGTGACTGTGTGTATTAGTGTGTCAGAATAGTGTGACTGTGTTATTAGATGTGTCAGAATAGTGTGACTGTGTTATTAGATGTGTCAGAATAGTGTGACTGTGTTATTAGGTGTGTCAAAATAGTGTGACTGTGTTATTAGGTGTGTCAGAATAGTGTGACTGTGTTATTAGGTGTGTCAGAATAGTGTGACTGGATGATTGGATGTGTCAGAATAGTGTGACTGGAGTTATTAGATGATGTCAGAATAGTGGACTGTGATTATGTGGCAAAACCCGATGTCAGAAAGATTCGATACAGTGATGTTATACTCCGTCAAAATGTGCAATCATTTTAATTATGAACGTAAAAGCCAACAAATAAACACGCTGAATTTTAACCAAAAAATGAAAAATCGCTTCATTATTAATGTGATGTTTCTGCTTTAGTAAAGTATAACTTGATTGATTTCAGATATGTATTTGTAAATTCTAGATCAAATTAAGTTAACACTTATTTATAATTAACAGAAAAGTGATGAAACTCAAGAGATTCACATGTTCATATATTACCGTATTATACTTGTCCATAATTTATATAATGTATAACTGTGTAATTGATTTCAGAATATGTACTTCGTCTAAATTCTAGATTCAAATCATGAACATGTTTACCTTATCGTTTACATAAACACATTGTTATAAACTTAGTATCACATTAGCGTTCAATTACGATTCTATGTCCATATACTGGTCGAAGTTTTATTTTGCACATGGAGATTGTTATAAACAATTTAATTCACTCTTATTCGATATTTCGGCAAAAGTTTGCCTGTTTGTTGTAAGGTGAAAAACGTGGTATATGCTATAAGTTGTGCACGATGTTATGTTACAGTCTATGTGGGAGAGACAGAACGCCAGTTAAAGGAGATAATGCAGGAGCACCCAAGGGATGTTTGGCTGACAAGGGATCGGCCATTAAACACACATTTTGCACTAGGAAACCACACTTATAAAGACATGCGATTTTCCGTCTTGCGTCGAGTATATACAGCGGGTAGAACTGAAAGACGATTAAATGAGACAATTTGGTTAAAGAGACTGCATACTATCAAGCCGCTTGGCTGCAACACGCAAGAATTGCCTTCTGTGCCATTTAACGTCAATTGAAGTCCTAGAGAAAAAGGCGCAAAACGTAACATCATCTTTTGACGTTGTTTTGTATGACGTTGACGTCGTTCATAGCAATAACAATATGTCGACTATTCAAACGTCAATAATGTAGATCTTTCTAAAGTTCATGTTTTCTTTTCTTGGGAAAGGCAAACCTTTGCCAAAATATCGAATAAGAGTGAATTTAATTGTTTATTGTATTATTTCCCTCTGGAAAATCAACATATTTATTGAAGACTGTTAAATATCGATATTTTGTCAACATATCGCAATGGCGGTTTTAACACCAAAACAACAACAACATCATTCGGGCATATTGCATAACGACGACTTGGTGTAAAAAGTGTTACTACTTCTACATTTATAAATGAATATCATACTTTTGCACGAAGCCCTCGGTTCACATATTCAAAACGGGGAATTTTGCGAGACGGGTTGTTTGTTTGTTTGTTGGGTTTAACGTCCCACCGACAGTATTTCAGTCAATTGGAAGCGATGTCTACTTGAGACAGATTTAATGCTACCACACAGCAGTATCACGCCGTATACATATGGCATGATACCACACCCAGTCACATTATCCTGACACCGGGCCAACCAGTCCTGAAACTACCCTTATATGCTGAGCGACAGGCAAGGGAGCTATAAAAATACCAGTTTTTACGACTTTGGTATGTCGCGGCCGGGGATCGAATTCGAAACGGGTTGTACAAACCATCATAAAGTAGTGAATAACTCTAAGTACTAAAAATATGGCTCATCAAAAGTAGCTATCCCAGGACTAGTTTGCCAAGTGTTTAGATGATGTGACCTAGGTGTAGCATCAAGCCACATGTCTACGACATGACATTGCAATATTACATAGTTTCAGGATTACTAGAATGATTTCGGTTGATCGAAAACAACTGACAAAGAATATAAGAATCCACCATGAGTATTCATGTAGGATAGGGATATCTTAACCGAGGGTCAGAAATTTCAGGCAGGGATTTCATTAACGAATGATGGAATTTTTTCTCTCCCATGAACGATTATTACTTGCCACAGACCGTCAGCTTCAATTTAATAAACATATCGCGCTTCCATTTTTCTTTTCTTTTTTTTTTTGCACCTCTTTCTTGCCGCTTAACAAATTAACACAATAACAACATGAAAGAAATCGGCATTTTAAAGTTCACACACAAGTATGTACCTAAATTCTGATATTCGTTCAACTGGGAATTACCATTTGCTTAAAATAACTTAGTTCAAAATACCAGTCCTTGACGGTACGTAATATTCCCCCAAATATTATTATTTCACATTCGTAGTAGTAAATAATAATAAAGGGATAACTAACTAGATATATATAATATTTTCAAACATACATGTATATCTATTAACATGAATTACAACAAGTTAGTTTTGTATCTTGATAAAATGAATAACTTACAGTCATCATTGTTTATTTACGTGACATGGAAGAAAGCTGATCACGTGACATGGGAGATAGAGTTTTCTTCAATGAGGGAAATCCCTATCTTCGTATGCTGAACATGGGAGAAAAGCGTTATCTCCATCTTCAAAATTTACACACAAGTAATAGCAAATGTTTCTGTGATTTCATCAACTACATTTCAGCATTATCTGACCGCATTGACAAATCAATATCTCGCTAGAAAAGGATAGTAATCATATATTTTATTCAGTTGATGGACTCCCGTGCCACTTTTACTATATACATGATTGGCCATGTGGATCCGGATTTCATCGACATTAATGGCATGTCAGACGTTGCAATATTCAATAAATATATAACTGTTCAAATTATACAATACATATACAAATGTTATGTAACAACACACACACACACACACACACACACACACAATATATGTATATAGTTATACAACACATTTATAGTTATTGAATATTGCAATGTCTGACATGCCATAAACATTTGCCTGTTTAACATTTAAAAAATTGTGTCGCTTTAATGTGTTCCCCTCATGTTCTCCTGTAAACTAAAACATCGTAAGGAACGAAATCTGTCATCGGTCCATTACGGCTTTACTTTCTTCAAGATATGCTACCAGTGAGTTTTTAACAGATTTTACATATATATCAAACGGTTAACAGTTTTAATCCTCACCCTTCAATTTTTTATTTATATAGATTTGATGAGAATATTTATTTAATGTATATCATTGTTGTACATTTGAGTATCTCGGCTGCCAATCCATCTGTTGTGAATCCGCAGCCATTCATTCTTTTATTTCTACTTTTTTATTCTATGTCAATTTCTAGTGCAAGTGAGTAAGAATTGACCAATTGCATTAAAAGGAGTGACGCTCCCAAGATATAGTCTGTTGTAAAAATACACTTAACAATTTGTATGACACCAAATGACAAAAAATATGCTTACTTATTAGAAAGTGTACACAAGTATTTCATTTGGAACGGGTTCATACTCTAGATCCTGCAAAACGCATCTATTTTATTTAATTCAGTGCAGAGTGTATTTCGAAGTCGGTTATAAGCCGTTTTTACCCACGACTCAGTCTCTACATGCAATCACACTTTGGTAGGTCCGATTGTCCACATACCATTCTTATTCGTCTGGTATTGATTTGTAATACAGAGTTAAGTTATCTCATAACATCCAATTTGTTATTGCCTTTGATATATGATTTTATCGATGGTGGCTGTATAAGTGATTCTATTTAAGCCAACACAATGGTCAGCATATAATACATAATTATCATGTGACTGAACCCGTTAACTTCCAACGCGATGAATTCATCACTGCTGAAAAGCTTTGGTTATGAAAGTATTTGAATACTTAAAGACCCATATGTTGAGACAAAGACAATATACGACAATTCACTGATGATTATTGGAATAAAACGATCTTTGTCAATTGTTGCAAGTGAATATTTAGAACCAATACAAAGGTTCATCCACGAATCCATAAATTATTAAGCTCCCGGGTCTATAGATTAAGTTTAGATTCAAAAAGTACAATATGTGAATATCCCTGTAACAGTGACTGCACTTCGTCCTTTATAAAGGATACAACAACGAAGTCATTTTTTTCTTCATAAATTAAATATTTCATTTTTTATTAAACAAAGTCTGAACTTGGAGATTGATGATTTAGGATCGAACAAGTGTGTGTGTGTTACCTTTGTCCGAGTGCTGCAGGGGCATTATTATTTTAGGAGTAGTACTGTGAAGGCCTCGGGGCGAATGCGAAACTTCTTGTGACTTATATAATATTAGGTTGTTTTTTTACATGTAAGGAAACTACAAACAGGCTTGCAGTAGGTCGGTGGTTATTTCCAGATACCTATTTTACATGAAAAAATATGTAATTAGCTAGAAGTCCAAATATAAGTGAAATACAAGCTGAGCCACTGTATTTGACCCTCACCATCGCCTGTCTTTTAATTAAATCGAACTGTGGAGAAAACAGCAAACTGTTTATACAGTCTTCAATCTACTTTAAAAGCATTTGAATATTTATTATTTATCTAGATTTCGATTTGTATCTATGTATGATCATGCATGTCTTCCCTATATATATATCTGGAACGGAAAAGGTCATCGTGACTTTCAATCAATATTGAAAGTTCCGTGATTATTAAATTGTCAGTTAATCAGTTATTTTTTAATTAGTTTATAAATAAAAATTACACATTTTAATTAATATTATTTTTTATCATTACTTTTTGAAATTATATTTCTGTTCGATTATTTGATGTAATTCAGTTCATATTATTTGCAAATCTTCTTTAACCCGAGGATTGATTGGACCATCTAAAATTCTTGAAATCACGAAAGGCGCGGAAAACCGTGAAAATATGTCACTTGTTTTAAGTGAACCGGACAGATCAAAGGCTAACTAAAATAATTAGAGCGACCCTGTTATATTGTGCTAACTGTAACTTCTTTTTACCGATGGTGTGGTTTATTGGGCAATTCTTCTAATGATTTACAATAGAAATTAAATCTGTTGCATAAGAATTGTCAATTATGGACTGTAGGAGTGAATACATTTAAAACCAAAACTATGGTTTTCCGTAAAAAAGGTTGAGAGGAGTAAGACACAATTGATATATTTAACTACTTTTAGATAGCAGCTTGCTGCCGTCTTTAGTAGCTACAAACGCTTACCAGGCATCGCTGACCTTGCTAATTTGCATATTTTCCATGACAAGTTTAACTGTACCTCTCCGCGCTTAGTGCGGATCCACGCAATGCGATTCTGTGCTTAAGAATACGAATGGAATATGTTACGCAGACCTTTTATTTAACTATCTTGGCACAGTAAATGGGGTTAAAAGTCTTAAATGTCTGAATACTGTAGCCTATCTAATACACAGGCTAAATCACATTGATGTCAATATGTATTTTAATACATAGCCTTTTTATTAACTGAATCGACTAAATAAGAATTTTGTTACCTTATTAGTTGTTGTTGTTATTGTTGCTGTTGTTGTATTGGGGTTTACCGTCGCTGCGATAGTATTTCAATCATATAGGGACGTCCAGCTAATTACAGGTGGAGGAAAACCCCGAGTACATAGAGGTACCCGGGTAGAACCACCGACCTAACGTAATCCAGCTGGAAGACTTCCTCATGCCTTATTAGTATACAACAATAATAATGATAATAATAATAGTAATGGTAGAAATAGTAGTTCTACTACTAATAGTAATAATATAAATGATCTACATGAAGATTTTATATATGACAATACACTAGATAAAGAAATTACACAGAAATTAAAAATGCCGTGTTTTCACAAAATAATAATAAAAGTCCTGGTGGGGATCAGTTAATAGCTGAAGTGTTCAAGGCATCTTTTGATATAATTTGCCTGTATAACAAATTATTTGGAGATGGAGTTTTCCCTGACATATGGGGCGAAGGTATCATTGTTCCTATATTTAAAGGAGGAAAACAAGAACCAAAAAACTACAGGGGAATAACTTTAAATAATATCTTATCAAAAATCTATTCTAAGATACTTGTAAATCGCTTAACTAAATGGGCTGACGAGCACAGTAAGTTTATTGATAACCAATTTGGGTTTCAAAAAATAAATCAACAACGGATTGTATATTTATCCTGCACGCAATTATTTCAAAAACATTATCAAGTAAACAAAAATTATATGTAGCATTTATAGATTGGGAAAAAATGTTCGATAAAATAGATCGTCTTCTATTATGGAGAAAACTATTAAACGAAATATCAATGGTCGGTGTTAAGCAAGGTGACCCAGTAAGCAGTATATTATGTCTTTGCTATCTTAATGATATCCTTGCGCATATAAATACAAATATAAACGGTATTGTAAACATAGAAGATTTGCAACTGTTTCTTTTCTCATTTGCTGATGACGCTGCTGTTTTTGCAACCACATAAATCAAAATGTTGAAGCAATCTTTTCAAAATTTTGTAGAAGAATACTTTGTGTCAAACAATCGACAAATTTAAACACTCTATATGGCGAGTTAGGTCGAGTACCAATGTTTATTCATAGAAATTTACTGATTTTTAAATACTGGGTGAAAATATTATCCTCAAGTGAGAGATCAATACTTTATAATACATATATTATGTTAAAAAATGATGCTGAAGAAAATTTGACTTATGAAGGAAACAACTGGGTCTATAATTTAAAGAAAATGTTAGATCATTTAGGACCGTCATATTTATGGACAAATCAATTTACTATTGAAATAAATTATCACACTATTAAACAACGTATTCTAGATAATTATTATCAAAGCTGGTACTCGTCTATAAACAATTCTTCTAGGCTCAAAACATATTGTTTATTTAAACATTCATTCATTTTTGAAAACTATCTAAATGAAATTTTTGAATCAAAATTTAGAACAGCACTTGTCAGATTTAGAACTTCCTCTCACGATTTAGAAATCGAAAAAGGTCGTCATAATAATGTCAGTAGAGACAATCGTGTATGTAAAATTGTAACAGCGGGCAGCTAGAGACAGAATACCACTTTTTATTAATTTGTACCAAATACTCGCAGATAAGAACAAAATATATTAAAAAATATTATTATGCTTGACCAACTAAGCAAAAGTTTGTAAATTTGATGTCATCTTCTTCGAAATGTGTTATTCAGAATTTATCAAAGTACATTTATTATGCTAATCATATAAGAATTCTGGACTGCCGTAAAATGACAAAATCAAGTCCGACCTCCAAAAACTAAACATCACTGAAAAGAGCTTCTAAGAATTTACACTCTTGTTCATATACTCTGGATAAAACATTTTTAGTTTTGGAGGTATTTGAGGAACGAATAAAAAACATAATCGTATTATGACCTTGGCCTTTGCAATTCAATTTTGAGACACTTTCAGACATAACAATATATAACCTGTGAATATTTCAAAAAGAATATACAAAAAATAAAGTCAGGTGCGACAAAAAATGTTTTAGAAATTTTATTTTTTCTAAAATTCTGTGAAGTTTGACCGTTTCTAGAGGACAAACCATGCATTTCTTAAATTCGCCACCCCAAATATTTTGTACGTATATGTCTTGCAAATCGTATGCAGCAAAGAGATTCTTCTATCTGACCTTTAACAAAAATGAATAGGTTTTTCATGAAATATCGCATTAATTTTTGAGTGTCGTTTCAAATTGATGCCACCAAACAACAGAATGCAAAAAATTGCATATAAATCAGACTTCAATTATTTTAGTTATAAAAAGTGATTATAAGCCAACCGCCCCAAAGCGGCAAATGAGAAACAAAATTGAGTAAAACTTTTACTATTAGGTACCTAGCAATGAAGCAAATGGTTCAACCAAGTAAACAAGTCGTACTAGTCAAACATTCTATTTCTTATTTATCACAATTTCAAGCATAAAAACTGATTTACAATTGTTTTAGTTTTAAAAAGGGATTATAAGCCAACCGCCCCCAAGCGGCAAAATGAGAAACAAAATTGAGTAAAAATTTTACTATTAGGTACCTAGCAATGAAGCAAATGGTTCAACCAAGTAAACAAGTCGTACTAGTCAAACATTCTATTTCATATATATCACAATTTCAAGCATAAAAACTGATTTACAAGTGTTCTAAAAAGGATCAAACCTTGGACTGCCGTAAAATGACAAAATCAAGTCCGGCCTCCAAAAACTAAACATCATTGGAAAGAGCTTCTAAGAATTTACACTCTTGTTCATATACACTGGATAAAACATTTTTAGTTTTGGAGGTATTTGAGGACCGAATAAATAACATAATCGTAATATGACCTTGACCTTTGCAATTTCTTTTTATTTTTCAATTGTGAGACATTTTCAGACATAATATATAACCTGTGAATATTTCAAAAAGAATGTACAAAAAATAAAGTCAGGTGCGACAAAAAATGTTTTAGAAATTTTATTTTTTCTAAAATTCTGTGAAGTTTGACCGTTTCTAGAGGACAAACCATGCATTTCTTAAACTCGCCACCCCAAATATTTTGTACGTATATGTCTTGCAAATCGTATGCAGCAAAGAGATTCTTCTATCTGACCTCTAACAAAAATGAATAGGTTTTTCATAGACCTACATTTATTTGCACAGTTTTCTGCGAGGTTCGAACTTTCAACCTTCCGTTACTAGCTCAAAATGTTTCAGCCACTCATATTAGAAATTTTTTCTCAGGCTATCGACAAGAATATAATGCAAAAAACCGCATTTAGATCAGACTTCAACTTTTTGACATATAAGCAAAAGAGTGATTTCAAGCAAAGCGCACCCAAGCGGCAAAATGAGAAACAAAATTGAGTAAAATTTTACCATTAGTACCTAGCAATGCAGCAAATAGTTCAATCAAATATACAAGTTGCACTAGTGGAACATTATATTTCTTATATATCACAATTTGAAGCATAAAAACAGATTTACTATTATTCCAAAAAAGGATCAAACTTTGGACTGCCGTAGAATGACCATATCAAGTCCGATCTTCAAAAACTAAACAACACTGGAAAGAGTTCTTCAAGAACTTAAACTTATGTTATATACTTTAAATGGAAAAACATTTAGTTTTGGAGCTATTTGGGGCCGAATAAAAACAATAATCGTAATATGACCTTGACCTTTTCATTTTCTTTACCTATTTAATTGTTTGGCCCTTTCAAACACAACAATACATAACGTGTGCATATTTCATAAAGAATGAACAGAACATAAAATTCGGAGGAACAAAAAAACATGTTTTTGAAATTTTAATTTTTCCTAAATTTTAATGACGTTTGACCGTTTCTAGAGGACAAACCATGCATTTCTTAAATTCGCCACCCCATATATCTTGTGCGTAATTCTTGCAAATCATATGCAGCAATGAGGGTTTTTCTATCTGATCTCTAACAAAAATGAATAGGTTTTTCATAGACCTTCTCTTATTTGCAGTTTTTTTTTGCGAGGTTCGAACTTTCAACATTCCGTTACTATTTTCAGCCACTCATACCTTAAAACTATTATAATTTACTATGCTATCAACAATGAACATAATGCAAAAAACGCATTTGGATCAGACATGTTTTTGAAATTTTAATTTTTCCTAAATTTTAATGAAGTTTGACCGTTTCTAGAGGACAAACCGTGCATTTCTTAAATTCGCTACCCCATATATTTTGTGCGTATATGTCTTGCAAATCATATGCAGCAAATAGAATTATTCTATCTTATCTTAAACGAATTGGTGTACATTTTTCGTGGACCTATCTTCATTTGTCAATTTTTTTTTGTAAGGGTCGGACATTCAACCTCTTCTAGCGCAACAATTTTCTTTACTCGATACTGTGATACCTATCGCATTTCATTGGGTTGTCAACAATGAACAGAATGTTAAAGACCGCATTTGAATCAAACTTCATTTTTTTTTTAGTTATAGGCAAAAACGTGATTTCATGCATAGCGCCACCTAGCGGCATGACCAAAAACAATATTGATTTTTTTTACTATTAGGCACAGGTTCAGATGAATGTGACTGCGTGTCCAAAATTCCACAAATGTACCCCTTTTCCTCTGGCCCCTAGAATATGTACAAACAAGAGGGCCATGATGGCCCTGAATCGCTCACCTGAGTACCATTGCTTCAACTGATGTCAAGGTTTTTAAACAGACAAGGATTCTGATATAACATTTTACCCCTGACAATACTACACACCAAATACCTAAGCAATGGGCCATATGGTTTCAGAGAAGACTTGGGCGCAGGGTCATTTATCACCGTAGGGCCAAGACTTTGAAAATCTTTGTAATGAACCATTAGATGCTACTACATACCAAAAATCTTAGCTCCTTTTTTTAGAAGAAGATTTTTTAAGATTTTCCTATTTAACTCTATGTAAAACAAGTGACCCCTGGTGTGGGGTCATTTATCACCATTGGGCTATGATTTGTACAATCTTGGTAGTGGCCCATAAGATGATGCTACATACCAAATATCAAAAGGTTAGGCCTTGTGGTTTCGGAGAAGAAGATTTTTTCAAGTTTTTCCTATATTAGCCTATGTGAAATCAAGTGACCCCTGGGGCGGGGCCAATTTTGACCCCAGGGTCATAATTTGTACAATCCTGGTAGAGAGTCATAAGATCATGCTACATACCAAAAATCAAAAGGCTAGGCCTTGTGGTTTCAGAGAAGAAGATTTTTTAAATTTTCATTTTTAAAATCTATTTTTAGCTCCTGTGACCTAATTATGCGATGGACCAGAACCATTTATACAACTTTAGTAGAGCTTCATCCAAAGAACATTCCTGCAAAATATTTTTCAAATTGGCCAAGCCGTTTAGGAGGAGATGTTGTTTGAAGCAATTGTTGACGCCGGACGCACGGACGCACGGACGACGGACGACGGACAAAAGGCGATCAGAAAAGCTCACCTTGAGCACGTTGTGCTCATGTGAGCTAAAAATGGGTGGAAGAAGAAGAATAATAAGGAAAAAAAAAATCAACATAAGAAGAACAATTACGTGTTCAAACTGCGAGGTGCGAAAACCTAATGATAATAAGAAACGAAGTAAAAACAATGAGTCTCCAAACTTCGTTTAGGAGACTTAATAATCACGGAACTTTCAATATTGATTTAAAGTCACGATGACCTTTTCAGTTCTAGATATATATAGGGAAGACATGCATGATCATACATAGATACAAATCGAAATCTAGATAAATAATAAATATTCAAATGTTTGTACTTAAAGGCAGATTGAAGACTGTATAAACAGTTTGCTGTTTTCCCCCAGTTCGATTTAATTAAGATAATAAAAAAACAGGGGGGGGGGGGGGGGGGGGGGGGGATGGTAAGGGTCAAATACAGTAGCTCAGCTTTCACTTATATTTGGACTTCTAGTTTATCACATATTGTTTTATGTACAGTAGGTATTTTCAAGTCACAAAAAGTTACGCATTCGCCGCAGTGCTAGTACTAAAATAATAATGTCCCTGCAGCAATCGGACGAAGGTCACACACACACACATACACACTTATTCGATCCTATTTCATCAATCTCTTTGGTCAAACTTTGTTTAAAATAATGAAATATTTAATTTATGCAAAAAATATAATGAGTTCGTTGTTATATCTTTTTAAAGGACGAAGGGCAGTCACTGTTACTGGGATATTCACATATTGTCCTTTTTTATCTAAACTTAATCTGTACACCCGGGAGCTTAATTATTTATGGATTCGTGGATGAACCTTTTGCATTGGTTCTAAATATTCACTTGCAACATATGACAAAGGTCGATTTATTCCAAGCCATCATTAAACCGCGTATATTGTCTTTGTCTCAACATATGGGTCTTTAAGTATTCAAATATTTTCATAATCAAAACTTTTCAGAAGAGATGTTTTCATCACGTTGGAAGTTAACGGGCTGTCTTAAATGAGAACCACTTATGCAGCCACCAATGATAAAGACCATTATATCAAAGGCAATAACAAATTAGATGTTATGAGATAACTTAACTCCGTATTACAGATCAATACCAGACGAATAAGAATGATATGTGAACAATAGGACCTACCAAAGTGTGATTGCGTGGAAAGACTGAGTCGTGTGTAAAAACGGCTTATTACCGACTTAGAAATACACTCTGCACTGAATTAAATAAAATAGATGCGTTTTGCAGGATGTAGTGTATGTACCCGTTCCAAATGAAATACGTGTGTACACTTTCTAATAAGTCAAGCTATATTTTTGGTATTTGATGTCATACAAATTGGTTAAGTGTATTTTACAACATACTATATCTTGGGATGGTCACTCCTCTTAACGCAAATGGTCAATTCTTATTCACTTGCACTAGAAATTGACATAGAATAACAAATAAATAGTAGAAATAAAGGAATTAATGGCTGTAGATTCACAAAAAATGGATTTGCAGCCGAGGTACTCAAATGCATGTACAACATTGAGATTTACTTTAATCATTAAATAAGTACTCTAATTAGATCGACATAAATAAAAAAAATTGGAGGGTGAGGGTTGAAATTGTTAACCGTTTGATATGTATGTAAAATCTGTTAAAAAAAACTCACCGGTAGCATATTTTGAAGAAAAGTAAAGCCGTAATGGACCGATGACAGATTTCGTTTCTTATCATGTTCCAGTTTACAGGAGAACATGAGGAGTTAACACAATTTTTTAAATGTTAAACAGGCAGATGTCGATGAATCCGTCCATGCAATCATGTATAATAAGTGCACGGGAGTATCGTGTTATGAGATATTTTTTTTATATTGATTGTCAATGAGATCAGATAATGCTGAAATGAGGTTGATGAAATCGCAGAAACATTTGCTATTACTTGTGTGTAAATTTTGAAAAAAGATGGAGATAACGCTTTTCTTTGTCATTCTGACATTTGTGTTTGGACTGGGCTCGAGTCCTATGCTCGAGAAATTCACCTACATATATGGCAACATTCAGCCACGAAAAGGGATTCGAAGCAAGGGTATCACTTGATGTTAAAACCAGTTGGCATTGTGCAGTCATGTGCAATTCCTATCAAAACAACGGATGCTCGATTGCTTTATTTAACGGCACCACTTTTCAGTGCAGCCTGTATTTTTGGACAGACGTTGACAGGATAAAATTACCAACCGATCCTACAGACGCTTTGGATACGGAAGTCTTCATCAGAGATAGATACAGACGTAAGTTGTTTTAATTGTTTGATTGGTTTTACTTTCAATCGAAACCATTCCAGTAATCTTGAAACTATGCTATATTACAATGTCATGCCGAGGACCAGCGTCGGATACCCATGACTTCCTATTACATCTGTCAGCCGTGGGATACTTGGCTAGCACTTTATCGTTCTAAAGTCTTCACAGATTTTCATAAGAGGTACGTCGACTAATCAAAATACTGCTTACACAAATGAGTACTCTTCAGTTGGAGATCTAAAATCTGTAAGTTAGTAACACACTCCTTACAGTGATTACGTCACGCTGCGCAACCGTAAGCACGAGAGTTTCTATTGGTCAAAAAATCCCAACTGCCTAGTAGGGCTGCGAATGGTGGGGCGGCTTTTCAAATAATCGATTACGAGCAAAGACTAACTATTAATCCCACGGGCGGTGAATGAGGTAATGGAATGAGCGCTCGTGGGTTTCCGACGCTGGTCGTAGACATGTGGGTTGATGCAACACCTCGGTTACATCATCTAAACACATAGCACACTGTCCCCAGAAAGCTATTTTTGATGGGCCATATTTTAGTACGTTATACATTGCATTATGATGGTTTGTACTACCCGTTTCGAATTCGATCCCCGGCCGTGACATACCAAAGTCGTAAAAACTGGTATTTTTATAGCTCCCTTGCTTGTCGTTTAGCATATAAGGGTAGTTGCAGGACTGGTTGGCCCGGTGTAAGGATAATGTGACTGGGTGTGGTATCATGCCACATGTCTACGGCGTGATAGATACTGTTGTGTGGCAGCACTATATCTGTCTCAAGTAGACATCGTTTCCAAATGACTGAAATCCTGCCGGTGGGACGTTAAACTCAACAAACAAACAAACAACCCATTTCGCAACAACCACAGTTTTGAAAATATGAACTGATGGCTTCGTGCAAAAGTATGATAATCATTTATAAATGTAGAAGTAGTAACACTTTTTACACCATGTCTGCGTTATGCAATATGCCGGAATGATGTTGTTGTTGTTGTTGTTGTTTTGGTGTTAAAGCCGCCATTGTGATATGTTGACAAAATATCGATATTTAAAATCAGACACATTTTAAACACTTAAAACGTATTCACAAATCGTAATACCGATGTCATTGTTAGCTCACCTTAGTGTTTATGGTGAGTTACTAAGGTGGTCCGTTCGAGAGCTTGGTCCGTCCGTCGTCAACAATTACCTTTAAACAAAATCTCCTAAAACCGCTTAATGTATTTTGACCAAGGATTGATTCTTATGAGGTCCGCTTTGAAAACATTTCAAATTGTTTTGCTTGGTTGAAAGAAAAGGCCACAGGCGCTTAAAATGTATATAAAAAATAGAAACTTTGAAAATCTTCTTCTCCAAACCTACATGCTTACAATTGTTTATGTAGCTCCATCTAGCAGACTTTTATCACGTTTATTTGTATCATGTCATTTGGGTCAAAATTAATCCCATCCCAGGGGTCATTTGATTTTACATAGACTTTTATAGGAAAACCCTGGAGAATACATACATATATTTGTAAGACTTTAATGTCACTTGTATTTTTTCAATAGTGCTCCACACAACGCTGATAGAACAAAATCACCCGTTCACTTTCGCAAGTGCAATCGTGGCATGCCAAAGGTTCGGCGGACGATTGGCAACCCTGGATGAATTCAAATCTGCGAAAATGGATGGCTTGGAAGTGTGCAGCTGCGGTTGGGTCAGTAACGGTAAAACCTACTACTGGGTCAGCCAGATTTCAACAGATTGTGGAACGACATCCCTATTCGCATGTAGTACCACTCCGAAAAATGCTCATTGCACATTGCAGTAAGTTTTACAACTTACGACCGGATATCTTCGAGTTATTCCGGTCAAAGACGAAATCAACCACTGTTTAGATGTAAATGCCACAATTAATGTTATAAACGACGTCAAATGAAACACATTTTGAACAACAATACATAACTTTAAGATAAACTTGATATGAGAAAATTTTCCTTAAAATCTAGATTTCAATACGAGTTTTGTTTCATAAAATTACAAGATTTATATTAGAGAATATAAGATTCTTACCTATAACTTAGATTTATTCTTAACTTAAAGAAAACGCAGGTGCTCCTTTAGATATCCCTTAACTTTAAGACTTTTAAAAGAGATTACGTTATTTCAATGAACTTTGTATTTTTCACGGATGTGTGCAAAATAAAACTTCGGGTGCTACCAGTATATGGACATAGAATCGCAATTGAATGCTAATGTGATACTAAATTTCCACTGTGGTTTAAACTGATAACGGTAAAATTATTGCTTCTACATGTATATACGTTTTCTTATATATATAAGACATGATCAAATGGAGTTTAATCATAATGAACACATATTGGATGCAATATCCTAACAATATCAGACCATTCCAATTTTGAACATGAAACTAAGATCATATTACTGTTCCATGGTATTATCCAATTCATCGACATTAGTGTCCTAAAACGTTTGAATATTGAAATAAATTGAATGTTGTGAGTGCTAATAATAACAAGTATCTTGTTTTTTTAAAATGATCTGGGCATGTTATTGCCATGAATAAACCATGAACAATTAAACTCATTAATATTAATTTTAAGATCTATGACTTGATGATAATTGACTGATGAGAAATTAATGATTTTTCGAATGCCATGAAGACTGGCTTCAGTATCATACAATATCATTTACAATTTCAAATTCAGTTAATTATTTGTCAAAACAAAAGTCAAACTGTGAACTTGTACATAAATGTTTCATGAGGTTTTGGGTTAACATCACAGACTGAGTATTGCAGTCAGTTGATGATAATAAATATTTGAATCATATGATGTTGCCCTTAAGGATTTAAACTCACAAACTTTAGATCCCGTAATCATTTACATAACAACTAAACAACAGCACCCTTTACACAGCTGAAAGATGAAGACAAGGCCTGTCACATTCACCTTGACAAATGCCCCTAAAGAAGTCACCGACATTAAAACCTGGGTCATATGTATGACAGGGCCATTTTCTGTTTTTG